>JAQQZY010000008.1:6233166-6251378 GCA_030068375.1 Ostorhinchus rueppellii
CACACACACACACACACACACACACACACACACACACACACACACACACACACACACACACACACACACAGCTAAAGTAGGATATAAGTAGGTTGTGAAAATACATAAAAATACTGTTGAATAACTTTTTGTCAGTATCTGCTTCCTGAATATTCAGTGCACACCTTTCTTTCCACATGCCTACGCAACTGGGTTGTGGCTGAATGTAGGAACTCTCTTCTTTATTTCTGTCTAAGCACACCCCCCCCAACCAACACATCCGTGTTTCCCCTCGCACCATCTGCCCAGAAAAGGGCACATGAGAATATACCCCTCTGCCCCCTGCCTCCAAACTCCAGATGCTGAAGAAAGGCGGTGCAGAGTCATATCAGCCGAGTAACACGCAACACCCTATGTTGTGCTGAACGAATCATCTGCACCAGCGACCTTTGCCCCCCACTTCTCCTCCCTCCTCTCACAGTTGCATCCTGGGCGTCTGCGGCTGCCGAGCTCCTGACTTGACTCCGCAGAAAACTGTGTGTTGCGACAGAGCGGCCCTGTCGCTTCCCACTATTTGTTCCAAGTGTGTGGAGCCATCTGTCAGTAAAACAGGAAGGCCTAGGTTCCCCTTCTCCCTTGGGCTCATTTCGCTATTTTCGGGAGCTTCACTTCTCCCTGTGTGGCTGCTTGGACTGGGCAGCGGCCCCACCAAGGGCTTCTTGAAGTGGCGGAGCTGGGGCTGAGGCTGTCGGGCCCATCTGCTGCAGGCTTGAGGGCCATCCATTATTAATGGGGCCACGAGCACTGGTGACTCCTCAGATATTCAGCCCTGGCCGGAGGATCGCTTCTGGACTCCTCTTGCTAAAAAAATTAATAAATAAAGAGAACTTCTCTGTCCTTCGGCCTGCTTTTCTGTCTCTCTGCCTTCTTCTTTCCTCTTTCCTTTACTCTCCGCACTTCTTGCCCTCCCTTCGCCTACCTGTCTGCCTTTATATCTGTCTCACTGACTCCCTGGCCTCCTCTGTCTCTCTGTCTCTTCCCTCCATTCTTTTTGTTTCTGATTGTGGCTTGCATGCATCTGTGCTCAGGCCGCGGGCTCAGCGATGCATGCTCAGTAAATTAGAGAGAACACGAGCGCCAATCAGCTGGGCACGGCAAACACCCGCATCCTCAGTGACCTTGGGCCAGTTAATTTTCTGCTTAATTTTGCGGCAGTCAGTTTGCATTTTTGGATGATTACGTGGCAGGAAATTAACAATAAATAACAAATGTGGTCTGAAAGCCCATTCCCAGTAACCCTGCGCTAGCGGCAGGCACATCAGCCCGAGCCAAGCCACTCTCCAAGCTCAGTCGCTCTGTCAGACTTGTAATGAAAATGTCTGTAATTCTTTGTAATGTAATGTGGGGGACAGTGGAGTGTCTGCAGCTGCGACAAGACTGATCTCACAGAGGTCAAAGTGAGAAAGTACACCCTTTACTCAAGTCTGTCTTTTTATAATGTTGTTTCTCAGCCTGTACTTGATTAAACTTACACCGATCTACATTTCCATCTCTCTCCTATTAGAGTACTTGCACCGCATGGAGACAGAGGAGGCCCAGGAAATGGCCCAGATGCCAGGTAAAAGACAACCCGCTGCATGATTGAGGCATAGAGTGCACAAAGTAGATACAATAGGGCCCACAAACTGCTTTTACACCACCTGGAGGTAATTTTGGTTCTGCCGAATGAGAGGCGGCGAAGGGTTGCGCGGTGACTGATGGGTGTTTGCTGGTGTGTGTCTCCACAGGCAGGGACAGCCCTCCTGCAAACGAAGTGGCAGAGGAGGCAGAAGAGCCCATGGCCGTCCCAGAGGACCTGTCATCCGGCTCCACCCACCAGCAAAACAACAGAGGGGACAAAGGTACGAATGAGGCGGCATCTCCTCAGACACCCACTGATACTTGTGTAAAAATTCACATATGATTGGAATCACACACACTTCACTGCCTGATAAAGTATTCACAAAGCATCCGAATCAGAGTAAAACACTTAAATGGCAGTGGTGTCACTATCAAACGCATAGCTTATATATTAAAAAAAACCCATAATTTAATCCCATACTCATCCAGTGGGAGGTATTTGCCACTTTAAATCCCTTGGAAAAATCAATTTAAAGCTGCAAAGACACAAATTTAGGTCATTGGCAGAAAAGGTACAAAAAATCCGTTTGATCCATGGCATGTCATTAATAAGCCCAATCTTAAGGAATAGCTAATGTGGCCTTGATTTGAGTTTGTGAACATCAAGCCAGGGAATATCATGGTGAAAGTAAGGATGGGGCCTGTAGGGGTATATTTATCTCAAGTCTGGTTGCATGGGTAGTATGTCAGTAAGTAGGAAATGAAATGTAGAAGGAGGAATACTTGCAGATTATGGACAGTTTTTGTCAGATGAGTTACGCAGCCATAGACAGGATGTTCATTTAATCAGAAAAAAGAGCATTAATTATTACAGTAAATCTCATTACAACAAGTATAAGATGCACACTAGGAAGTGTAAACAAATTAAAAGAAGTTTAAAAGAGGCATTTCAACCTTCAGCATGACAAATTACTTCACTCGATGACACAAGCAAAGCGTTGACAATCCTACCAGTGTTTTTCCACTTATCCAGATAACGGCAAAGATTAGCAGCGCACAGTCAAAAATAAAATGCGAGAGGAAACTGAAATAGGATGTGTAAGAGTTTCCTAAGAAGAACTTGCCATCAGACAGTTTCAACACTCCTGGAGATAAAGAGTTCAGGAACAGGGCTGAGCTGTGCATCATTTCACCACATCAAGTCACACACCTGCACAAAAACACACACATACACACAGTCGATTTAGGCCGTCGTACGCCACATGTATGATGCTCTAAATACGCAGCGAAAGGTCGGAATAGGTTAAACCGAAGTGGACGGCATGGGCAGATTTTGTGTGTGACATAAAAAAGTACATAACTGGAAATATTTGCTCTGTTTGGCATCATTTTAAGTGTCACTTTATCGCAATCACAGCTTCCTTTCTTTCCCTGTATAGTTTCAATACTGAGAACGAGTCTGTCTATATATATATGTACAGGGACAGAGAGAGAAAGAAGGGAAGTGTAAGTATCTGGTACATCTATGCATCGCTACCCCTGTGATAAAACCTGAACGAGCTATAATTATCACCCAGGATCATGTGCTGCTCAGTTCTCTGTAGAAAAAAAGGCAAAAAAGCAAGTAAGGAAGGAGGGGGGGGAGGCAGGGGAGGGGGTTATAAGCGGGACATGGGACCTCAAAGTATTGAAAGCTCCAAGCCTCAAAACCAGGTTTCCTGCTGCAAATAAGTTGTCAGACAAGTGACATTACTGTTCTGAATTCACAATAGTGCAACCAAAAAAACAGTGTGCTCATGTAATTCCAGGAGAAAGGGAAGTTATTTAGTTTTGTCATTTTCTGTAAAGTCTTGAAGTGAAACGTGTGAACATTATGTAGACCTTTACAACATCCCAGTGGACGTATTTCTCTTTCACTTTCGGTGAATCAGAAGGAGCCTTCACTGTTTGAGAGACATGACACTAAGAAGGAGACTGTAGTTCCCGAAAACATGGAGGGGCGTTTATGACAAAAAACCAAAAAAAAAGTGAGGTGAGGGGAAAAGCAGGCTGTTTTTGGTGTTCCTGCAAGTGGCGTTGAATGTGTTGCTGGCGCGGTTTAACACATGTGGTTCCACAAACTTGCATACAGGGTTATTTTCAGGCAGTGAGAGCAGCACAGCTCTGTAACAGGAACCTCCGAAAGGCTCCCGGTGTTTCCACGCTGCACAGAACTAACACACTTACCAGCTTGATTCCTATCTCAACCTCTGTTAAAAGAGCTTGAGCATACATTATGACCCTGTTACAACAAAGCGCTCCTCTTACACTAATTCTGTTCCTTCGTGTTTTTACTGACTTCTCTCAGTGCAGTATTTACCCTCTGTTAATATCTATTTAACATCTTCATCCACATCAGGTTATAACTTTTTTTTTTTATTGCAACCGCCTTTGTTTGTCTACGTTGTGATCTGACACTTGCTTCCCAAAACGAGCAAATCAGGATGTGTGACCGTGACAAACATAACATAAAGTAAAAAGCCTTGTTCCTACTCCCGATTTAGTCATAACTTCCCCATATCCATGAGAAGTGGGTGTCAGCCAGGCGTTCATGGTTCCCTTCTGTCTGATTTAGGCGGCTGATAACCTGAGAACCTCTCTGCTACACATGAACATAAAGAGTTAGTATTTATCGATGCATCATTTCATAAAAGCAGTGACTGAATGATGAATACAACTTCTGTGGGTTTTGTATTAAAATATTATTCCTCAACCTGTCTTTTTGGTAATAATTAATACTGAATAATTAATACTGTTGATAAATGTTTCCACATTTTAATATTTTTATTCCCCATAAAGTTGGAATAATTTTGTTTTCAGACATATTCCCTTTTTTTTTTTTATTCCTGTTTATACACATCAGTAATCCCCTTTTAATCAGGTGCAATGATTACATACACTTAGAATATTATGAATAAATCACATTTTCACAATAATTTCATAAGAAGAGGTAAAAATATTTTATTCCAACTTTATGGGCAACAGTGTATAGTGATGGGCTCGTTTTATCCTTAACTTTATGAGTTAAAAAAGTGCAGTCATAGTGGTTAAACGTTTTATTTTCTTGCAAAATGGCTGGTTATTGTACAGCTTTGTTTTAACCTCCTGAGACCCTGCAGTGGATTTTTGTCCTCTATAGGGAACAAGTGTTTCACAGCTTTACTTTACTGAAAAGGACAGTCCATAAAAAAACTTAAAAAAAAAAAAAAGTGCATCTGAAAAAACTGTTGCATGATATTGTTTCCAATTAAGGCATTTATTTAATGTAAAAAAGCCAAAGCTTTTACTTGCTGGGTCTCAGGAGGTTAAACAAAATACTATATTAGTTACAAAAAATGATTCTTAGAAGATGAATTAAAGTAAATGGAGGATATTTTACTTCCAGGAAGACAAAACAATAAACCAAAAGACGATTATATTTTCAGAAAATAAACCTGTAAGTGTCATCTTCCTGCATTTAAGGATCTTTGTGTTTTCTTTTAATTATTATTGGTTATTGGTTGATATAAGTAGAGGTTTTGTGGCTAAAACCATAGAATAAAGTTAGGAGGCTCGCAGCGGTTCGAGTGTTGCTTTCGAGCTCTGTGATATGCAAATGAAACAAACTTATCACATAGAATATCACATAGAATAATAATAAAAACTAAAAAAAAAAAAAAACCCTCCAGAGTTTAACTTGTTTCTGACACGTACATCAGCAGTAAAGCCATTACGCCTGACTGCAAAACTCTGCTGGTTCGAGTGAGAAATTTGTACGAATGTTTGTGCAATGTAAAAGGCTCCACAAAAAGATGACTCCAGCTGCTCAGTGGAGGCTGTAATTCTTTTGCACCGCCAGAAACACGGCAATGACACGTACACAGGCTGCATGCACTTTAAGATATGACACAGGGTTTAATTAGTTTAAAGTCAGGTCATTGTGTGAAAACCCGACGAGAGACTAAGAGCAAAGGTAGAGCTTCAATTACACTCGATTCATTTATTCAGCTTCATTTGAAAAGAGCCATTTTGATTTGATAAAGAGTGACGCCTTTCCTTCCCTTTGCGTGCACAGATGGTGATTCTCTTATCTCATCTGAACAGTGAAAAGACAAGAGAGTTTGTCCAGAAAATTTTCAACAGACAAACAGATGAGAAGATTGTTTGTGTGTCACATGAGGACTAATAAAGTACTGCAGATGAATTAATATGGAAAATAGACGACCCAAAATACCTGCTTTCTACTGGAAATGTACATCAGAAACCTCCCTGTCTCTGGGTCTTGATACTCCTGCAAAAAAAAAAAAGTTTCAGTTACAGGCTGTTTTACAATTCCTTTCCCCGTGCTTCCCTTTCTGTCACTTCTCCATAATTCTTGGTATTTCAGTTAGACAGGCCCTCTTTCTGAAGCTTCCCCTTTTCCATAGATTCCTATATTTCACTTATTTCCACTTCTTCCTCTTCAGTTGTACAAACAGAGGCAGAGGCATGGGGAAATCAGGCTGCCACCATGACATGCAAACCACAGACTAGTGGCTGTGGGACTTGCAAGATATCGGTCAGTTCTCTTTAATGTTTCTTAAGTTTGCTGATGGGGAAAAAGAAGGAGCTGCTACTGTCACACGGACCGTTGAAACCAAGTGGAGGTTACAGACTTAAATAAAAGCAGGCATCCATATTTATCACACAGGATTTAAGCAAGTGAAGACCCTGTTAGGTGAACAAAAAAGAGGTCGAGCAAGTGTGTTTGTGTGTTCATCGCTCTGTGTTGCTCAGAGAAACACCGCTGTAGTCCCTAGTTTCACACTACTTCCTGTGTCTCTGTTTCCTGTTTATCTTGCTGTCATTTGTTTCACTGAAGTATGATGATGGTGTGAGATGATCTGTGTGTTTCTTCATTTCATCACTGACATCTTCAAGCAGCAGGCACGCAAACTACCTGTGTATACTTAAAAATGTAGAGTAAAAATGAGTAAATGAAAGGGACCGTAGATGGGTTTTACGTGGCTGAATATTAAAAAACAAGGTCTAATAGAAGGGGGAAGTTTAGGGGAATTTAATACATTTGAATGAAAACTAAAGGAAGTTTATGGTGGCAGAACCTGCCCGATGCAACGGTTCAAGGAGGAGACGACCCGACGCATGTCAATCTAAATAGAGAAGTGAGACAGAGACAGAATAAAGCATATTCTATAGGTTTCATGTTAATAGGACACTCCTGGACTACTGCACTGAGAGTAAATCATGTTAAAATGTTGTCGTGTGAAGCAACAAAATTAACAAAACTATAAAAAGCAGAATGCCTGAGAGAAAATGGATGGTGTAGATGAGATTAAAAAATAGAAAAGTGAAACATTCCGACTAAAAAACAAGGAAATGATGACTCAACTTTAATTTAGACTTGAACAGTGATGGTTCAGATAAAAACAGCATTTTTCAATGATTTTCAGGTATTTCCCTGTATTTAATTTAGTGATCATGGAGCTGTTCAGGAAAGTTCAGAGTAAATTCAAATGTCATTATGTCAAAACAGGGAAAACTGAAGAAAAAGTGACATTTTCAATAAGATATTAACTTAAAACATAAAAACAAGCACCTACAACCACTGTCATTTATCAAACTCCATGGGTTTTACTGCTAAATCATGTTTCCATGGTAACTACAGAGCCTCTAAACATCCAAATGGGTCATATCTGATGACCATAAAAAGTTGACAAACTGGATTTTACACCAATTATTTCCATGCATTGATAGGATTAGTGGATGTAAAGTTCTTTAACATCTTACGTCAGTAGATGCTTTTGGTTTCTGGCGACTGTTTAGGACATGAAGAGTTAATGCTGCATCTCAGTGTCACAACAACATGTCACGGTATCACTATCACACTGATAGTCGTAGTATTTAAGTCTATGACAGAACCATGCTCGTATTCTAAACCGTGGCCCCCCTTGCCCTCTTTTCCAGCCTGTAACATTAAAGTTGAGGCTCGCAGTGATGAGGAGAATGGGCTGGCCTGTGACATGAATGGCGTGGAGGAGGAGGAGTGCGCGGAAGACTTGCGCGTGATCGATGCCTCCGGGGCCAAGGTGAACGGCTCTCAGCCGAGCCCCGAAGCCAAGGCCTTCTCCTCGGCCGGCGGTATCCGGCTGCCCAACGGGAAGCTCAAGTGCGATATCTGTGGGATAGTTTGCATTGGTCCCAATGTGTTGATGGTGCACAAGCGAAGCCACACTGGTAAGCCATCTGCACAACTTCTTGCCCTTCCTTTGCACCCATGTTCACTGTCAGTATGAAAGGATGGATGAGGGGTAGAAAGACGTCTGCTGTGGCCCCTGCATCCCCAGTTTTACAGCTTTTGTTTAGTTTCTGTCTTCCTGCAACAATTTGACTTTAACCTCACCCTAAAAATACACAGAATTGGATTCTATTTTTTTTTTTTTTTTTTTTTTTTTACACAAAAAAACCTTCAGTGACCTCATTAAACACTGTCTGGGGTCTCTGAATAGTAAAGTTTTGCTGAACACATGTTTCAAAGCACATTTCCATTGCATGAGCTTTGGATTTCCACAATGCACTTGATAGAGCAGCACAAAAGCTCACAGTGGGCTCCAAAATATCTGTAATGCCAAAAATCCTGCTTGTAAAAACGTTATTTGAATGATTTCACATGAATGAAGTGTCAGTTGTATGTGAATTTACACCGATGCTCGAACATTAAAGTTTTTAATAAACTTTGAGGTTATCGAGGCATCCCTTTGTGTTCTTCACTGACACACCATCAGTAGTGATACTTCTGAGAAATAAACTTTAGAGCTTGTTGTTCTGTTTGCAATCACCCTTAGTTGTAATGGCATCTCTGCGTTTGGTTGTTTGCATGTAGACCTTCCTATCGTGCGTGAAATAGTCTCTGAGATTAGTATTTATTATTGTTCATCTCAAATTACCACATGACAAGCAACGGTAAATGATCAAATTACTGCGCGATAAAGTAGCAGAGGGGAACTTGGTCCGAAAAACATGGCCTCAGTTGAGAAACAGGATATCTGTAGCAATTAAATGGAATCTCCATGAAGTGACAATTATCTGGCTGTTAAAAGTTTTTCAAATTTCAGAATTGATATTCTATTGTAATGAACCCAAACCAGTGGTGGGGAACATTTCTGAAAAAGGCACTTAACTGTCAAGCTTCAGAAACTAATGAAACTCAAAATGGAAGAAAGGAACACTAGACTAATGTAAATGCAAAAGAAAGTACAATAAAAGATATAATGAAGTGCCTCCGTTTTAAATAGAAAATATTCTGTGGTGAGTCTTTGCTCCAGAAATGCATTTTTAATGAATTTCCTTTTATATATTTTTGCTGCTCCACTGGTGACTCTTATTTTATGGGGGGCTTTTGAAAAAAAAAGGCCATATTAAAACGTTCTCACAGAATGCCACAACACGCGGAGAGGCTGGATATTGGTTTATTCCAGAGGCGCTGATCAGGAAGACTGGCTCTCAACACAAAGTGTTTCCTTCGCTTTATTCAAATGAGGCTGAATTTGCATTGTGATGTGCCGCTCTTATTTTAGAGACGAAGAAGAGGAAAAAATGAGATTTTCAGATCAAATTGACCTAGGCAATGGTGCATTACGGAACTGGCAGGCTGAGTCTGAAAGGCTCTTGTTCGATCAGAGCGCCAGAAGTCGGTGGGGCAGGGGGAGCATGGAGAGATGGAGTGTCACTCTGCTGTGAAACCCTCCCAGGCTGCTGGATCGCTGTCTGCCCCGGAGACGCTCCATCATCCGGCTTGTTCTGGCGCTCAGGATGCTTGTAGTGCAGTGACCCCACATTCCCACAGCAGCAGCCGCTTTTTCATCCACATAGAAAAGACAAAGGCTCTGAGCTTTAATTGTCCTCAGTGATTAAAAACAATGAGATCAGGGACAGTGGTACAGTGCTTCCAATGCTTTCATATCATGAACTCTTCATTAAATTGGGTGCTAGTATAAGTTTATGAGTTATTTGATCCTGTTCATCCTTTGAAACTGCGTCTTTACAGTAACGTGTGCTGTTGTGTTCTCATCCTCAGGTGAACGTCCTTTCCAGTGCAGCCAGTGCGGCGCCTCTTTTACTCAGAAGGGCAACCTCCTACGTCACATCAAGCTCCATTCAGGGGAGAAACCCTTTAAGTGTCACCTGTGCAGCTACGCCTGTCGCAGGAGGGACGCCCTCACCGGCCATTTACGCACCCACTCAGGTGAGTGAACACAATGCTCACCCACAGTAGTAATTCTAGGAACGTTACATGGAAGTGTTTACAAAAGGGATGACATGTAAGGGGAAGTTGACAGGGTGTAGATATGGTGTCACTTTTTTGCAAATGCTTTGCAGAAGTGCGTGTTAATGAAATTTTAGGGTGTAAACAGCCTTCTGTGAATAGTTCATAAACTTACTGAGCTGAAGTAAATGGAACTGCCCAGAAGGAAAAATGAAATGCCATGAGTTCACGCATCCCTACAGACGATGTAAATATTAAAACTAGTTAATACTGTATAGAGTCTCACTTTTAAAACAAGCTGCATCGTTTTCTGAAGTAGCTGAGCACTGAAATTTACAGCAAATGTAATTCAAGCAAGTGCATGGTTTAATTCATTTAAAGGAGTTGTGAACATTTACTGCAGCAGGATGAGAAAGTAGGATTAACTCAGCAATAATAAAACAATAAACTGTGCTCTCTCATGGATCCTTCAAGTGTGAATTAATGCTTTAGACGTTAGAAATAAAGGGTGACTGATTAAATTATGATCATTTGAACCTGCAAAAGCTCTTATCAGCTTCTATCACTGAAAAAAACCTAGATTTGTTGGAAACTGTCTTTAACTTTACTGAAGGGAACTGATCTAATAAACACCTGGATCACTGAATGTCAAACTCAAATTGACAATAAATAAAAAATAAAATAAAATAAAATTTTAAAAAATCTGCCAAAAGTAAAAGTACTTTTGCAAAAAAAATTTTTTTAAAAATGCTATTTTTAGTTTTCAAGCTGTTATTTTCCTTCAGTAAAAAGCCTGAAATTAATAATCAGCCATTTTAAGTAACAGGTTTTACTGATATATTAATTAAATAAAGTGTGTTTGGGAGTTATTAATCAGTCTAATTATGATTTTTATGACACAGTGAAATCATCTGTATTGTAAACCACTGCAAGCAGATTCAATGTTGACCTGATGATGGCGTTAGGTGAAAAACAAACCATCCGACAGCTCTGAAACCAGTCTGTAGAAACAAGCAAACACTAGATCATAACCTGAATATTTGCCTGTATATTCCACTGCTGTGTTTACTGATGTACAGTTATTTATTGCAGTTGGAAAACCCCACAAGTGTGCTTACTGTGGGCGGAGCTACAAGCAGCGCAGCTCTCTAGAGGAGCACAAAGAACGGTGTCACAACTACCTCCAGTGCATGGGGCTGCAGAACAACATCTACACAGGTTGGTGCTCACGCTGCACTTTCACCTAGTCTGATGACCTGCTTGAACGTAGGGCTTCTCATGCATGCAACAACAGTGTACCAGTCACCAAACAGGCCCGGTTGAATAGAAACCTGCATTTACTTACAGCCTTTGGGAAATTAAAATATGTGTAATTGTAATAAAATTTTAAGAAGCCGTAGAGTTTAATATTTGTCCATGTGTACTCTGCAGTCATTAATGAATGCACTGTAAAATACTGAAGCTAAAGTATGTTTTAGCCTCTGCACTGATGCTGAGAAACACATTTAGTTCAACTGTGAGCATGAACAAATACTGTATTTATAGACTTTTAGGTGCCTCACACGTGTCAGAATAGTCCACTCTGCGCTGTGAGGAAAACAAACAAACAAACAAAAAAAACCCATCAGCCATGTGTTATAATAAACCTAAAGACCTTCATACACAGTTCATTACTTTAAACAGGACAAACTTAAAATACCTTGACTCTGAATCTACTTTTCTGTCTTGCTTTCCAGTAGTAAAGGAAGAAAGCAACCAGAATGAGCAGAGGGAAGACTTAAGCCAGACGGGATCTGACAGAGCCTTGGTGCTAGACAGACTAGCTAATAATGTAGCTAAACGTAAGAGCACTATGCCACAGAAGTTTGTGGGTAAGTGCTGAAATCTGCTTCCTCTGAGTAAATACAATGTTGGTACATGTGCTGACAAGTAACTGTAAAGGCTACACCTATGGCATGTGCATAGGTGCGCTTTGTGTGTTGTATTTTTATTTGCTCCCTGGCTCTGCAGAATGCATGCAGTGTTATAGTATCTCTATTAAAACCATATTTAACACGTGTTTTACCTTGTATTTTAATTTTACAGTAAGACAACTATAACCTTTATGAGAAAATAGAGAGAAACGTGTATTATTAAAAGCTGCAAACGATAAAGATGAAAAGAATATCAATTAATGAAAGACACTTAAAATGTACAGAGGTTGTATGAGGTACTTGTCTGTGGTCAGTGTATGATTATAGTCAGGATTTCCCAGACTGCAACTGGGACAGGACCAAAGCAAAAAGAGTGTTTTAAAGGATACTTGAATGTACATCCTGTAGAGCACAGGTGTCAAACATGTGGCCCGCAGGTCAAAAACGGCCCACCAAAGAGTTCAATCTGGCCCATGGGATGAATTTGCAAGTAAAATAATAACATAATAATAACTCCAAATATTCTTTTTGGTTTAATGTGGGGGGAAAAATTACATTATACCTGTAAATAATGATAATTTAATTTTTTTCCTTTGTTTTAGTGCAAAAAATGATATTAAATAATGAAAGTATTTACATTTACAAACTATTCTGTCCAGGTAAACGCCTTTTCCCATAAGTAGCTGGGTTAGGCTCTGGTGACTCCCGAGACCCGAGTGAGGATAAAGCGGATTCAGATCATGACTGAATAAAAGAAGCTATCCTTTAAAAATAAAATGTGAATAACTGGAACAAATATGAACAACATGAAATGTCTCAAGAAAATTAAGTGCAATTTGACCATTATTCTGCCTGTTACTAAATATTTTGTGCTTTTGTAGATCTGATCCATAATACACATGTATAAATAAGAAGTTCTGGCATAATATTGATAAAATTGCAGTTATTTTTCTTAAGAAATTTCAGTTTTTTCAGATTAGTCACATCTTTTTTTCTTCGGATCGTTCGTAAATGTAAATATTTTCATGATGTAATGTTATTTTTTTTGCACTAAAAAAAGAGAAAAGTTTGGAGTTGTCATTATTTAAGGCTGTTATGCTAATATTTTATTGGTCCAGTCCAGTTGAAATCAAACTGGGCAGATGAGACCCCTGAACTAAAATGAATTGGACACCCCTGCTGTAGAGTATATTTGTAATATTTGCAGTGTTCTACCTTTCTCTCTAACACTCTTTAAGATGAGGAACTGAAGTCTTTATATCAGTGTCTTCTACCCCACCAGACTCCTTTGACTAAAACAGCAATTTTAACCAATAAAACACAAGTGTCAAACATACATACAGTCTGACCCATGGGATGATGATTTTTGAAATGCAAAAACTACACTGAAGTTATTTACAATCAATAGTGTCCAAATCATTTTATTTTAGTCACATACGGACCAATATGATATCAAGTGGCTCAGACCAGTAAAATGCAATCACAATAAACTATAAACAATGATAACACCAAATGTTTCTCTTCATTTTAGTGTAAAAAGTAAAATTCCATAAAAATCTTTACATTTACAAACTATTCTTTTGCACAAAATGTCAATAACCTGAACAAATATGGACAACCTGAAATGTCTTATGAGAAGTAAGTGTAATTTTTCAAATATTCTGCCTTTTACTAAATATTTTGTGTGTGTAGATTCAGTGTAATAATGCACATGTGTAAATGATAAACTGAGCCAAAAATATTGTTAAAATTGCATTTAATTTTCTTCGATTTCATTCTTGAATTTCAGGTTGTTCAAGTTATTCGCATTTTTAAGGAAACTTTGTAGATGTAAACACTTTCATAATGTAATTTAACTTTTTTTCACTGTATCCCTCTTCCAACACACCTGATTCAAATGATCAGCCTATCAACAAGCTCTGCAGGAGCCTGATAACCACCGTTAGGTGTGTTAGAAGAGGGAAACATCTAAAACATGCAGGGATAGCGGCCCTCGAGGTCAAGGGTTGAGAACCCCTGATTTAACTGGTCTGGCCCACTTCAGATCATATTGGGATGAAAGTGGCCCGTGAACTAAAATGAGTTTGACACCCCTGCTGTAGAACATCGAAAAGGTCTTTTTGCTGTGACCAATATGTTAGTTTGTCATTTTAACCTTAACTAACATGTTAAAAGAGTAAAATCCCAAAATAACTAACATTAGAAGAGTGCTAACCCCTGTGTTCTGAGGTAAAATGACTGTGATCATGTTTGTCAGAAAACAGCGGCTTTGAAAACACAGATATCATGTCCATGATCTCTGTCTGGAGGTAAAGAAGTAAAAATACTCTGGGTATAGTGTTTACTTAAACTGACTTGGCTGTGTTTAGGGTGGGGACAGTACATTTTGTCCACACCAGTGCATTGTTTAGCTTCCACTCCAGTTCCCTTGTTGCATCTCCAAACTGGGACGGTGCAAACGATGGACTATGGATAAGTGCCTCAAACATCTCACCTGCAAATGATCTAAACTAAGCTCTGAACTAAAGATCAGGCTCATTGTACAGATAATGAAGTGACAGGATGGAGGTCACGGTCTGTATGTTAGTGGAGGTGTGGCCTTTATAGTGTGCTTCTCTGTCTGGTTCCTCAGGTGACAAGCGTCTGTCCGACCTCTCCTACGATGGAGGACCAGGGGAGCTCATTCAACCCCACGTCATTGACCAGGCCATCAACAGCGCCATCAGCTACCTGGGTGCTGAGTCGCTACGGCCCCTGGTTCAGACGTCCCCGGCCTCCTCATCTGATGTTGGCCTCGGCTCCATGTACCCCTTACACAAGCCGCCACCCGAGGGCCATGTGGGGACGGGCCTGTCCGCCAAAGACAGCGCAGCCGAGAACCTCCTACTACTGTCTAAGTCCAAGTCGGCCTCTAGCGAGAAGGACGGCTCACCCAGCCACAGCGGCCAGGACTCCACAGACACCGAGAGCAACAACGAGGACCGGCCGACCGGGGCAGCCGCCGGCCTCATCTACCTGACGAATCACATCACGTCAGGAGTGAGGAACGGCGTGCTCCCCCTGGTGAAGGAGGAGCAGCAGAGGCAGTTCGAGGCCATCCGGGCCAGCATGGAGATGGCCTCAGAAGGGTTCAAGGTGGTGACGTCGGACGGCGAGCAGGTGAGGGCGTACCGCTGTGAACACTGCCGCGTTCTGTTCCTGGACCACGTCATGTACACCATTCACATGGGCTGCCACGGCTTCAGAGACCCCTTCGAGTGCAACCTCTGTGGTCACCGGAGCCAGGACCGATACGAGTTCTCCTCCCACATAACACGGGGGGAACACCGCTACTGAGTGAGACCAGATCACACACTGTCCCACAGACAGACATGCTAAGAAGTCAGACTCATGCACATGAAATAAATTTATAGAAAAACATCATGTAAGATACACTGTTAACCCAAAAAAGCTGTGTTTTTATACAAAGTATGCATGATTATTGACATATAAATGTATGCAAATATGAAGAAGTCCATTTATTTTCATTTGAAGGAGTTGAAAAGAAGGAGCCTTCTTCACCTGTCTGTTTAAAGTAACAAAAAATAATGTTCAGAAATAAAAAAGACATCCTACAAAGGTGTTATACAAACAATATATACAGTTGCCTCTTGTATACAATGTACAAATGCATTTATTCTTTTGGAAAACCCAGGCAGCAACTTTTTTTTTTCTAGTTTTAGGAGAAAATTAATTAAAAGATTTAAGAATATCTGCACTGAAGCATCTACAATATGAAGAAAAGATTCTTTGCTGCAATCACTTTCATGCAGGCGACCATAATATTGGTATCAAATCCTACCAATACAAATTTTGCAATCGATGTACAGTAGAAAACCTGATACTCACTTAGTCAAAACCTGTTCTTGTATTTGTAATAACTCATTATTTATATCTCATTTGCCTTTACATTTGCCTGTCTGTCTTTTCTATTTATTACAGTGGTTGCTGTTTGTCTGTAGAGTAGTTCTGAAAGCTGGAACCTTTGTTTTTTTTCAACCTTTCTATTGTATTAAATGTATTTGAGGAGAAAACATGATTACTGCTGCTGGAAGGTATTTTTAGTTTTATGAGAAGATAATGTTATCCCTGGCCTTTGTTTTGTACCTGATGGCTGAGATTTGTTCCTCACACACAACCGTGAGTCATCGGAGGTTTGTGGGAGCTTCTTGCTTGCAGAAATATCAATAAAGGATATTTTATATATGCACGAAGGGAGATGAAGTGTTTTGTTTTGCAATAAATGAAAATGATGATAGAGAAAGAAGTGCACATTTTCTCTTTTACAGCAGGTAAATAGGAAGAAAAGTGCACAATTAAGTTCATAAATAGTGTGTGTATTTTACTAGCCATGGCCTTAACTTGCTTTATCTAACACTAAGTTAAATTTACTCTTCAGAGTTTGTCTTTATTGTTAATTAGGACCATGTTCAGTAAAAAAAAAAAAAGATTGTTGGAGTTATCTGAAAAGTTTGTCTCAGTTTAACTTTATCTCATGTTCTGAAGAAATATGGAAATGTCCTTTTACGCTCTCAAACCTTCACAAATAATTAAGTTTAAATGTCATTCAAGATGCAGCTCAGTCCTGCCTGTCAAGAAAAAGCTAAGACGAGTGAATGACTGGCATTTGTGCACAGAATACAACAACCCCTAAACATGTTGAAAGTAAAAATAATAACAGGTTAATAGGAAAATACTTTCTTTTTTTTTCTTTTTTTTGTTTTTACATAAATACCATTGTCCTTTAAGTATGGTAGTAAAATGAAAATTAAAAGTTGCTTTTATACAAGCTGTTAAAATAAAATTCACTCATTTTAAATTAGTCCCAAAGATCAAAATGTAATAATAAACAGTAAAAATAGAAAAGTAAAGACCAATAATAAAAACACCAAGATACTGTATATTTAACAGAATATGCAATACAGTGTTTCTTCAGTTATTTAAAAAAAAACTGCGGAGGTTAGACTAATAATGTTAGTTTTGTCTCTGCCACTATTGAAGTTATGAATGTAAAAAGTCTCATTTACATATGCTATTATATAAACCAACTGGATTAAATTCAGTATATTTACAGATAAAACTAAATCACACTATGTTTATAGTGCTGAAAACTGATAAAATAATACAAAAGAAACTCACTATTGCTCATGATAACATTGATAATGCATGAAGGAATGTTGATGTTGGGCATAAATGTTCACATTTAGCAGATTACACAGTGGGGAATATGTACTTGTATTAAACTTGTATTTACAAATCTTAATTTCTGTCCAAAAATGTTCCTTTTTTTTAATTTCAGATAGTGGATTATAGAAAGTATTCATAGGATTTTTTTTGTCTGCACATAAATGTAAGTTGTAATTTGCATGTAAAGGGAGCTGTTTGTGAGACCCTGAAAACACAAAAACAGGTCCAGCCGGTGGACATGTGCCTGGTCCGTATGACCTGAAGGCTGAGGGAGTGTCCTGTGGGGCCCCTCAGGACCAGAGAGCTGGGACGGAGAGGATCAGGCATTGGAGCAGAAGGCAGGGGCCGGGGCTCTGAGGGCCAGGCCTGTTTGGAGATGCTCGGTCGGGGCCGGCGGAGGAGCTCAGCGGTGTTGTGCAGCGGCGGCCTCGTCCAGATGGCTGCTGTGTGATTTAGCAGAAACGGGAAGCAGCTGTGGCCAGCGCCGAGCCCCCACGCTTGACTGGGACCCAACAGGGGAGGGGGGCCATTTGCATAAGAGGGATAATGTGGCCAACCAGCTCCAGCCCTGCCAGGATCCCACATCTCACTTCCCTTTTCAGACAGCTGAGTTAGAGCACTCCTTTAAGAACCACAATCACTCAAATCTAATTGTTCTGTTAAAACGATCCAACAGCTTCATCAGCCAAATATCTGCAGCCAAACACAATATGTAGCCGTTCCTTTGCATCAGAATAAAAGCTTCAAAATCCAACACATCCTCTGGCCTGGTGTCACTCCAGTCTGCTACTGCTAAGGAATGAAATTTATCATAAAAAGCTGCATAAATCCATCTTAATTACAACTCTAATTACAATTTTTCCTTTCTCTCTGTTTATCATCTGTTGTTTTTATTTATTTGTTTGCTCTCTTTTCCATTCCCTTCCTCTTCAAATACTTTTTGGTGCACACCAGACTATCAGAATTTGGTCTTTGCTTTTTAAATCAAGGTTTAAAATAAATTAACTAAATAAAATAATGATAACAAAATGGGATTTTGCCAAATATTTAAGGCAGATCTTATAAGTTCAATCACTGTTTTGATGAGTTTTTTGTTCAATTTCTGCTGCCAGTGTAATGTTTGATTCAGTTGAAAGCAATGTAATTTGCTTTTTTTTTGGGGGGGGGGGGGGGGGGCTTACTAATAAATTATC
>JAQQZY010000008.1:6251388-6266694 GCA_030068375.1 Ostorhinchus rueppellii
CCCCCCCCCCCCCCCCCCCCCCCCCCCTACTAATAAATGATCTGAATTCATCACAGATTTAAGGAAAAAACAACACAAAGAAAATTAGTCTGTAGAGTGAAAGATAATCCTGCAATATACAGTGACACTGGATTTAAAGCAGGTAAAATTCAGAAGGATGACAAATAAATAGAACAAAACCTCACAGTTTTGTTCTGGAATTGGTCCAGAACAGAGTTGTCTTCCCAAACTCAGGGTCAAGATTGAAAATGGGTCCTGGAGCTGTGTTTACTGGGTCGCCAAATGTCAGAAGTTAACCTGTTAAGCCTTTTGTTTCCAGTGGGAATTATTTCAATGTAACACAAAACAATGGTTTAGCCGATAGCAAACGTTTCATTCTTATAAATCCGAGTTATTATTAGAAAACAGCAAAGGTAAGACAAAGTTCATAATTATTGCTTCATAATGTAAACTTTACTTTTGCTCTTCTTTGTCTTGTTCTGTGAGTTTTATCAGCAAAAAAGTAATGCTTGTACTTTTGGATGTTGTTAGCTTAGCTTAGCGCTCCAAAGTTTTTCTGTTGTTTTATTAAATTATTCATGACATACGCTGGTCTCAAGACTGTTAGTTTGGTTTAGATATTTGTCCATTTAAGTGCGTGCATTGTGGATTGTGTTCTGTCTTCTGACAATTGGTTTTGTTGCACTTTTAGCGGATGTTCTTATTGTTACATGGGTGTGCTATAAGCATTGCATAATATTACCATGGCAACACAGGTAGAACTGTTGCTTTCAGTACCGGGGCTGACTGCTCTTACAGAACCATCAGTTTATAGAGAGCATAATGATTGGGCTGAGATTCAGTGGGAAAATGGCATGGGGTCTGGTGAGTCCAGGTTGATCCTGTTCCAGAGTGATGATCCATCAAAATGAGATGTGGATGAAGGGATTACCCATCATGCCTAGTGCCTGCAATCCAAGCCTGTGGGGGCAGTGTCAGATCTGTTGTTCCTTTAGTGGGTCAGGTCTAGATTCAGCAACATTATGTGTCCGGAAAATGATGGAATTAAATGGTGACTCCGCATACGCTTGTCAAAACAATACCACAGCAGAATGCTAAGTGCTAAATATCAGACTTTTTACTATTAGATTTTTTTTCTGCAGGCTGATTGTATATTTGATACAATATGTTGATTAAATTTACAAATTGAAATAGAAAAGTAGCTTTATCTGGAAGAATTCTTGAACGTTGACTGAAATCCTGTAACTTGTGCTCCCTTCACGTGCTATAGGGAAGATGAAACCTTCCACTTGTAAAATTGAAAGTACAGGCATGTTGTGTTCAAGTGCTTTTTCCTGCACTATGTACAGCACTCTTCTTAAGTATTTTCTAGTCTATTTATATTACATGTGTATTGTTTAAGCCCCCCCCTCCCCAAAAAAAATAAATAAATAAAAATCCTTGTACGTGCAAACTTACCTGGCAATACGGACTTTTTCTTATTCTGATTTTGTTGTCATAGTGACAGGATAAATGGCTAAATGGCACACAATTTATGGTGACCTGTTACTTGGGTAAAACAATTGTGGACATGTTAATTCATCTGCTACCTCATTTTTATTTATTTGTTTGTTTATTTCTTTATCAAATTGTCGATACTATAAATTTGCAAAATTCATCAGCTAATAGCAGCAGAATGTATAATAAAGCATTGTTGGTCATTTGTGATGAATTCCTTGTTGCTCTCTGCCATGTTGAAAAGTTCAAAGGTTATTTTCATCTCATGGATCAAATTTTGTCCCACTTCTCCAGTGGAAAATACAACATGAGGGGGCATTCATGTGGAATTTTGAGTTTGTAATTAGTATTTACCATAATTCATATAGCATGTGAAGGCAGGGTCACATGAGAGAGTCTTTGTTGTTTTTGCTGTGGTGCTACTGAGGAGTAACTGATGACATTATCCTCCTGTTTGTGACTGTTCCAACCAGTGTATTTACCTTTACTGGGATGATGGATGAGTCTGTAGAAATGTAGGCATTATAGCAGTTCAACAAAACTTGGGTTCAGATTGACTGGGTCTCAAACTCAAAAGGTTTGTGAACTACTCCACTAGAGAGTAGAAGTAGAGGGTCATTTTTAACAAGATGAGAGACATGCTGAATATGGACTGTAAAAAGCAAAAAAAAAAAAAAAAGAAACCCATAGGTATTCAGTTGTGAATGTGATGGCTGTAACATGAATTCTAACATTATGAAAACACATCTTATTATTACTATTATTTTATTGCTTCGGTTGATGGTGTTTCCTTTGACGTGCAGAATATTTTTTTCCCTCTTGTAGCCAGTTTGATTTATATAACTACTATTAGACATAAGCGTCTGTGTTTCTTTTAGAGGCTGATCAAATGCAGGGATCTAAAATGAATCAAATAAAAATTAACTGTGGATTAAGTGCTTTGTTCATGGTGAGTGAGAGGAATTTATGGAGCATTAGGCTTTAAATCACCATTAGTCATTTGTTAAGTGTTAATCCTGACATCTCAATAGGACAGGAGGGCTTACTGAATGATTAACCAGGATGAACATGATGGGAATCATATGTTCTTAAAGGCTAAAGAAATGGATGAATGTGGAATAGGGTGGATGAAACTCATAAGGTGGAGCAGGTCATACACAGAGCTGAACATTAGTAGTTTGACCCCTGACCCCTGTCCATATGTTGATATACAGTGAATGGGTGACTGTAACACATTAAGTACCATACAGGTAGAAAAGCCCTGTAGTGTCATTTACCAAATAAACGTGTGGAATCCAGCTAATTTGGTGAATATGACAGAAATATGAATAAGTAGGCGCAAGCTGCAGGAATTACTGCTACATTATGCATCATTTCATCCATTAAATCACCATATGCCATTTATTATTAAAGGATTACTGAAGCACTTTTTTAAACTTCCTATCTTGTTGCCAGTTTTTTCCTTTAATTTGTCACATGTAAGCATCCTCCAAATGTGTTAAATCTGCTTTGCTGATTTTGTGCAAATATAAATGAGGAATGATAAAGGCATTTGGAACATTATACAAGTTAATAAATAATAAAAATAATAATGAAAGTATTGGAAATATACATTAAAGTAACTGAAACTAAAAGATAAAATGGATAAACATTTAAATATGCAAACTCTCTTGAAGTTAAAAAATCTCATTAAACTGCAGTATTTGTTTCTGACCCTCCAGACTCTTTAATTATTATGTAAATATATAGCAGTAAAGTATTAGTCTACTGCTGTGAGTCAAATCTAAACAGATCTATGTATTTTCCCCCTAAAATGCTTTGTGTAACGAGCCTTTCTGACCACACAACATCGCATGCGAGTACTGCTGCTCAGTCCCAGTCAAACACATACAAGCGTACACCATATGGCACAGTTTTCAGTCCATACTCTGTGGACTTTATGGATCCCGGCAGCACCAGAGGAATTCTGTGCATCTGTCCTGGTCCAGCTGTGACAGCGCCCCGTGTCTGTCCGGTGACGCCCACTGGGGGGTTGTGTGACTACTTTCACTGCTGGCTAATTCAACAAAGTTTCAATACAGTGGCCAACCGCACAATCTGAAATATTTATCAGGGACTTGACAAAAAGATGAAAAATAAATGAAAGTCTTTTTTCATGGTCTTCCAGATTTTCAAAGATTGTTTCATTAAAATTACATGGCAATTTCATTTCATGTGTGCACAATCTGTAATCGCCCCCTGTATGTGTATGAGCACATGACAAAATAATCAACAATCTGTGTATCACTTTTAGGTTTTATGTGAGAAATGAAACAGATGTGATTCTCAGATCCATGTAGTTACTCTGTGGATTAGGATTAGACTATTACCTCAAACTGGATGAAGTAACAGATTTTCCTGTTGAGTCCACTGCTGTCTTAATCATGAACAGGAAGGAGATATGGTTCAAGTGAAGATTCGAGTTGACATGAAACCCAGGATACTCTGAATGTTGCCTAACTTCCGCAGGCATGATTAGCACATCCAGCGTCAGGAACATTTCAGGACAATAAAAATTAAGGGGAAATGTCAGCTATGCATCACAACTATCACTCCTCTCTGTGGATGACAGCGCCACAGTATTCCACATTATCCTTTACTAATGAAGTATTTGGGCAAAAAAATATATAATTCCAATAATTTACACCAAATGTATATTTTGGGGCACATAATTACATATATTTTCAGGAAAATGTATTTTTAAATGAGAAAAAAAATGTTAAAAAAAAAAAAAATAAAAATTTAGATTTATGAATGTGAATGTTTGTAAAGTGACAGTTTTGTGTCATCATTCTGTGTTCATTTAATTAACTCTCATGAATAAATTTATTCCAAATACATTGATATGACTATTATATTATCTGCCATATTCTAAACACATGGCGTTTAAAATTAATAAATGCATATATCTATGCAAAATACATTTGAATACAATGTTAATATTATTTGTATGTTGTAAATATTGTAAATAAATGTATATGATATTGATAATTGACATAAAACATTTTAATTTGATATTTACTTTTGTTGTCCATCTGTGACGATACCATTTGTCAAAACTCTTTCTATTTAGGTTTGATCAAATATTTTTTCCTCCAAACAATTTTTAGGTTGTAAAATAAGAGGGTTTAAGGTTTACACTGATTACATTTGAGGATGAAACTGTCAGAGAAACTTCACTTTTGAGAACTTTGTAATTCTTGCAAAAAAAAAAGACGCAAATTATTTGTCCATCTGTGACAGTAGTTTTTGATATTTTTCATTAAGAAATATTTTAAACTAAATTTGACCCTTTGAGTATGTTTACGATGGCATTTAGACATTTACAATTATCTGTAATACTTGTCTGGTTCAAAAGTTATGAATTAAAAAGTAGTGGACTATCCATCTGTGACAATAATGCAAAAAATACACCGTTAAGACTTTATTTAATTAGGAAAAACACAATTTAGAAAATCCCATAAAGGGCTACATCAACACAAGTCCACACTGCTGGGACCAGGTGTTATCCTCAAACAATTTATTCAGTGTTTTTGATCATTAAGCATCTACTCAGCCTGCATATCAGGCATTAACATAATGATATTTACATTGCGCTCTACCTTGGGTGTGTGCATTTATTAACTTTTCATGTAGTAACCCAGTCTATATAAGGTCTAAATTAAGTCAATTAACCAGTAACATCAAACTGGTGGCAAAAAAATAACGCAAATTTACTGGAATAAATGCACAAAAAATATAATACATAATACAAATAACTGTATTTATTAACATATTTAAAGTTTGTATAATCTTAAGTGTTTTCACAGTCATTCTTGAGTCACACAGAGGTAGGACAGCTGGATTAGGAGCCAACTTAACGTCCACATCCAAAAGTCTTATTCCACTCTTCATACAGCTCCAAATCCTTGGTAGAGACACTGGGGCGGACAGTCTTCAGGGCGTCCTGGAAGTCGCTGTAGAGGATGGGCCGTACCTGTTCTGCGGTGATGGTGGCGATATCGCTGAGTTGGATGCTTCTGATGGGACCCAGGGCTGCCTCTCGACACAGCTGAGTCATATCAGCCCCTGAAAAGCCGTCTGTTGCCGTCACCACCCTCTCCAGCTCCTCTTCCATCAGCTGGTTCTTCTCTCGGGCCATAAGGTTGGTCACGATTTGCTGTCGGGCCGCTCCTTCAGGCAGAGGGATGTACAGCCTCTTGGCCAGGCGTCGGCGTGCGGCCTCATCTATCTCCTGAGGTCGATTAGTGGCGCCCACCACCAGGATGCGGTCCTCGGCTGCTGTAGCCGCCCCGTCAAGCTGAACCAAGAATTCAGTTTTTATCCTGCGTGACGAGTCATGCTCCCCGTCTGTCCTCTGGGACAACAGCGAGTCAATTTCATCGATAAAAATCACCGCTGGCTGGTGGCAGCGGGCAACAGCAAACAAGGCTCGCACCATTTTTTCTCCCTCACCAACCCACTTGGATGTGAGTGATGACGCACTGATGCTAAAAAAGGTGGCACCTGACTGGCAGGCGATGCATTTTCCAATTAGGGTTTTTCCAGTACCAGGAGGACCAAACAGCAAGATGCCTTTAGGCGGACCACGAAGGCCTGTGAAGATGTCAGGCCGCAGCATAGGCCACACCACAATCTCCTTTATTGTAGTCTTGGCAAACTCCAGGCCTGCTATGTCATCCCAGGCCACAGGGGGTCCGTGGTCCATGATCTCACTCATGATCAGCTCAACTATCTTTGGCTCAAAGTTTTTCAGGCGCTCATCCATGATCTGAGGTTCCTGATTAAAACTGTTGCTCCCCCCACTTTGTTCCTCCTCCTGCCGTGGCAAAGGTGACACAAATTTAGAAAATGCTCCACGAGGCCTGTTGGCACCCAGGGATTTCTTCATCGTCGCTGCCAGCACAGGGGTCTGACGGGAATTTTTCTTGTGCTGATCAACGATCAGCTGTTCACGGGCTGTTTTAAAGTTACCTCCAGCTCTTGGTCCAGTGCTTGTCTGACCTCCTTGTGGACCCCTAACATCATCTGGGTTGTGAAAGTTTTTCCGCTTTGAAGTGTTTGAAGTGGGGAAAAAAGTAGACTGATGGCTTTGTGTGGAAAATGCAGGACTGAGGTTTCCCTGATGTGCAGCTGACGAGGGATAACTAAACACAGACTGAGTTCGGGCTGGAGGTCGAGAGAACAAGGCAGGATTACCTGAGATCCCCTCTGACCCTCTTGGTCTGTCTGAAGTAGTGCTATGAATACTGGAAGTGCTGTTAAACAGTGTTTGAGATTGTGGTGGACCTACTGGTTTGAACAATGGAGTCTCTGACCTGACACTGGTCAAGGGACCAGACAGGGAGCTGCCTCTGCTCTCTTGTCCAACTGTTATGTTCACATCTGCTGGTGCCACCAGGGAGCCTCCTCCCCTTGTCCCTTTCTGAATCATCTTCTGCACGCAGGGCAACTCCAGCACACTCTCCATGGTCAAGGACGACTCCCATTTATCGCTGTAGTTTCTCTGACTGCGGGCCAGATGCAAAGCACTCTCTGCATAGTTGTTTAGCCCTGAGTGTGGGTCATCTGAGTCCAGTACTGCAGCATAGTGCTCCGAGTGGGTCCTGAACAGGCTGGCCATGCCGGCCTCAGAGAGCTGGGAGTTTGCCCATGCATACTGAATAGAGAGGATGTGGGCCCGGTAGGCATCTGCCTTCTGTTCAGGTGTGCAGTTGCCAGATGAAATGTCAAAGGACCTTCTCTGCCATTCGTCCAGGTGTGCGCCACTCATGCCTGGCCTGTTCCAGCCTGGTGAAAGAGAAGGGACAAAGGTTATTAAAAAATACATGTCCTCAGCTCAGCAACAGCAAAACCACACATCACCCCTGACCCAAACACAAAAAGTTACATGGCTTTACATTAGGTCCAGCCATCTATTATCTATTCACACTGATCTTCACAGGGTTCTGGGGGATGGAGCCAATCCCAGCTGATACTCAGTGAGATGTAAACTAAAACCCAGACAGCCAGTTGGTCACAGGGCTGACAAAAACAAGCATTCACCTGCTCACACCAAGGGTGAATCTGCAGGCACCAATTAACCTGTGTGTTTTTAGACTGAGCCACATGGAGGACCTTTACATGGAGAAATCCTGTAAACTGCATGAGGAAAGGCCTCAGCCGGCCAGTGGGTTCAAGCCCAGAACCTTCCTCATGTGAGCTAGTCTAAAGGGAGGAAAGTTATTAAAAATGCATGACTTTAGAAACAACAAATACAGACATCACCCCTGACCTAAACACAAAAGATTACTTCTTGTTACATTACATTTGTGATGTAAACAAACTCAGTACCGGCAAATTAGAACCAAGACCTTTGATTATTTTGTCAAAGTAAATTTTAAAAAACCTGCAAACTTCACACAAAAGGAGGAAATATAGGCCATACTTTGTGACTTGTTTGTGTTAATAATGTGGAATGGAAAGAAGACCAGACTGTAACTATGTGGAGGTCTGTGCTATCTGATTGCTTAAATAGTTTGTCATAGATTAGCTCCAGAAAAACCACAGAACAGACTGTACAATTATTTCACACATAAACAGTGGTGATATGTACATTTATTCAAGTGGATACAAATTTGACTTATTTTATTTATAATTAACTTATGATTATATGTATATGGTTATATGTACATGTATATATTGTATTTATTTGTGAAGGATGAAACAAACATTTGAGGAAAAATCTCTTTCTTAAACTTAGTAAAAGTTACAAAGCCTCTTGGATTTATTGGACAAAAAAACTCATGAATTTGAATATAAGTCTGTAAGAGTTGATGTTTTAGACACATGACAGCACTGAAATAATGATAATCTTATAGAATTATAGATTAAACCCAACAAATTATATAAATTAGTAAGAATTAGCTCATCGTTAAACATCTATAGCAGTAAAAAGACAGTGCATCCGTTAAAACATCAGTAAAATGAATCATAAATATCACATGATAGTAAAACACTGACGGGAACCACTTCACCCCACAATAACACCTTTAATTTCCATATTTTAAGTAGATATGGTTGATAATACACACTTCTACCTATGTTTTGAATGCAGTGGTGTGTCTATGTGTAGTATTAGTGCTGTAAACAAAGTGATGCTTGATTTTACATTTTCAGGCCAAAACACAGTTGACATTTCATTAATAATACCGCTACAAATCTACCCACATTATGGGAATGAGAAGCAAAACTGCACTTACTAGTTGTAAATCTTCTGTCTAAAACAAATACGTGCTATTTCGTTGTCTTTTACTACAAACTACAAACACCGCCTTAGTGTAGCTACAGTGCATCAGACGTGACAGTTTCTGCGATTGTTTGTTCCCGCCACCGTCTTCTTCCGTAAGTGTAACTTCCTGTCTCGTCCCATTTCGTTTTCGAAAACACTAAAATAACTTCTTTCAGCATCGCTTTCATAAGTTTTAGAAAGCTAGAAGCAAATAGCTTCGTATTTTACAGTATTAGTAAAATAACAGACAATCTGAGATAGGATAAATTTAGAAAAATAAGAACTGAAGAGAGTTAATAATCGCACTTAAAATACTGGAACGGGTCCATATTTACTAAGTGTTGCGTTTAAGGTTGCTCAGTAACTTTCTACTTTTTGATTGTAGTATATACATATATATATTTTTTTAACTTTAGCATAATATTTCTCGATAAGTAATGATCTATAGAAAAAAATTGTATCTTATAATATAACGAGAAGCATTTGACAAGTATTTTTTTTCTTTTTATGAGTTTTATACCAATTTAGACTACTTGAAAACCTTTAATCATTTGCTGAGGTATATGGCGCCATCTTCTGGCCTCAACCACGGACAACAATTTGGGGGACTGTCGCTTTGGTACTTTGCATCCTGGGAAACGTAGTACATAAATGTTCAATAAATTATTTTACCTTCAAAACATAAAATGGTACGTTGGTAATATAATAATTATGATAAATTATTGGCATGTAAGCTTTTTTGTTTACTTGTAACATGTGTAATAAATAGTTTAACTAAAGTCACACGAGATATCGTTGTTAAATAAACTACATTACCCATAACTGCTACGCTTTGTGTTTATGCTGTGTGTCGACAGCGGATGACAGCCGCCGCTGAGCTGCAGATATTAAAGCACGCTACCGGTGGCAAAGCAGGCTACACGTTTGATGTAGTGTCGGTAGCTAATTACATTATTATCGCTTGTTTATAATCAAGGCTAAGTATTGGGGTTGAATGCGATATTCCGGTGAAGAGTTCCGAATAAAAAAAAACTAACTGTGGACGCCTTCCGTTTGCTAAAGCAGACAGGATATGAATTAATCCAGACGGGACAGCAGTCAGTCACACCCTTGTCTGCGGATTCCTAAGGGACATTGTCTGCCGAGGAGTATGAAATTCCTACCCCTTTTCTACTGTGAGATGTTTAATACGATAAATTTGTGAATTTCAAGCTCAGAGCACCGGTGTGAAGAAACTGAAGTGTGGACTGGATATGTCTGACTCATCATCATGGCACGGACAGAGGAGATAACCCTGAAGATTCTGCCAGCCAGACAGCCTCACGACTAACAACACAAATATTTACACTGTCCTTTTGTATTAGAATTGCCCTCATTTAATACTGAGGTATTATGAATGCCCCGATGTACACCTTTGTCACTCGTGACGACAACAGCACTGTTTATGCAGAAGTTTCCAAGATCCTCCTCTCCACCGGACACTGGAAGAGGCTGAAACGAGACAATCCCAGATTCAACTTGATGCTTGGGGAACGGAACAGATTGCCCTTTGGGCGTCTAGGTAGGAGATGTTTGTTATCATTTACCCCATACATGCGTGTGTGCCATATTTGGTGTCCACCCACGCAGGATGAGGCAGCTGCTGTGACTGTGCAGCTGCCCACTCCAGCATCCTGTGGAAAGATACCACGTCTCTGTACACATGAAATGTATCTCTACATCTTGTTGCACATTTTCTTGTGTTTTATCTTGTTGCAGCCTTAACCAGTGACTTTCCCCTCTTGTATGATCAATAAATTGACATCTTATTTTATTTCATCTGATCTTATTGTGTTTTCATGTGGACTTTACAGGCCATGAGCCAGGACTGGTGCAGCTGGTTAACTATTACAGAGGGGCAGACAAGCTTTGCAGAAAGGCATCCTTGGTCAAGTGTGTATCAGCCTTGTTAAATGCACTATATACTGTTTGTCCATCCTATTTGTGCATGTGAATTATTCAAAGGGCCTAACATTAGCCGACCTTTTTTCTCCTTCACCACCAGGCTGATAAAGACCAGCCCAGAGCTCTCAGACTCCTCCAACTGGTTCCCAGAATCTTACATCATCTATCCCACTAACCTCAACACTCCTGTCGCTCCAGCCACAAACGGCATTAGTCATCTGAAGAACAATCCCAAGACTGATGAGCGGGAAGTTTTCTTGGCTTCCTATCACTCGAAAAAAGAAAGTGGTGAGGGAACAGTGTGGATAGCCAAGTCGTCTGCTGGAGCTAAAGGTAAATTGGTATTAAAGCTTAAATCCATTAGTCCGTAGAAAATTAGTTCAATCCTTATGTACTGATGGCACTGTTTTCAGCATAGTCTGACACTTTATTGTCCAGTGATTGATTGATGGAAAAAATAAGAGACTAATTAATAGATGTAGAGATAATCACAACACTAAATAGTATGAGTGTTTTTATTTTTCACCTCACCTGTAGTTGTGGCCAAAATGGTTTTGTTTAGACTGTTTATTTCAGGTGTATATTTTATTTATGTCATGCTATACACAAATTAAGACAATTCAACGTTTCATTCCTTGCAAATCTTAAAATACAAAATGTGTTCGCATAATGTTAGTGCTGCCAAACACACCATCTTATCTACATAACAGAATAAACATCAAAGATGTTGGGGCCTGAAATGCAGTGACAAAGAAAATCCATTTTATTTATGCATCGTGCATTCATACAGAGAACACATGAGAACATTTGACTCATCTGATGGAGACCTGGGTACACAGGACATGCATTCACAGTATTTGTTCAGTCAGATGAAAACCCCAGTTAACCATCTGCAACTCTCAGATTAAATGTTTTCAATCTGTTGGCCACAACAATATAAGGTAGCACTGTGGCCGTGGAAGAAGGGAAGAATGAGTAAAATGTAGTGGAAGGTGAAAAGAACACCCTTAGGGTTTATTTTCAGTTAATGCTGCCTTCACATGCTACTGGGAAAATGAACCTCTCCACTATTGAATTCAAAATTGTAAGTGCGTTGTGTTCAAGTACTTTTGTTGTTGTAGTGAAATGAAAAATGGATGACACACAATTTGTTGTGACCTGCTACATGGGTAAAACAGTTTTGGACGTGTTAATTCATCTGCTACGGCATTTAAAACTTTTTTTTTTGTGGAAATTTTGTATGTTAGAAATGTGATAAAGCATCTGCTAACAGCAGCAGAACATTAATAAAAGGATTGTTTATTATTTCCGCTGAATCCCATGTTGTCCGGTGTGTTGAAAATTTTAGTAGTTATTTCATCTCAGCAGCTCGTGTATTAAAATTTTACCCAGTTGTCCAGTAGAAAACAAGCACAGGGGAGCTTTTCAAGGTTGTAATTAGTATTTACAATCATTCGCATAGCACATGAAAGCAATATAAGTAGAGATGAAGCATTATATATTGGTTCTGTGTTCAAAGTTTACTGTATTACTGTCTATATGTCGAAGCAGAAATACAGTAGACCTGTAAAAACATACTTCAGTGTTTTTTTATTTATTGAAACTTGTATAATTATCACAGTACTTAGTTGTGACATTAGATAGTATAGGTTTCCTCATATAATGCAGGCTTTATTAACTTGTCTGAATTGTTTTATAACAGGTGCTGGTATTTTGATATCCCATGATGCTAATCAGCTGCTGGAGTACATTGATAATCAGGGACAGGTCCACGTTATTCAGAAGTATCTGGAGAAACCTCTGCTTCTGGAGCCGGGTCATCGGAAGTTCGACATCAGGCAAGTCTCTCACCTACTGCATCAGACCGTGGAGGCTCTGAGCTGCTCCTTCAGTGGCTGACTGTTGCACCAACAGTGTAGGAAGGAGTGTCATCATGGATGGTTCATCTCCACTGCTGTCAGACTGTAGAACACAACAGTGTAACTCTGTCCTGTTTGTGTCTCATCTGTTCTGTCTGACATGTTGCAGTTCCACTCTGTTGTAAATATGTATAGTCATATTTTCTTTTTTTTCTTCTGTTCAGACAACTTAGACTATACCTTGTCTGAACAGAAGAAAAAAACAAAATAGGATTACAGTAATAGAAGACAAAATGAACGTATTTAAACCTATGTATAGAGTCATTTTTGGTCAAGTTTGTCTTTTGTACTATGTTTTTGCTGCACATTTCTCTTGCACTTTATTCTGTTGCTGCTTTGAACAGTGAATTTCCCCATTGTGGGATCAATAAAGTCTAATCTAATCTAAGGACGAGGTCAAGGGCGTCACAGATGGACTGCCCACTACATTTGATTCATAAATTTTGAACCAGACAAATTGAAGACAAATATTACACATAATTGTAAAGGTCTAAATGCCACCTTAAACATATTCAAAGGACAAAACTTAGTTTCAAATAGTTTTTATTGAAAAATATGGCAAACTACTGAGTCACGGATGGACAAAAAAAATTTACGTCTGTTTTTTTAAAAGTGAAGTTCCTCTGACATTTTCATCATAAAATGTATTTAGTGTAAACCTTAAACCATCCATTTTACAACCTAATAATTGGTTAGAGGAAAAAATATTTGATCAAACCTAAATAGAAAGCGTTTTGAAAAAAGGCAGCGTCACAGATGGACAAGAAAAGTAAATATCAAATTAAACATTTTTTATTTCAAATATCAATATCACATACATTTATTTACAATATTTACAACATACAACAAATATTAACATTATATTCAAATATATTTTTCATAGATATATGAAATTATTAATTTTAAACGCTGTATTTAGAATATGACATAAACTATAGAAGTCAAATATCAATGTGTTTGGAATACATTTATTTTATTTATGAGAGTTTATTAAATGAACCAGAATGACGGCACAAAACTGTCACTTTACATTCACACTCATGAAACTCCTCAAATTTTTTTTTTTTCATTTTTACAGATTTTTTCTCATTTCAAAACACATTTTTCTGAAAATATGAGTAGATTATTGTAATTTAATTTTTTTGACCAGATGTTAACCTTCCCTTGACTTCGCCCCTAATCTAATCTAGTCTAATCTAATCTAATCTAATCTAATCTAATCTAATCTAATCTAATCTAATCTAATCTAATCATTTGTTATTCTCTCACCAGGAGCTGGGTGCTAGTGGACCATCAGTACAACATCTACTTGTACCGGGAGGGCGTGCTGCGGACCTCATCTGAGCCCTACAACAGCTCGGACCTCCAGGACATGACCAGCCACCTGACCAACCACTGCATCCAGAAGGAGCACTCTCAAAACTATGGCCGATACGAGGAGGGAAATGAGATGTTCTTTGATGAGTTCCGGCAATATCTGCTGAATACTCACAGTGTCACCCTAGAGACCACCATATTACCTCAGATCAAACAGATCATAAAGTAGGTCCCTGGGTTGATTTTTGCAGGAGAGTTAATTAAAAATTGAGCTGCTCTTGACCATTACACAGCTAACTTCAAGCTCAAGTCTGAACTGGTTATGTGATTTTAACATTCTTATGTCCTGCCCACCATATCTACCTGTATGTTAACACCCCGTTCACTGTGATGCTGTGACTTAAATAACTGTCCACCTTCACATTATGGTGTGTTCACTTCCAGTTCGTTTTCTGACCATATGATCTGTGACTTTCCAGGAGCTGTCTGACATGCATTGAACCGGCTATCAGCACCAAGCACCTGTCCTACCAGAGCTTCCAGCTCTTTGGATTTGATTTCATGGTGGATGAGAGCTTCAAAGTGTGGCTCATTGAGATCAATGGAGCACCGGCCTGTGCACAGTGAGTACAGTTCAGTCCAGCATTTGTGGTAAAACGGTCCTTTTAGAAGAATCATTATTATCATGTGTCTGTACATATTGAACACTGAAGTTGAGCCTCTGCTTTTTTTTAACTTTGATTTTACTGTTACATTTTTGAGATTTTACAACATAAACATGTAGAACACAGTGTCAGTTGTCGTCCTGTGTATTGTCCACTTTTTCCATCGATCTTCACGTTTCTTCCTGTAGTCTTATGATCTATTACATCTGTCCATGTTGTGAATTTCTTCCACAATGTTCCTCCAGTTCTTTAGGGTAGGGGGTTCCTTTTTACACCATTTTCATGTGATGGCTTTCTTAGATGCTATCAAGAGGATTTTAATTAAATATGTATCCTTACTTTGTATGTCTTTTCCTGTCAAATGACCCAAATATAGCACAGAACATGTCCTTGGGAGTTCATATCCCAATCTTTTTCCAAATTCTTTGCTGATATTATTCCACAATTGGGATAATTTTTTTACACTGCAAAAAAACATGCACCTGACCCACAACCTCCAACAGGGCTGAGGAAATGATAGTGAAGCCTTTTTGGTCTTTGGTGTTATAAAAAATCTCATTATGTTCATTCATTCATTCGTTTTCTTCCGCTTATCCGGGGCCGGGTCGCGGGGGCAACAGTCTAAGCAGGGATGCCCAGACTTCCCTCTCCCCAG
>JAQQZY010000008.1:6266794-6279517 GCA_030068375.1 Ostorhinchus rueppellii
TCTGTACATGATTAAAATACCCTTGGTTCCACCAATCAGGACATAAAAGATAAAAGATTAAAAAATAAAAATGAGAATAAAGTAAGACAAAGCCTCTGGGCTCATGCCAAGACTAAAAAGAGGTATAAAAGGAAGTTAGAAACCCTTTATAAAAAAAACCCCAAAAAAACAAAAAAACAAAAAGAAGTTTAAAATCAGTACAAAATAAATGTAAAAACTCTGATAGATAAATGCAGGATAAATAAAAGGGAATAAAAAAATAACTTGTGTACAACCCATCTTGCTAAAACTTGTTCAGTGCTGTGACACCAGCAGGAACAAAGCTGTTTTTGTATCGTTGAGTTTTCATTTTTGGGACTTTGAACCTCTGTCTGGAGGGAAGAAGCTTAAAGTGGCAGGAGTAATGGGTGGGAGTCATCATTAAAACGGAGGTACCTGCCGACTGTACAGGGAAGCGAAACTCTGATATACAGTCTGACTTTTTCTGTTTGACACCAATCCCTGATACAGTTTGGATAGGACTTTTTCTCCTTTGTTCTTATACACTTTACTCACAGTTTCAGTGATCTGGTTTATTTCACCTGAGAGGTCTGGTCAACCTCTGCTTTTAACCCCTCACTCACACACCACACTCTGAAGACCAGGACATGTCAGGTGACTGGGGACCAAATGGGGCGTTCAAGGACACATGAGCCCACAGTATCTCTGCTGGCCCGGGGAATCGAACCAGCAACCCTGCCTTTTGTTCACTGTTAAAGTAAATAGAAACAAACAGAGAATAATGTTGGACTTCATTTTCCTGATCCACCGTTGAAATGCAGCCTTTCTCCCTTTTTGTGAATTGTAGACTGAACTGAACTGAACAGCACTGACAGTTTCTTTACTGCCTTTGTTGGTTGTTTTTCTTCTACAGCAGCTCAAAGCACACAGAGGAAACCTTTGAAAATGTTTTCACATTTTACAGCAACGCATTTGAGTCATCATGAGTTTTTGTTTTTATGTTTAATGGTTGATTTTATACTAAATCGACAAACAGATTACATTTCAAACATAAATAGGAGCAAAAGGCAAAAAGAAATAACAAATTTAATCAGGACACTCTAATTTAGGGAAGGAAATAAGTCAAACAAATGTCACACTATGTACAGCTATTTCATTGTGGCTTTTTAATAAAACTTTATCTCCAAAAGGAGCAGGAAGAAGCTGACCTTATATCATCCTGCCCCAGTTTTACATGACTTGACCAGTCAGCTGATGTATCCAGTCCATATAAAGAACCGGTCAGTTATTAAATTACTGAAAAAGATACTTGCTTAAAATTATTTTCATGGCTGGCAGGAAGGCCGTTACAAAAAACTGGCTAGCGACGGACCCACCAAGATGCAAACACTGGTTAGATATAGTACTGGAAATATGGGTGATATCAAAAAAAAAAAAAAAGACTTATACCTTAAGATTAAAAAAAGATGAGTTTGGTAGAAAAGGGGACAAATGGATTGGGATTAAAAACAAAGACATCAGCTCTTAAATGGTAATGTGATGCCTTCATTTTCTTTTATTGTGTTTTTTAAGGATATCTTTTGTTGAAAACTGCAACCCTCAACTGGCCTATTTTATGTTCATGAATGTGTGAAAAAGAAATAAATTACTGAAAAAGAGAACAAACGATTACATCCTACCAGTAACTCTTACTGTTGTACTCTTATACTCATTGTTACTGTATCTCTGGAAAATGAGGTTGTTACACATCTTCTTAAATTTTGTGATGTTTCAGTTCAGGACTTTCTATAAACTCATAATTCAGATTGAGGTTAACCCATAAAGACCCAGTGCTACTTTAGTGTCAGTTCCCAAATACATTTTTCTCTCTATTTAACCTTCATTCAGTTATTTATCACCATTTATTATAACATTATTCTCTGTATTTTGTGTTGTTTTTTTTTCCTATGAAAATCAGGTATTTTCCCATATTTGATTCACTGATCATATAGATGTTCATAAAAGCTCAAGGAAACCTAACCTTTTATACAAAATCTATCATTAACTGGACATAAACCCAGTGTGTCCATCCACTGCCATGGGTTTTACTGGTGAATCAATGTTGTAGAAGGTGATGATGTTTCCATGGTAACTACGGAGCCTCTGAACATCCAAATGGGTCATATCTGATGACCATGAAAAGATGAAGAACTGCATTTTACACCAATTATTTCCATGTATTGATAGGATTGGTGGATCAGCAGGTACTTCAGTAGATGGTTTTGGTCACCAGTGTCTGTTTGGGTCTTTGTGGGCTTCACTAATGCTTCTGTTCTCCTGTTCTTCCTGTAGGAAACTCTACCCGGAGCTGTGTCAGGGCATCGTGGACGTGGCCATTTCCAGCGTCTTCACCCTGAACAGCGGCGGTGACTCCTCATCTGCCTCCTCCTCTCCTTACTCCTCCTCCCCGTCCTCCATGTTCACCACCAACTCCTGCTCCTCCCCTAAACTGAGAGCTCCTCTTCACGTGGGCCCTTTTACTCGACTGTAAGCACATCAGAGTATCCAGTTTCTCCTGTCCTATCTGCTTCTTCCACGCTCTGTCCTCACTCTTAAACTGTTTCTGAGAGGTAGCACAGACCGGCACAGTCCAGCCTTTAATTGTACCTGAACGGAATGAATTTGCCGAACATCAGAAATGATCTCCACTCTCCTGATTCTTATGCATATTCTGAATGTGAGGTGAATGTGAGTGCGGTGGTGAACAGATCGACTGACTTTGCAGGAGTTTCTGAATGAGGACAGACGACCCTCCATCTTAACTCCACCGCCGGTTTCTCCCGAGGCAGATTAAAGGAGGTCTGAAGGATCCAGAGACACTCCATCTGAGACTGTAGTGCCTTACATTTCCAACCACGCTCCCTTAAGAGACTGCCAGTCAACTTACTGTATTATCGTGACTTGTACTTGTCGTATAAGCCTTTGCACTGTTTATTCGGCGCTGGATCAGTCCGTTCATTCGAGTCCATATGAAGCCCAGTTCAGACCAGTGGACTGTGTTTAGTACTCCAGTCTGTAGCATTCTGAAAGCTGCCAGTTCACACCAGTGCACCTAGGTGAAGCCTTTTGTAGCTGGACTTCAACTGTAGCATCTTCAAATATGTTGAATAGTAATAATGTGTTGCCTACTTTAGCTGCATTTTTGGTACTGATGAAATGGCAGATTTTTCTCTTCTATTCCCTGAGCAGTTCTATCATTGAGCTCACTTCATAACTACACAAGCAAAGAAAACACAAACTAATACTAACTATTGATTATTAAAAGCCAGAAATTGAGTTTTTTTAAATTAATACATAAAACTTGAGCTTTAGCCCCCCTGCACTACAGAAAGTACTTATTTAAACTTGATAAATAATGTTTATAAAAACCAGATTATACAATTATTATTCCTTTATACAGTTCACAGTATTATTTCTCCTTCATAGCTCACAAAAACTGAAACTGAAATATCCCAAATCAAATTAACATGGACACACACCTTAATAAGTTAACAAGTGGATGGAAATCACCTGATTTATATCATGAATGTGAGAGCGAACGGTTGTTAATCTGCATATCGTTAGCCTCATAGCATAACTGCTATAAGTCATATTTTTAGCCAAATTGTGATGTGTACATAAAATTAATCCGCAGTGTTAGGAAAGTAAAGTTATGTAGATACCAGTTTGAAACAAGAGTGCTGAGTGAGTGCAAAGCTCTGCCAAGGTATACTGTTATCCGGATCGTGACCAAAAGTTAATGGGAAGATCCTTGGGTGATTCTCTATCACTGGTCAAAATTTCAAGAAAATCTGTCCAGTAGTTTTTCCTGTAAAGTTGCTAACAAACAGACAGACAAATAAACGCTGGCAAAAACATAACCTCCTTGGCGGAGGTAAAAATATGACCTAGGTAATTATGCCGTGAGGCTGATGATGTGTCAAACAAACATCCGTTCATGTCCAAGCCCTAACCTGACTGCACAGCTGGGACATGCTCCGGCGTCCCACAAGGACTAAACTGTTTAGAAAATGAATGAAATGGTTAGGATTATTCCCTGAGCAATTCTATCACTGTTGTCAGATCATAACTACACAAGCAAAAAAAACCAACAACCCACTAATACGAACTACTGATTATTAAAAGCCAGAGTTAATTATTTTTTTTTTTTTTATATAATCCCGCCCCCTGAAGGAGAGGCAAGGGCTATTGTTGTTGGGTCGGTTTGTTTACACTTTAGCTGCAAAACTATTGGTTGAATTCATACCAAATTAGGTTTATACCAGTGACCCAGAATAGACATCATTATGTTTTGGGAAAATAGGTCAAAGTTCCCTTTTTAAAATTTTTTAAATCTTATTTTCTTTTTTCTTTTTTCCCATTTACTTATAATGGGTGGAATTTCAAACATTTATGAAACAGCAATTTTGTTTCAGTTCATTCCAAACTCGGCACATATATTGAGGTAATTGATATGCTGACATCAGCACACGCATAAACATGACGACATCACCGGGATCGATGCCAAACTAACTTGGGCTTCATTATGTTTGGCTCCACTTCTTATTATTTAGTGGAGCTTTAGCTCTGTTAGTCTGCTCTGTGCTACAGAAGGCATTCATTTAATCCTGTTGGACATATTAAATAAAAAGCACTGTAGCAGATTAGAAACTTCCTGGTAGAATTTACAGAATTATTTCTCTTTCATAGTCTACAACAACTGATATTTTGTCTGAACTATCCCTGATCAAATTAATATGGAAATAGATCAGATTAAATCGATTATCAAATTAGGACCATATGATTCAATCATTCAGTGTCTATGCCCAACCCTAATATGAAGACAGGAACTACAACCAGTTAATACTAAGAAAAACATACACTATAAACTCCATAAAGCACTACATGATAAGACCAACCTTTTCCCCGTCACGTCCTGGAACATTTCACCTTTGTGTCTTTGGTCTGAACTGGGCTTTAAACACTAACCTGAGATCTGAGAGAATCTGTAGCTGTACTGTTTTCCCCATCAGACACATTTTTATCATTTCTAATGCAGCTTTTCTGCAGTGATTTGTGCCCATGGGCCTCAGTAAGGAATGTTAGAAATGACAGTGATGGATGGATCATGAATGAAATCAGTTTGTCAGATGAGTGAAGTTACTACATAACTTAGATACTGTCATTCCTCTTTACTTGACCATGTGGATGTGATTGTGCACTGTATGGACAAAAGTATGTGGACACGTTGAGCTCAGGTGTTTCTTTCCTAAAAGAGGTCCGGGATAGAAAACAACAATGACTAGAGAATATAGTTTAATATTATGGGATAAATATCATTGCGTTAGTTTGGTTTACATTCTTATCTTTGCTTCTGAAATCCCTCAGAGATTGTTTTTACTTAATTTCTCTCAACATTAATATTCGGGGTTTTTTGGGTTTTTTTAATCCATGACTCAGATTTTTAAATGTTCTACCCCTTAATTTTTTAAATATTTTCCATAGCTCTGACTGTAAATAATAATTTTCTAGCACAACTAACCATCTGCTTTCTTCACATCTCCTGGAGGAAGAAACGTCTCCCATTAAACTTTAAGGAAATATTGATGTTTATGAACTATATGGACAAAAATATTGGGACACATCATGTCTACAGCTGTAAGATGTCCTGTTCAATGATGATTTGCGATAAAACCATTAATATTTCCTTAAAGTTTAATGGGAAATTAAACAAAACTAACCAATTCAATAATATTTATCCCATAATATAAAAGTATATTCTGACATTAGTCATTATTGTTTCAGATCTCAGACCCCTGGTAGAAAAGAAACACCTGAATTCAACGTGTCCCAATACTTTTGTCCATATTGTGTGTTAATTGTAGTCAGGTCAGCAGGTTGAAAGTCAGTAAAATTCAAAGAGAAACTGTTCTTCAGTGCGAAAACTAGACGCGTTAAACTGTTCTGACCTCTTTTAAAGGTAGGAGGTGAAGTATTACAGTTGTAATAGTCAGGTTATTAACATTCTGTCGACTTTGTCTTTAGATTAAAGCATGTTTGTGAGCTCCACAGCACCTTTTGACCCAAATGACCCTGTTTCTAGTGAACCGCCCCGATATTTGTGTTTTATTTCCATTAGATGATAATCGCGACTGTTGTAGTGTTATGAACAAATGTGTGTTTTTGTTTTTGAACAGTTGAAGTGAAAGTAGCTTAGATCGTACAGTACAGTGTTTTTCCTGGTTATTAAAGACCCCATGAAATGAAACTCACTCACAAATGAAGAAAAACAAGCAAAATCAGCTTCATCCGTAACACAGTCGACTTGTAAGCACGTCAGGAGAGTCATTACCAAAGAAAAGTCACTTTACTCTGACACTTTTCATCTTCTCACTGCCGCTTCACATTAAATCACTTCTACAACGCTTTTTTATCAGAGTTTCACACACTGTTTGACAGACTTTCTTTGCTTCATGGGGTCTTTTAATCTGTTTTAGCTCCTGGTTTTTATGTAGATTGTTGTGAATAGATGAGACCTTTTAAAGTGACTTGTGTCGGAACTATTTTACGTCACCATTTTTGGGGTTGTTTGTTAAAAAAAAAAGGAATGCGTAGAATCTCCTTAGACTTTAAAAGTAGCCTGAAATGTGTGAGCGCTGTGTGTTGATTAGTCGATTCCCTGCTCCTCTGTGGCTGTACTTTCCAGGGGCCCATTTTAGTTAAATCATATGTACGTGTCTTTACATTACATGCGTTTTAGTCGGTAATCCCAGTTATCCTTCTTTTAAGCTCAAGTCAAATGTATGAGGCATTGCTTCCTGCATTCTGAGACATTAAGGGACACAATCAGAGCATTTATTTATTTATGTGTTTTTGTTTACAAAAGGATTCCGGACAATGAAGGAGATGGAAGTGTGTGGGATAAAGACGAAAAGGGCTGATGTAAATGTAGTTTTGCTCTATGCTGAATCTATTCATGGGTTTTGTTACAGAGCCCTAGTTTAGGTCAAATAACGTATGGAAGTTTGGAAAGAACTTGTTGTAAGTTGTAATTGTGTGTTTATGTCAGGTTTGCAGATGGGTTGTGGATGTTTGACTTGTGACTGCTAATGTTGGAAAATGTCAAAAACAAATTTATCAGTATTTTTTTTTTCTTTTATTTGTAGGGAAATATCTTTCCATTAAAGGGAAGGGTGCCTTAGAGGGAATTGCATTTTATTGAAAAAAAAAACAAAACAAAAAACAAGCAATCGACCTCCAGCATTTCATTGCACCTTTATTTGTTTATACTCAAGTGAATTTGCCTCATTTATTTTCAACCTCTTTAAAATTCAACGATGTCATTTCCTCTTACTGTGTTTGTTTTTTTTTTAATGCATATCTGACTCACTGTGTTGTGTTTTGTCTCGTGCGTTTCATGTTTCTGTTTTTGGATTTTTCCATCGTTACCAAAGATAAAGATAAAGTTCCTGCTGTTTTATCATCAGTGACAGCCTGTAGTTGAGTCATTCACACATCAGTCGGCCAACATGAGCTAAAAGCGCATATCGGAGGGATGTCTGTGCTGTGTTTTTCTTATCTTGCATGAACATTTGTCTTTATCAGAAACAATATTATGAGAATAAAGAAAATATGATCAAGCTACTGTCATGCATATGTTTCTGCTCTGCATGGTTTACATACATAGGTTTCTTTAAATGTTCAGGTGAAACTGCAGGTTGCCATCTCATCTGACTGGATAAAAGAGTAAAAGAAATGTCTTTCTAAACTTTTAATAGACAGAGTCATGCAGCATTGAATACACAGAGAGGTGGACTGTGAATATGAAGGCAGATGTGCAATACAACTCTTAAATAAATCCGTTTTTGTTGACCCCTATTTCAGCTAGTTGTGTTGATTTATTTATGTAACATTTCAAGGATTCAAGGTCATTTTGATTTTTGTCAAGAGCTGTGCACCTAATCAAGCACCAATTATAATCACAATAGTAGACTGTGTACTTATGTACTCACAAATAGCTACAATTACAGGTCCTTATTTAGATGGATTTAGTGTAATCTAGTTGAACTTTTTTTTAATATTTTTGTTTTGAGATTTTTCATGCTACTGTGAGTATGTATGTATAAGTGTTATGCAGCAATCTGTGCATTTTCAAGGGACCTAAAGCAGCTACTGATCTAAAATGTAAAAAAAAAAACAAAAAAAAAACCAAACTTCTGAACTATTAATCCTATCAGTGCATGTATACGCTTAATATGTCAAAAATGTTAAATATTAAACCGTAAAATTTGTTTTTGTACAGACACATGCAATTGTAAAGTATTCAGGTAAAATGCAGCAATTGCAAATAATTGAAAACTGAATGGATTTTAGTGTGATTAATTCAATATGAATAAAATAAGTGGGAAATGCACAAAATTTACCAAGCAGTTACATGAACAAACATGATGGAATAATAAACAAAGTGAACAAAGAAGAAAAAAAACTAATAAAGTAATGAAATGGGAAAAAAAGTCACCAATAAATGATTAAAATCAACACAAGTAGTGAAAGAAAGACAAGAAAAGCATCAAAATTATTATTTTTTTTTCCAAAATGTTGACAAAATAACTGAAATGAATCAAAAATGGTTAACAAAAGTACAAAAAATGGACCAAAATGAACTATAAAGAAAAAAATTCAGAAACTACGGTAATCCTGTGATCTGAATCTAATGGTTCATCAATGTCCCTGATTGTACTGTAAAGTTGAAAAAAATATGTTAATATATATTTTTTTCAGATTTCCTAAACAATGTAAGTAAATTGCATTACATATTTGAGATGAGATAAGATAAGATAAGATAGGGCTTTATGGATCCTACCATGGGGAAATGTCACTGTTAACTGCAGCAACATACAAGACACAAGTGCAAAGACAAGGACCGGAAAAAACAAAAAAAAAAAAAAACACAAGTGAGAAATGAAATATAAAAGGGAAAACGAGAAATTTGGTATTTATATAAACAGAGAATTAGAATTAAACATTTTAAAGAATTTAAAAAGTATTTACATTTTTACATTACAGACTTAGATATGAGTCCAAGTAATTTATTATTATTATCTTTTAACAAAATAATAATATACATATGGGATATGTTCGGGATAAAAAGTGCAAACAAGGGATATAAAATCATCACTCAATTGTACAAACTCTGGTCTGTTCCATGATAAGCTCTGTAAGGTTTACATCTAAAATATGGTCCCACTGGTAAACACTTTACTTATGTATAAGTAAAGTGTGAATATATGCCATTTATTTTTCTTGTTTTACTTCTTTAATTATATCTTACCCTATGGACCTTGTTTATGTGTCCTTAATAAAGCTTGAATGAACTAAAAAGACTAAAGTGGCACCGAAACAGCAGGTGGCGGTAGTGAGGCAACAGTCACGTACTTCTAATACGGTTGTGAATATTACTTCCGGTGTCAGAGGGTTGTACTTCCTGTGTCACCATCCACATGTGATAAACAAGCATATGTAGTCCAGGTAGAACAAACATGGATTATTCAACAAAGTGGAGTAATTTACCGACAGCTCCGAGTCTGAAAAATCTGACACAAGGAGGCTTCGGCGTCCTGAAGGAGACTCAACATGGCGCCCTTCAGGATTTAACCAAAGCCCATGTTGAGTCCTTCGACCAGGCTGTGAGTGAGGGACTGATGCGCCTTGTGCAGGTCTGTATGTCAGTGAAGTGGTTCAACACCTTCGGTAAAGCGTGGACTAGACAGATAAGTTAAGCATCTGTGTATAAACAGCTGGGAATCTATGAAAAGCGAAATGACATGAGCTTATAAGCTTTTATTGATATCATGAAGCCATGTGTGAAAAAACAATGAGCTGAAGTGGTGGGTGAAGTACTCAGATTCTTTAGTTAAGTTTATTTAATAGGAGTCATGCACAAAAATACCATTAAAATCACATGAGAATAGATGCATTTTCCAAGATTTGAAAGTTAACATGAACAAAAATTGTCGTTAAACAGTCGGATTTTACCCACGTTGAATGGATTCGATAAAAATTAACAAAATAAGTAGTAAATGAAACAAAGTGGTCGACAAAATGAACTTGGAATTAAAACAAGTGACACAATAATTAAAACGAACAAATATGGCCAATGAAAGGCAAAAAAATAAGGATAAAATCAACAGAAACGGATCAATAATTAACAAAAAAAAGAGTCTGTAATAGGAACAAAAATAATCAAAGATGCATTTTCCAAGACTCGAAAGTTTCCACGCGTAGTGCCTGCACAAAGGATAATGAACTATATTTAAGAAATAAGTGGGAAAACTGGACGGATTTTACTCACTTTGAATGGATTCGATAAAAATGAGTAAAATAAGTAGTAAATGCAAGAAAATGGTAATCAATAGAAACATAATAATCAATAAGGCAGCAAATTAGGGATAAAATGGGCAGAAAATGATCAATATTTTTTTTTAAAAGTCTGTAATAGGAACAAAAATAATCAACCAAACTATCAAATAAAGAAAAAAATGTACAGAAATAAACAACAAAATGAGGGGGAAAAAAATAGTATTCGTCGATCAACTAACCATAAACTGTGGACCTGTGATGATTTGGAATTAACCCCAATGTCTCGGTTTTTTGTCTGTTTTTCACTCGTATTTTGTGACTTTATTCTCCTGTTGTGATATCAAAGGCAGGCTCATTACTTACAGGTAACTGATGAAAAGTGTAAAAATATTCCTGTCTGTATCCTGTCATGTATGCCCTCCACTTTTGGGATATCACTCTTTTAAAGGACTTAAGTTTGCTTTTTCAGTCAATATCTTGATATCTTCTGACATGAGCCTCCTGAATTTCCACCATAACACTTTAAAAACTTTACTTTATTGCTAGCAGTGCAGCGTTACAGATCGGACAAATCACCATGATGTCAGTTTTCACAGGACTAATATCAAAGGAGCTCTGTTTTTGTTGAAATAGGGAAGATCATTTGCTCATTTAAACTATTACTAACTTCTCAATGGTTTAATTTACAGCAGTGCAGTGTATTTTATAAGATCGTCATATGCTTTTTGTTACTGTCCTGTGAAAACCATGTATTTTATCACTACAAAGTAAATATTTCACCAGCTCAGAAAAAACGCTTGTGATATTGCATTTTACAGTGAATCCATGAGGAGTGTTTAATATAAAAGTCAACACATGAAGGAAACGCTTCATGTCAAACATTAAAAATAATGGTTTTCCATGTTTTGTACTCTCTGTGTCATGTTCATGTGCTGTAATGAGCTTCCTCATCTCTCCTCTCAGGCCATTCCTCCGATGGAGTTCATGTTCAGAAATGAGAAGATCACCCTTGCATTTGTTGATGCCACCATTTACAGTCCAATGGTTTCCAAAGGGACCATCTGCAAGGAAATGAAAATGTTTCCAGCTGAATGCAGAGGACGGAGATGTTCATACAGAGGGAGGATTGTGGTAAGGCAGGGTTTTCGACTGTGGGGGCGCCTGAAATTTCTAGTAATTGATAAAAATAAAAACTTACTCAAACAAATATATGGGGAGTTGATGGAGACAATCACATACATAAAAGACATGACAAACTGTGAAGTTGAAACTGAGGCACTGCGGTACTGTTTATCTGTCAAATGTTCACTGTGGTCAGTTTCAGATGCTGCAGCTCTTTCATAATTCATAGTTTCAGTTCTTGTTTGTTCAGTTTTCATTGTCATCCTTGTAAAGCCAAGCTGGACTGACTGTACAGATCCTGACCAAGGAAAATCCAAGTCTCCCTTTGTGCAGTAATCTGAACCTGGCTTTTCTGCTTCCGTCCACAGTAATATACATTATATAGACTAAATGCATCTAAAAATGTTGTTTATTTGCAACATAGTGCAGCAAATTATTACATGATCAAAAACAAATTAATTTTTTTAGCAAAAAAGTCTCTGTTTTGAATGTCTGAGGTTGGGAGGAATTTGTGATGTTAAAATGGGGTCCTGAGCCAAAAAAGGTTGTGAACCACCATGGTAAGGTGTCACTTTTTGCACATATGAGTGAAGGACGTTCACAGGTTGACTTTGTAGCATAAGGCCAAGTATCAGTTATTTCAGTGTGCTTCCACACACTCGGCTGCATTGTCTGAGTCCTTTTCATGCAGAAGTTTTGAAGGTTGAAGGGTAAAAATGTCCCCAATGGCAGCAATGACCTCATCAGCACTTTGATTTTCTGTCCAGACTAATGTTTTAATCGTGACAGAGTGATTAATGGGACTGATTAAATGCCAGTTTGAGATAATCATCACAGGCCAGCAAGTACTCCACAAGGTCAGTAAACAAAAGATGATGCAGTGCAGACAGCCTTGTCACCACTATCTGTCTATTTTATAAGGGTCAAATTGGGACAGTGGGGGGAAATGCTCTTTCATTTCCAACGTGTAAACAAATTACAAGGCAAGGCAAGTTTATTTGTAGCACATTTCAGCAACAAGGCAATTCAAGGTGCTTCACACAGGACATTGAAATACGACAAAAATAAACCCATTTAAAACATAAAAGAAACATGTAAAAGGTGATTAAAAATGGCAAGTAAGAAAACAACGCACAAAATTAAAAAATATATAATTAAAGTAGGCGACACGGTGGTGCAGTGGTTAGCACTCGTGCCTCACAACAAGAAGGACCAGTTCGATTC
>JAQQZY010000008.1:6288272-6313767 GCA_030068375.1 Ostorhinchus rueppellii
CGGGTTAAATCTGATATATATATATATATATATATATATATATATATATATATCATTGAAATGTCTCTAATCTTGATTCTTCTCTGTCTCTAAATATAGTCAGCCAGTATTCGGGAAGAGCGCGGCGATGAGGTGGAGGTGGAATTGACCGACAGCCAGCGGCGGCTGACTTTGTCCAGAGAGGAGGTACAGCGGATGAACCCTCCACGGTTCAGTAAAGTAGAGGACATGGCTGACCTCACCTGCCTCAACGAAGCTTCAGTGCTGCACAACCTGAGAGAAAGATACTACTCTGGTTTGATCTATGTGAGTGTACAAAACACAAAAAACTAATTCAGTAAAAAAAAAAAAAAAAGTGGAAGAACTACACCCCAGAACACAAACATGCATGTTAGCAGCCTGTGTACATACAGTGTGTCATGTATTAGCACTGAACGTTCTGGCATCTCCTGTGTAACTGATACAGGCTTGTAAGAGAAGTGTGGAGTCACTTTACATGTTGTTCAAGTGTGTGTGGTGGCAGTGGGGGGCGTCTTTAGTTTCTGCTGCAGAAAAGGGGTGATGAGAGTGCAAATAAGATAAGAGTAGGGTTTGAGGGACAGAAATGGAACGTATGGTCATTTAAGACAATTATAATTGACATGCAAGACAGTAGATAAAGCAGCAATTAAAGTATAATATAATATAATATAATATAATATAATATAATATAATATAATATAATATAATATAATATAATATAATATAATATAAGCAGTGGTTGAGCTGCCTTTTAATGGAATGAATAAGCGGAGAGGTAGCTTAAAGGAATGATAAAGAGATGAGTAGGGAAGAGAAGGAATGGATCGTTGGAATAGTTTAGAGAAGCGTCACTGCAATAAGAGATAAGATAAAGTGGTGTTTGTTATTTCTTACTTTCACTACAGTTGAAAGCCAGTATGAAACTCTGATGTGTGAGAGTAGACAGTATGGTCTGGAATATACTCCACAATCACAAGCTACACTTACATGAGCCACTATTTTGTGCTCTGGCTGGTGTTCACTACAACAGTGAACACTGCAAAAGCAGTACATTAAAAATATTGATATTTTATCTAAGGATGGTACTAAAAGATTTATTATCATCTTTATTCAAGACATGATTTGGTCTGCATGATATGGGGAGGGTCTGCACTGTGGGTTAACATTGTTCAGTTTAAGGTGCAATAGATAAACAAACTAATCTTGCACTTGCCACCAAATTATCCAGATCAGAGTCCATGTGATTGGTCCAGTGGTATGAATGCGTGGCCTGGGTATTCATGGTTTCATATAATATGTCAAATATTCAGATGCTTTTTGTGAATTTACAGTGTAGAGTTTGACAGACAATGGATTTTTAAATTCTGATATAACACATATAGTTTGAAACGTTAATCAGACAGTTAATAAAGTATTCTGGCTCTGACTTTTTCAGAAACTGGATAACTGTTCTTTAACTTAGAGGATTTCAAAGTAATAAATATCTACAAAAGCAAATCTACATAACAGAATATGAATGTCAAGGGAGTTAATCAATAAATATTATTTAATTATTTTATTTCCTCCAGTGTTATTAAGTTTACTTTATAAGCCTAGATACTATTCTGCAGATATTGATAGTTTCTAAAATGTCCTAAAAATTATTAATTGCATTTCAGACAGTGTTTTGTGTTTATCATGCATTTTGCATGTGTTTATCATGCATTTTATTATGTTGATAAAAAATGTAGTTTTAATGGTTGGCATTGTGATTGTGGTATATTTGTCTGCATTTAGTATATTAACAGGTTAAATTGTTATCCTTGTTTAGTATGTATTCAATAATTTCCAGTCATTCACTGATTTAAACCCAGGTGCAAACGCCTACCTGAATGTCAGCTTAGGCTTTAGAGTTCAGAGGTGTCGTGTTCACTGGAGCCACTGTAACTCATTAGGATGCTCCCAACATGCATAATATATTAAAACCAGAAAGACAGCGCTGCATTTAGTACCTGACACGTCTGTAGATTTACTGCTGTACTTTCTATTGTGAGAAAATAGTCCTGCACTTGTCAAACAAGGGCACGTCTGTCCACCTTCACTTACTGACAGTGACTGGAACACGTAACTTGAATGAGTAAACATTTTAGCTCAGATGGGGATTGAAGTGTGTATGTTATCTTTTGAGTTCATATGAAGCTTTTTATATTTTGACTGAGGCGCTAAATCACTGTGGATGTCAATGTAAACCTGTTTCAACTGTTTTTCCTGCTTCTTCCAGACATATTCTGGGTTGTTCTGTGTGGTGGTGAACCCTTACAAGAACCTGCCCATCTACACAGAGTCCATCGTGGAGATGTATAGAGGCAAAAAACGGCATGAGATGCCCCCACACATCTACGCCATATCAGAGGCTGCCTATCGGAGCATGCTACAAGGTACCCAACCCTATCTGTGACCGCTAACCCTTAACTCAGTATGATAGTCCACCAAACCCTTAGATGCATTATCAGCTCAGTGGACCTAGAAAATGTTCATGAATCTATCCTGTGATCTTTGACCGCCACACACACAGCATTTTTTAAGGTGTGTTTTCTTAACATGGCTGTTGTCAACTGCTTAAAAAGTGAAAACTGATCTGATATCCAGGTGTGGCACCACATGTGATTTACTGACATCATTGTGTTTGTTGAGTTGATGATAGTAACTACATATCAGATTAGTGACAACAGTGCATGACAGAGATTTTTTCTGACGTTAGCTGTCATGTTGACTTCATGTAAAGAGACACAGAGAATTCCCAGGACCATTTAAAAGTAGTTAAAGGCTGATTGAGCAATGCCTCAGCCTCAGGGTGTCTTCCAGAGATAACAGAATGAGACAGACGAGGCTCTGTGTCTAAGTGTCGTTGTATTTTCTACCACCACCACCACCACCCTTAGGGTAGATTGTAGGTGTGTTACCACAGTGATTGAACCTGTAGGACCAGTGTGGATTCTTCCTCAGTGAATGTGTGGGAATCAAAGTAAATACAAACCTTGTCCACCCTTTGACTACCAGTGTTGTGCGGTTTTGCAGTCTGGAGAGACCAGTTCAGCCAGTGACCTGCTTCTCTACAGCGCTGATTAGAGAGTGTGTGACATGCCGAGAGTCAGAACTCAGTCAGACATCGAAACATCTGAGAAGCAGCCTAGCATGGGTTCGCAGTAATATATTACCACCCATCAAAAGTTGAGGTGTGTGAGGCCCTGTTGAGCAGTCTAGATCACTTAACCCCTGGTCTGTGGGGGTGGAGTTTAGTGTAACTGGAGCCAGAAGAAAGCATCGATAGCCTCACACCTATACATCACCTTACAGTGGGTTAGTTCACAGAATCATGTGTCTGCATATTAGTCTTTTGATGTTAACATTGATGTCATTAATGCAGAAATGAAAAGTCACATTTAATATCGGCATATTTAAAGAATGTGGTAAAAGTATTAACTTTGACTTCAGGCAAAAAGTAATAAATCTTTTCTGTTTATTTTATTTCTGACTATTCATTTGTCTTTTTACTGCTTTTTCTTTCACAGACAGAGAAGATCAGTCAATCCTTTGCACGTGAGTGTCCTCTGTGTGAAATATTTACTTATAATTATGAGAAAAATCTTATATCTTATATATCTGCACTTAACATGTTTATTAAACACCTTCAACAGTTTCAACAAAACAACTTGAAACAACTGTTCTGTTTTGGGGTTTTTGTACTCATACTTACCGTCCAGAGGGCCAAGCTGCTGTTTAGTGTCTTCCATCTTCATGGGTTTGTTCTGCTGTCTGTCACTACCAGAACAACTGCCCATTTGCGCATGTGCAGCGCTAACTCTACTTGGATAAACTGCCCCAAATGCATTGGCACAGATGTTCAGAGTCATTCTGTGCTGCAGATGGGTTAATTGTGTTAAAATTTTTAATCAGATTAATCATGATGATGGATTAAGCCATATTAATGTGTTAATTTTGACAGTCCTACTCACTAATAATTGTAAGTAATGATTTTGTGAGTGGTTATTTGTTCATTTTATACCAGGAAGGCTGTATATAGTTCAGTTATACAAATACAGTAATGGACAGTCTTTTATTGGCATTAAACACTGAAACATAAAAATAGAAGCTGAATTTCTGTTTATCTTTTAGGTTTGGTCAAAAATTAGGCATGTGAAACACAACATAAATAACTATTACAAAAGTACAAATAAATAAGTTAAATACGCAAAGCCTTGAAGTGAAGTATACAAAGAAATACATGATAATGACAGGGACCAATAGAAGTGATGTGCCTTAAGATGAGGTGGCATCATTAAAACAGTCTAATCTCAAATGGTGGAAAACAATATGACAGTACTGATGAAATATGACATTAGATCATTGTGACAATTGTGCAAAAATAATTATGATTAGTTCAAACATTTGCATTACGGTGACTATCTAACACTTGCAACAGGCATATGTAAATATGCACCTGTGTTTTCAGATGTCATGGTAGATTGTTTTAACTGTTAATGTCCACATTCAGGTAGAACACGCTGCTCATGGTCCATCATTTTCAAACACTAATTTGAACCTTTCCTTTTGTCTGTCTGCGCCCATCATTTCTGTACTTAAATCCTCTGTGTCTACCATTCATCTCTGTCATCCTGCCTTCCTGCCAGACTCTTCCTGTCATTGTCAAAGATCCTTTATGTTCATCTTGAATCAGTCTCGAAGTGAATTTGGGACGAGCCTCTGCTTTTAGGCCTTTTACAGCCGCTATTTTTGCTCTAGTCTCCTTCATTCTTTTCCAAAAGCAACAATAGTGACTCAGTCTATATCCTCCACACCTGCTCTCTGTTTAGACCTGTGGCTTTCAATGCACTGCATGGGCTCCATATTTATTGCTGTGATGAATGTGTGTTTGGCTACTTTTTTCCTGTCTCTTCCCCCTCTTTAAAATGCTTTTATGTACCCTTTATAAGTACGACCATATGTGTTTAAAATGGACCTTCTGATGTAAATATTTAGTGCCTGTGTCTGTGTTTCTTACTTGGTTTTGTCTTTGTGTGTGAATTCTAGAGGTGAATCCGGAGCTGGGAAAACAGAAAATACCAAGAAAGTCATCCAATATTTGGCTCACGTCGCCTCCTCACATAAGGGTGGCACTCTGGGAAGGAACAAGGAGGCTTTACAGGTACGTCAGAGTAGAAAAAAATGACATCAAAGTAGAGAGCGTACAAAAAAGTAAAAACTGTAAAGAAATAGATGGATCTTCTTGTATGTTCAGTAAAATGTTAAGAATTAAGGAAAAGAAAGGATTTGGGGTAAACAAGATGCAATATATTAATAATGAGCTTAACAAAATATCTGTGCCTGCATCAATACAGTGGAAATATTTAAGAAATGTTTAACAAAATGTAACAGACGAAGTTAAATCCCCATTGAAGCATGCTTCAGATTAGGATCAGACTACACAGGCCTGTTACTAACCCCCCCTCTCTAACCTTGGTTGTTTGTTTCATTTTTTGGCTGCTGCTCTCACAAATCATAGTCACAAGCCACAATTTTCATGCTTCTTGTTCTCTTTTCTTCTATAAATTTGTGCAAGGGAGGATGATTTCTGAATCTGTCCCAAATCCTTGGATCTTTTTTTGTCTATTTATTCATACTCACTGATTCTCTGATTCTCCTGCCGGGTTGTTTAAATTCAGCAATCGTACCGTGGCATGAGTTTTCTTTCTTCTCTTTCTCTGCTTATTTCTCTTGCTTTCCCTCCTTCCTTCCTGCACTCGTTTTCCCTCATGCTCTTTCCTCTGCATTGTCCTTCTCTCTGTCCTGCATGTTCAGATGGATGGCACTAGGTCCTTAACAAGAGGCAGTACTATGGTGAACAGGGTGAGTTACCTTCCTGTCCCGTCCTTTTTGCTTTCAGCCTGTCCTATTTTCTGTGTAACGACTTCCTTGATGAATCTTCTTACTAACCTAAATGCTACTGATGCAGTTCTTCATAACATTCAAGCCTTGTACTGTGCAGTATATTTGTTTTTTTATTGTTTGTATTCCTTTGTTTGTTGCTGTTATTGTTGTTGTCTTATTTGTCTTTTTTTTGTATTGTTTATCTCACTTTTCTATCCACCCCACCCCACCCCCCACCCCCCAAACCTCATTTCATTTACAATTCACCAGAGTGTACAATATGTGAGTATACAAATATCTAGACCACTTGGGGGGCTAAGATTCTTTTAAGTGTTTTTCGTCATGTAGCACTTTTGTAGGGCTTCCTTGGTGTTTGCTTTTGGCCACTTTTACTCCATTCTGGTGATACTCATTTGGCTGATGGTTGGTTTCTCTTTCTGAGAGACTCTGAAAGGCCAAAGGTGCAGTGGAGAGAGTGTACAATACAGGTGTGGGAGTGGGTGTGACTGTTGGAGCAGCCATCAATGTGTGTACACTGTTGAGTATGTGGTTATGCCAATGTGTGCAGTGTACACATTAAAGGGCATTTACCTCATGCCCTGTGTGTGTTAGTGGGTGCATGTGTGTGTTTGTTGTGCCTCTGTCTTTAGTGTCAGCTGGCTGAAATTCCTTGACAGTTTCTTTTATCACCTCCTGCAGCCACAGCTCCCTAAATACCCATCACTGCTGCTGCTGTATCGACAGCTACTGCATTGGCAATGCGACAACTGCAGTAATGCATTGCAGCTATTTAGAGTGGACCAAAGTGTAGCTTGTCTACCATGTTAGCATCTAATTCTGCAGCTTCCTCTTCTTTTGTTGCTCTACAACAGCGGTTCTCAACTGACTCAAGCTTCAGTAATATATCATATCTAGAGTCTGCCTTTTAATAATTTAACATTCAGAATATGAGTAGTCGAACATAATTAATGCCCTTATTATTGATTGCTCAACTAATGAGGGATCTTCCTATTATCTCTTATTGAGGTTGAGAATCATTTGTTGCTGGGTCTCAGAGCTTGTGAGAGTTGTGGATGCTATTTTGGGCCCTAAAATGCACCCTTTAGTGCCACTGCTCCTAAAGGATGACTCATGCATTGGTTTTACTTTACATAACAGATCGGTAGTCAGTCCATAGAGAGCAGGATTAAATGGTGCATTTTGGCTATTAGGCCCTGTGGAGGAAGTCTTTTGTTGAGGCTTGTTCATCAATATTCGTATCAAGCTGATTCAGTGTCTATTGTGTTTCCCAGGGCGAGCTGGAAAGACAGCTACTACAGGCCAACCCCATACTGGAGGCCTTCGGCAACGCAAAGACTGTCAAGAATGACAACTCCTCCAGATTTGTAAGAGCAGCATAGACTGGTTATACAAACAGGCTTCTCACTATGTTGAATGTCAGCACATTTAATACTTTCTTCAAGACATTAAACCACTTCTTCTTTGTCTGTAGGGGAAATTCATTCGCATTAATTTTGACGTGGCAGGGTACATTGTTGGTGCCAATATTGAGACCTGTATCCTTTTAACTTATCTTTAAAGTTTTTTCTAAGATCAGTCTCTTCCTACCTAGAAACACAATAGAAAGATTTGAACATGCATTTATTGTTATCCTAACCATATGAATCAGACCTCCTGGAAAAGTCCCGGGCCACCCGTCAGGCCAAAGATGAAAGGACATTCCACATCTTTTACCAGTTGCTTTGTGGCGCTTCAGAAACAACAAGAGGTGAGGAAAACAAAGCACAAGTCAGCCACAATGGTATTCTGAAATTCAGCCCTAATACATAATATATCGTATGTCATTTTGAAAAGAATGCACTGATAAAAAAAAAATCACAATGTCTCATTTCTAATTAGATTTATCTGTCTGCTTTTGCTTCTTTTTACATCCGTAGATGACCTGCTCTTAGGAACTGCAGATGAGTACCGTTTTCTCAGTGGAGGTTCGATCCCTGTTCCTGGTCAGAGTGACTCTGAAAACTTCACCCAAACCATGGACTCCATGGCCATTATGGGTTTCACCCCAGAAGAGTCTGTGTGTAAGAGACGGATGGTCAACAGGGGAGAGAAAAGGTGTTTGTTTATTTAATATGTCAAACTATAATCTGACTCTCCCTGTCTTTTTGATCCTCAGCCATGTTGAAGGTGATCTCTTCCGTGCTCCAGTTTGGGAACATTTCTTTCACAAAGGAGAAAAATCAGGACCAGGCTTCCATGCCTGATAACACGGCTGCTCAGAAACTGTGCCATCTGTTGGGCATCAATGTGCTGGAGTTTACCAGGGCCATCCTAACCCCCAGGATCAAAGTGGGACGAGAGTATGTGCAGAAAGCCCAGACCAAGGAGCAGGTGAGACATCTGTGTGTAGAAATGTGTCTGGGTCATTACACATTCATCTGTGTGGAGTGTATTAAATACCATATCTCTCCTTTTAGGCTGACTTTGCTGTTGAGGCTTTGGCAAAGGCCACATATGAGCGTCTGTTCAGGTGGCTGGTTCACAGAATCAACAGAGCTCTGGACCGCAGACAGAGACAGGGAGCATCCTTCATAGGCATCCTCGATATTGCTGGATTTGAGATTTTCCAGGTTTGTATCCGTATTTCCTTTTACCCCTGGGCTTTTGGAGGCATCTTTTGATCTACCTTAAGATCAGCATTATTGCAGTGGTGAAACATAATCAGCCTTACAGGCATGAGTGTGTGTGTGTTTCCACAGTTTACATTGCATGACTTTATGAATTATTTAATCATTGTTTGCTTGATTAAATCCGTCCTTTGCAGCTCAACTCGTTCGAGCAGCTGTGTATCAACTACACCAATGAGAAGCTGCAGCAGCTTTTCAACCACACCATGTTCATCCTGGAGCAGGAGGAGTATCAGCGCGAAGGCATCGAGTGGAACTTCATTGACTTTGGCCTTGACTTACAGCCTTGCATTGACCTCATCGAAAGACCAGTAAATACACACAGAAACAGTATTTTTTAACTCCCATCATCTACTTTGAGATGACATAGATGAGACCTAGAATAATTTCTTTGCCTTGTAGGTTAGATCTGAGGCTTCTGAAACATGCTTAATTCACTAAGGAAATTAAATGGCTTATATCTGCATCTGACTCATCGTAAATGTTTGTTTTTGGTTGTTAGGCTCATCCACCTGGTGTTCTGGCCCTGCTGGATGAAGAGTGCTGGTTCCCTCGGGCAACAGACCGCTCGTTTGTGGACAAGCTGTCTGGAGAGCAAGGCACCCATCCAAAATTCTTCAAATCAAAGCAGCCACGTGGGGAGGCTGACTTCTCCATCATTCACTATGCTGGAAAGGTATCTCCTCTTCCTCTTGGCGGCTGTTTTTATCAGTCAGAATAGTCAAAAATGTGCACTTCTTTCTACACTATTTCATCTTTCGTGTCCTCTTGTACACTCACAGGTGGACTATAAAGCAGATGATTGGCTAGTGAAGAATATGGATCCTCTGAATGATAATGTAGCATCTCTCCTCCATCAGTCTTCTGACCATTTTGTCTCAGAGCTCTGGAAGGAAGGTAAGAATGTAATCACAGGCTCATCCACTGTTATATGTACAATGCAATTCTTGTGTTGTAGAAAGCTGAATTCACAAATCTCATAACTTTAACGGAAACCAATGAAAATAATCTAAATTAACTTAAATAATAACACACTTCCTCCCTCACAGTCTTTATTTCAACCCTGTCATGTTTAAATAATGAAGCTTCTTTTGCAAAACGTATTAACTGTAATTATCTTTCTTTTCTTTCTCTCTGTAATCTCTGCTTTTCTTTCTATCTTTCCACTGCTCATTTTCTTTTCTTCTTCCCTCTTGTTCTCTCCTGTGTTTGCTTGCTTTCTCTAACCCTCCTCACTCATTTGGTATCCTCTTGGGCTACTTCTTTCTCCTTCTTTCCTCCCTGCATCAGATATTCAAACTCTTCCTCGTGTCTACTTCTTTGACTCCTATGCCACACTACAGGCTAATGGCTCCGACAGTAGGTTTTTCTCCTCCTCTGTGTGTCACAGTCACATTCCTTACTCCCACTTCTGCTCATATCCCATCTTTGTGCTCTGCTTGCTCAGCTTCTGAATGCAGTGTGCTTTTTGTGTCTTTTTTTTTGTATTATGCCTGTCTTTATTAGTTTGATTTTTGTGCAGTGGTATCATAAGCTGTTGTTTTATTATGTTAATTAGTTTTGCTCTATCTTTGCTCTTTCTTTCGCTGTTTTTTGTGGTAGTATGTGGTTTATGTGACAGTGCTATGCCTGTGTGAATTTTTTCCCATTTACACATAAGTAAATCCATGTTGCTTTTGTTATATGGGAGTGTAGAAGATGATGTCAGAGTAACTGCACACTCCATCTGCCTCAAAAACTGACATCCAGTTTTTAATGTAAAACATCTATGTACAGGGATAAATGTGGTCCTGAATGATCTCTAGAGATGTGACATACTAGAAATCTATAAATAGAAACCTTCAAATTCTAAATTTGGAGTTACTAATTTTGTGATGTGTCCTCTGAGTATAATTCACAATTTTCTAAATAAAAAGATTTGTAGTCTCTCTTCACAGCCCACATCCACTACTAATAACATGTTTTATATACTTGTGACTGTGGTGTGCTCTAATTGTTGGCATAAAGTACATACATACGACTGCATCTCCAATTATTTCCTCCTGAGACCCAGCAAGAGTTTCACAGCTTTACTTTTTTAAAAAAAAATATCCACAGAAAATGACAGTATATAAATAAATAAAATAAAATAAAATACAAATATCTGAAAGTACTGTTGCTTCGTGCTGTTTCCAATTAAGGCAATTATTTAATGCAAAACAGCAAAAATGTTTACTTACTGAGTCTCAGGAGGATTTTCACAATCACTGTTTTCCTCATTTTTTCAAAGAGTTGACAGCAGGAGTAAAACCGTTTAGTCATCATGGCATAAAATCAAAATTCTCAAAATCAACTCTTTTGATCGACAGTGATTTCTGAAAGTCAACACATCTGTGCCTGTATTTCCATCCAGTTGACAGGATTGTAGGTCTGGACCAGGTGTCATCAGGAGAGAACAGCGGGCCCGTCACATTCGGAGCAGCAGGACTGAAGACAAAAAAGGGGATGTTTAGGACCGTTGGCCAGCTGTACAAAGAGTCCCTCACCAAGCTGATGGCCACACTAAGAAACACCAACCCCAACTTCCTCCGCTGCATCATCCCTAACCACGAGAAGAGGGTGAGATACGGCTGAATGACAGAGGGATAAAGGGACAGCGGTCACAGTCAAAATCCGATATTTGACTTTCTCTGTCCTGTGTGTTTTTATTCCTGTTTCTCTGTGTTGTAGGCTGGTAAGCTGTCACCCCACCTGGTTTTGGACCAGCTGAGGTGTAACGGAGTTCTGGAGGGGATCCGTATCTGCAGACAAGGATTTCCGAATCGAATCCCATTCCAGGAGTTCAGACAAAGGTATGTGCTAGTGTTGTGTTTGCTCCACATAGAAGAAGAGACTGTAGAGCAGACTCCGGTAAAAAAAAAAAAACCTTTCATAACCAGCTGTCCCTCTTTAACACTCCTCGGCTCTTACACATATGCTGTGTACTTCCTCACTGTGCTTAATTAACACTGTCACCTGATGATGACCCTTTTAACTTATGCTTGTGTCTCTTGATCACATTTACTTAAAAGATTTGTCTTACAGATATGAGATCCTCACCCCTAATGCAATTCCTCGCACGTTCATGGATGGGAAACACGCATCAGAGCTCATGGTGAGTCACTCTTTAGTGTCTGTAAACATGGAGTGTACTCTATAATCATTTAAACACTGGACTGATTAAGCGCTCTGTATGGTTTTTTGGCGTTTTTTTTCTGCAGATCAGTGCTTTGGAACTGGACAAGAACCTGTTTAGGGTGGGTCAGAGTAAAGTGTTCTTCAGAGCTGGAGTCCTGGCTCACCTTGAAGAGGAGAGAGACCTTAAGATCACTGACACCATTATACGCTTCCAGAGCGCTGCCAGAGGCTACCTCGCACGCAAGTAAGAGCTTCACCACCAAGTTATCATTTAGCAGAGTGACAGACATGACAGATGCAGGATTTAAGCAATTTTGCAAATGATCTTTCATTATTTTTTTCTATATCTAAAGGTTTTGGTGGCCTTTTATTCTTATAGTTGTTGCAGGTTTAAACATACACTGTACATGTGATAAAAACACATTAATTCTATTCATTCATTCAGTCATTCAACCTTTAATTTTGGAAGCTGCTGAGGTAGAGGTCTTACTTGCATTATAGCCATGGAATAACAAGAAACAACAATAAAATGATTAAAAGGTAATTCATTAAGCTGAAACAGAAATTAAAGGAATTACACCAACAATAAGTTGCATTAAACAGTAATTTGACTTGACTCATCTTATTAGCTTATCACTTTTAAATACTGAATGTTAGACCTTGGTGTGTTGTCTGGAAGGAGCTTGTTGCCATTTTTGAGGTAGTTTTGTATTTCACTCTTAAAGGACATTAATATTTCAACTTCTGTCAACCCCTATCAGTGACAAAGCAATTGTAACAACACTGACAGGCACTTGGCACAACTTAAGGAAACCTGTAAATCAATACATCAATAATACAGTTGCTTTTTTTTTACAGTCATACCAAGTAGGGAAACTATTTGGGTTTATCTGCATATTGTCATTAAATGTCACCTCATGGTTGAGCAGAGGGGGAAAAGGATGACCATGCTTGTTAAATACATTTCAAACAGTGCGCTACCTCGATGTGCTTATGTACTTGTGTTAATGTGGTGTTTTCTTATTTTATTTCTCAGAGCTTATTTGAAGAAGCAGCAGCAGCTGAGTGCACTGAGGGTGATGCAGAGGAACTGTGCTGCGTACCTCAAACTCAGGAACTGGCAGTGGTGGCGACTGTTTACAAAGGTAGTATGCACAAATGAAACAAAAATTGGACAGTAAACACACAACAAAGCATGTCTCTTTTTATGTTCCTATGATTGAGCTCTAACGCTATTTTAGATAATATTGTAATTCTCTTGGGAAATTATGTTACTTTTTATGCACTTTAATTTCTTTAAAACATTTAAATTATTGTAGAAACACTTTATTACATCTGCCAAGGAGGTTATGTTTTTGCCGGCGTTTATCTGTTTGTTTGTTTGTTTGTTTGTTTGTGTGTTTGTGTTCAAAATAATGTGAAACATTCTGAATGGATTTGGATGAAATTTTCAGAAAATGTTAGAAGTGGGACAAGGAACACCTGATTAAATTTTGGTGGTGATCTGGATCACCGTCTGAATCCAGGAATTTTTTAAAGGATTCTATAACATTGCGAGATAAGACCATTTTGGGCATTTGTGCAAAAACTCCACAAAGAATGGTCAGGACACTTGAGAAAAAAAATATAGGACATGTTTCCTGATCTGGATAACTGAATAATTCCCTCTGCCAAGGAGGTTTTGTTTTTGCCGGCATTTATCTGTTTATGTTCAAAATAACTTCAAAAGTTCAGAGCGGATTTAGATGAAATTTTCAGGAAATGTTAGAAATGGGACAAGGAACAACTGACTAAATTTTGGAGGTGATCCGGATCACTGTCAGGATCCAGGAATTTTTTAAAGGTTTCTTTATCATTGGGAGATAGGGCATGAGGTCACTTGCACATTCAGCACTATCTAGTGGAGGAAAGTACAAACACTGCCTTGGTGGAGGTCTGCGCTCTCTGATTGCTTTTGTAGTTTCTGATGCATATAATTGAAGACAGTATTTTCCTTAAACTGACATATTAACAAAGAGGCTGTAGTCAGTAATGACAAGATCATTCCACCTCTGAACTTTGCTTGATGCCTGTCAGGTGAAGCCTCTGCTACAGGTGACCCGGCAAGATGAGGAGATCCAGATCAGGGAGGCAGAGCTTCAGAAGGCAAGGGATAAACTCTCTAGAGCTGAGCTGGATTACACCGAGCTGGACCAGAAACATGCTCAGGTAATAAACAAAGCTCCACCACCATCTATGCAGAAATGCCCGTTAGGATTCAGTCTTCAATATATCACCTCTCCTACATCAATCTGTTAAAGTTGCTGGAGGAGAAGGCAGTACTAGCTGACCAGCTGCAGGCTGAGGCGGAGCTGTTTGCTGAGGCAGAGGAAATGAGAGCGAGGCTAGCGAGTAGGAAACAGGAGCTGGAGGAAGTGCTGGGCGAGCTGGAGAGTCGATTGGAGGAAGAGGAGGACAGAGGTGTGCAGCTGACCAATGAGAAGAAGAAGATGCAGCAGAATATACAGGTTAGGAGGTTCAGTCGGAGAAGTGAACCAGTGTCACAATTTTGTTTTCAAGATATATAATGGTGGGAAAAGGGTTCAGGAAATAAAGCATAAGTACTAATACCACAATGTGATGTACTTCACTACAAGTAAACATTCTGCATTTAAAGCCTTAAATACTATGTACGTATCAGTCAACTGTACTTAAAGTATGAAAAGTAAGGAAATGTACAGGAAAATGGTCCCTGTCAACATTTTACTACGTATATATGATGTTATATTAATGTGTCTGTTACATTTCACCTTTGTAGATGTTTAAGGTTGAGCTCATGCTAACTACTTTATACACTGTTGTTGAGTTTAATTTACATGCTACATGTGTTTGGAGCTTTGCTGTTCTGTTCAACTACACATCTCTGAAAAATCCAGTTGAAAGGGTTTAAGTAAATTAAGGAGATTTTTTTTTTTTTTACATGAAAAGCATGTCATCCTTCAATTTATCAAAAACATTCAAAGCAACACATTTGATTTTTATTGTATAGGAAGGTAATGAACCATTGTAATCTGTAAAGCAATTAAACCTGTTAGACAAACAGAAAAAGCAAAAAATGGATGGACTATTAATAATGTGACTCCCAGGTTTGTTATTGTTTATAAATGTTGAAAATATCAATAAAAATTTAAATAATTGGAAAAATTTTTTAGACAAATGTGGTGGAATAAAAAGTACAATATTTTTCTTTGAGATGTAACAGAGTAGAAGTATAAAATATTATCAAATTAATTGTCATTGATTGAAGTAAATTACATGCCCTTCAAATTCATATCCATGCACAGTACTTTAGCAGAAATATAATTACACTTCAACACTGCAGATACAGTCATATTAAAACTATATTTATAAGTGTTGCTATTTTTTGTTTTAATTTTAGTTATTGCCCTTCCCTGTCTCTGTTCCAACTCATTACTTAAGCTGCTCAATCCTCTCATTATTAGGACTTAGAAGAGCAGTTAGAAGAGGAGGAAAGTGCCAGACAACGCCTTCTGCTGGAGAAGGTTACCTTGGAGACCAAAGTGAAAAGTTTAGAGACCGACCTGATGAATGCAGTGGAACAGAGAGACCGACTCAGCAAGGTCAGCATCACAGAAATATTGTTTCCCTTCAACAAAATGGAAGATAGAAAAAACATTTTCTTTAAGTGTGACACATATATACTGTTTATGTATACTCTGTCTGATTGTTTTAGTGTTTTTGTTGAAAAATGTCTTGTTTGTTGTTGAATAGATATGTTACATATGTGTTGTTTTCTTTTGAGCAGGAGAAGAAACTGTTGGAGGAGCGTCTGAGTGAGGTGACTGATCAGCTAACTGAAGAAGAGGAGAAAACCAAAAGTCTTAACAAACTGAAGAACAAACAAGAGGCTGTCATTGCAGACCTAGAGGGTAATTTTCATCCTTAATAACTAATTATTATTATTGTTATTATTAACAAGAATTCTAGCACACATGGTCAGCAAACGTGGCAATTAAGGAATTTATAACCTGAGTATCTACTTCTCAAACTTGTCAGTGACTGTTCTAATTCCTCTGGACAGTATTTTTTCTTGTAGTTAAGTTTTTTCCACCTTCACTGAAGTATGATGTTGTTTCAACACTGTAGAGCGTCTGAAGCGGGAGGAGCAGGGTCGCTTAGAGCAGGAGAAGTGGAGGAGGAGGATGGAGAGTGAGTCAGTGGAGGCCCAGGAGCAGCTGTCAGACCTGGGAATGCTGTCCGCCGAGCTGAGGGGCAGTCTGGCTCAGAAGGAGAAAGAAATCACCACCCTGCAGGGCCGGTGAGACACAAGAAGATGCAAATGGAGACGGTTTTAGATTAGTCTGCCTTGCATCCTTCAACTGTCTCCTCTTTCTCGGATTCTGTCAGGTTGGAGGAAGAGGGAGCTCGTCGAGCAGAGGCTCAGAGGGCTCTGAGGGAGGCCATGTCCCAGGTGTCTGAGCTGAAGGAGGAAGTGGAGAACGAACGAGGGATGAGAGAAAGAGCAGAGAAACAGAGGAGAGACCTGGGGGAGGAGTTGGAGGCTTTGAGAACAGAGCTGGAGGACACCCTGGACACCACCGCTGCTCAACAGGAACTCAGGTGTGCACTAAATATCATTACATTTTATTGATAGTAAAAATAAGTACAACTTAGAACTTTGAAATAAAAAGATGATCTGTAGCATTTTTCTACAAATATTTGCAACCACAAAAATAAATTAGATTGAAATAAAGTAACCCTTTCATGCATGAATTATGAGAACCTTAGTCAAGATTTTTTTCTGGAGTGTTTTTATTCCTTCTTTGGCATAAAAAAAATTGTGATAGTTTTTTTTTTTTTTTTCATGGAGTTATAAAAATGTCCATGCATTTAATTTTTGAAGTAAAGAAACATGCGTTTAACCCATTTATACCGGATGCTGCGCAGCGCAGCATTGCACCTCCTGCCGGTTGTTGCGTAGCGCAGTTTTAAGTCTCTTACCCAACATATCTGACTTTGAGATTTTTTATAAAAATATGTTGGTATGTTAATGCTAAAGGTCCATGTTTTAATAAAACCTGAGAGTCTTACGCATTTTATTTCATGTTTTTATATGCTTCAGAGGCTTAGATATTAAGGTTTTTATAGACGTTGACAGTTCTTAGTATTTTTCCAGAAAACCCTCAGAAGATGAGGACATTTACCCTGGGTTAGTATAGGGTTTTATAGGCATTTTTTCCAGGCGTTTTAGGTATAAATGGGTTAACAAAGAAAATGTAGTTATTTCTCTACATATTACCCACACTATAGTGTTTAAACCCAGGGATATTAACCCTTGCTCAATATGTATTTACACAGAAGAAACTTTCAGCTTCCTACACATGAAATTAAATATCTAAATGTAACCAAACAAAAAAAAAACAACCATATAAAATTATAGAAATGATCTGTAGTAAAAAATGTCTTGAATATCTTTAAAATATTTAATAAGATAAAATTGGCAAGTAATATTAATAACTGCACAAAATAAGAATTACTAGGTAATTTTTTTTTTTTCAGGGACATTCAGAGAATTTCTCTTAATGACTTTTCTGTTATTATTTAATCCATATTTCGTTTTATATTAGTTGTTTGTTACATTGTCCACAAAAATATATTTTTGCATAATTTGATGATTTGTTCTTTTACTTAATTTTGCTCCTGTTTATTTTATAGGGGTTTTTTTTCTCTTGTCATGTCTTTCACAATTCAAAACTCCTAAATCATCTGTTCTTTTACTTTCACTCAGGATAAAAAAAAATATCCCAGTTTTGGCATTCATATCTTTTTTTTGTCTGGCTTCATATTTGATCTGTTTTTCATTTTTTTCATCTAATGTAATGGTTGCTCTCTGTTTTACTGCAGCTTTACATCAACGTGGGAATCTTGGAGGATGAGATCGAAGCAGGAGTGACGTCGCACCAGGAGCTCTTCCCTCACACGATGCTCAGTGTCGTAGCCAATTTCATCCCGTACTCGGACCACAACCAGAGTCCCAGGAACATGTACCAGTGTCAGATGGGTATGTACTCCTGCTCTTTCCTTATTTCTGCTCGTAGAAGTCAGTGTTCCCACAGTCACAGGAAACAGAAAACTCCTGGAATGTCATCTGTATGTTTGCAGATTCTTCACCTTTAGGCTACACGTTGTGAAATTCAGACCACACACATTCATAAAAGTAGTTTTCAAAGGGTGAAATAAATTACATTATATTACTGTTGGAGCAGTAAAGTTAATTAATTTGAGGGTGGGATTTTTAATCTTTATCCTGGGGCAGAAAATTGACTGTAAATCCACATTTTAATGCTCATATCATATAATCTAATGGGAGTGAAGAATGTCACCTTTTCACCCCTGAGAAGTTTGATTCCCTGAGTTTTCGTCAGTAAAATGAAGGGATTTGCTTCAGTTTGTATTGCTTTGTAGAAAAAAAAAGTTAAGTATTTGGCATCATTTGGCTGATCCTTATGAAATGGATTATTGAACAAGTTTAAAGGAAAAAAATAATGGATTATTAGCAGTAGCGTATTTCAAGTTTGCCTGAAATGTCAAAGCACTGTCTCCAGCAGGGGGCAGTCACATACCAGAAAACATTTAGCACCGAAGCCACCACTGAATCAGTTGTAGGTTTCTACAGACTATATTATTGTATCATTAAGTTTTCTTCTTCAAACTAAAAATTCTTACTTTGAATGAGTTTTAAAGTGTTTTTATGAGCTGATAGTTTACATTATAGCTCTGTTAGCTTAGCTCTGTTTATACACTGAAAACAGCCACAATAAAACCACAAATCACCTGTTTTCTGTTCAGTTTTTGTTGTCAGTAGCTGAATTAAAGATCTGTTTGAATCCAAAAAATTTAGAGCTTTCACAGTTTAGTCTGAACCGAGGATCAACAAACAGCAACTTAGCAAAGATAATAACATCCCATAATAACTTTATACCTTCATAGCCTCAGAATCAAACTCACTCGTGTAAGGAAAAAAACAAAACGCTGACATTTCAGCATCAAACTCTGTTCTGTTCATTTACAGTCTGAGTCCAGTGGAGAAAACAGCCTAGTTTTACCACTTTTCTTTATAAGTTATTTCTTCGTGGTTCTCATCCCATCTGGTCACTTTCTGTTGCTTTGGTCAAAGGCCCATGGTGTTAGTTTTCCAGCAGAGTCACTCACTACTCCCTCTTGTGGTCACACACTGAAAATAAATTCAGTTCATATCTTTCTCTTCCAATACACTGGTATCTTTGAAAGTAGAAATATTACATCTTTAATGTAAATATAATTAATGAATGCTATTTAGTTTTCATACATAACTGACTGTACAGTTTAAAGGTTATTGATCATCAGTCCTTGAAACACTTTCAGACTTTTCTGTTTGTGTTTGGATTCTAGTCCATCTAATCCACGCTGAACTGTTTCCAGGTAAACAGACGATGGGATTCCCTCTGCACTCGTTCATGGATCGATCAGATAATAAACTGTACCGGCTGCAGACGCCACAGAGCGCGCTGGTCCGGCCCTACATGTACGACCACTACAGCCTGGACAACTACCCCAGCGGCACCAACGCCATCGTGGCTGTCATTTCGTACACGGGCTACGACATGGAAGACGCCATGGTGAGACGCCAAGTCCCATTTTTATTAAGTTCAATAGAATAGAATAGAGCAGCCTATATTTGCTCAGATACAGTACACGTCCGTTTAAATGCTTGTGTGTTTCCCTGAGTAAGAGTTTGAAAAAGACATGAAAAAAACAGATAACATATAAAATATAAGAACACATAAAAAAATACTTGTTGCACAAACACACAGATACACATTGTTAAAATACAGTACTACAACTACTATCACTACTACCACCACTACTACTGCTACTACTACCACTACTACCACAAGTGCTGCTACTACCACCACCACTGTTGAGCTAATGAGTATAACAATAATAATAATAATAATAATAATAATAGTTTAAGACTCGGTATGTATTTAAAAAGACAGAAATATACTCAAGTTCCTACTTAGATAATTTCTGTACAGCTTTTTGGTTTGGTTAAATTAATTTCATCTTGAATATATTGAATTAAAAAGAACTGATGATGATAATGGATTAGATTTATATAGCACTTTTCTATGAAGGTATACTCAAAGTGCGTACATTGGATCCATTCACACTCACTCTCACATTCTCCCTCTGGTGGTGGTAAACTACATTTGTAGCCACGGCTGCCCTGGGGCAGACTGATGGAAGCGTGGCTGCCATTTTGCGCCTACAGCCCCTCCGACCTCCACCAAACATTCTTACGCATTCATACACCAGTGTGAGTGACACTGGAGGCAAGGAGGGTGAGGTGTCTTGCCCAAGGACACAACGGCTGACCTGGAGAGAGCGGGATTTGAACCGGAGCCATAGCCGCTCAATATTACTAATTGCACAAAATAATTATAAAGTTATATAATTAATAAGTACGTTTCAGGGACATTAAAATGATAATATGGTCCATGACTTGTGCTAAATGGAATGACGGACTAATACATTTTATCTTTTGTCAGATTGTGAATAAGTCGTCATGGGAGCGAGGTTTTGCACACGGGTGCATCTACAAGACGGTGCTGGTGGACCTGTCAGAAAAAGCCAGAGGAGAAGAGGCTGTCATCTTTGGAACCAAACCAGGAGACCCCAAGGTCGGCAACAAACTGGACGCAGATGGGCTCCCTCACATCGGATCCACGATTAAGTACGGAGACCCGTTCTACAGCTCCATTAACCTCAACACTGGCCAGGCCTACGTCAATTTCTACAAGTAAGAATCCGACTGTTTTGGGTTTCCAGAAACTTTGAGGCGGAAGCACAAACACACAGATTACCAGGAATTCTTTAACCAAATGGCTCATTCCATATGAAATCAACACAAAATTTCCCACCTGCCCCTCTCAGTGTTCTAAAATGTTACATACTTATAGTACATTATATATTATATAATATATATTGTATGATGGGAAAATCCAAACATTTCAAGGCTACATTATAAACAGTTCCAAAGTTATCACCATTTGAAATAGGGAGGGGGTACCCCAAAATTAAGACTTGAAATTTTCACCTACTTTCAAGCTTTTATAACTTCTGAACAACAAGAGCCAGAGGTCTGAAAGTTTCTGAATCATTTCACAGGAATCTGTAGTCCTAAGAAATGTGAAAATATTTACTTAATTTATAATTGCATGTTACAGAAAATGACAAAGTTGAGAGTTGAACTTTTAAAAAGCTACTTTTGGTCAGCCATTACACAAAAACTAATCATCATATTCATGAGAAATTTTATGTGCTGTATCTTTGCTACCCAGTGAATGGATCTGTGTAAAATGAAGGTCTCATGTTATGTCTGACCAGCTGATGAAATTATATAGAATGACCCAAATAAGTTCGTAGGAATCTGGTGGAAAAGGGGCTGGTGTTAAAATATGTTACGCTCCTGATCTGCTCTTTCACAATTTGAACTTGAAGAATCCTGACGTTGGCCAATCATTGTGCTTTGGACTAAAGAAAACACTCACTGCATCAGTTAAAGGGATAAGGAATTTGTTGGAGCTGAAACATTAAACACAGTACAGTAATTAATACATTAATTGTAGTATTAATACAGTAATTATCAAATGGAAGGATCTTACCTCCTTTTTTTGTCCAGGTTGTGTCCTAACGCTAATGCATTTTTTAACTTGACATCTTTAAATTTTATACTTTTATAAATGTTCATTTCTTCCGGCCTTTCTTTTGTTGCATATTGCTGTTATAAACTATTAAATTTCCCTATGGTGGGATCAATAAAGTCTTGCCTTATCTTTAAATTCTATACTTTCTGTTTCTAGGAGCCATGAGGCCTGTGTTGTAGACAACATAAAGATCTGCAGCAACGAGACTGGCTCAGATCGCTTAAAACGCATCTGCATCACTGTCCGAATTCCACGGAACCCAACCATCGGGGACAAGTTTGCCAGCCGTCACGGACAGAAGGGCATCCTGAGCCGCCTGTGGCCGGCCGAGGACATGCCCTTCACAGAGAGCGGCATGACGCCCGACATCCTGTTCAACCCTCATGGCTTCCCCTCTCGAATGACCATCGGGATGCTGATCGAGAGCATGGCCGGCAAATCGGCGGCGCTGCACGGTCTCAGCCATGATGCCACGCCCTTCACCTTCTCTGAGGAGACCTCTGCACTGGAGTACTTTGGGAAGATGCTTCAGGCCGGCGGGTACAACTACTACGGTACGGAGCGGCTCTACAGCGGCCTGAGCGGGCTGGAGCTGGAGGCGGACATCTTCATCGGCGTCGTCTACTATCAGCGGCTGCGTCACATGGTCTCAGACAAGTTCCAGGTGAGGACGACGGGGGCTCGGGACAAGGTGACCAACCAGCCGGTGGGAGGGAGGAACATCGAGGGGGGGATCCGTTTCGGGGAGATGGAGCGCGACGCCCTGCTGGCCCACGGATCCTCTTTCCTGCTTCAAGATCGCCTCTTCAACTGCTCGGATCGCTCGGTGGCTCAGGTGTGCGTGGACTGTGGAAGCCTGCTGTCGCCTCTGCTGGAGAAACCACCGCCGTACTGGTCAGCCATGCGCCACCGTAAAACTGTCTGCACCCTGTGTGGAAAAAGTGACTCCATCGACTCTGTGTCAGTTCCTTACGTCTTCCGCTATTTTGTCGCTGAGCTCGCAGCAATGAACATAAAAGTCAAGTTAGATGTGAAATAAATACTGTACATGAATCTGTGAATCATTCGTTCTGTTCATATTCAATTGAGAATTCACAATTGGAAAAAGGAAAAATGACTCATTCATGTACAAATCAAAAAGCGAGTTTTTCATTCTTTCGGTTGTATACAAAAATTAAAAACTGGAAATAAGCAAATGGACCAAACATGGGCTTTTATGTTGACACTTAATATCCGATTTGGTTTGACCCGGAAGTTACTGACTTCATGTGTTGAGCTGGATAACCATGGGTTTGCTAGTATTCTGCCTAATGTGTTCTGTGGTAAAAGGAGAATTTGGTGTTACTCCAGGGGTATTCAAATCCGGTCCTCGAGGGCTGGTATCCTGCATGTTTTTGATGTTTCCCTCTTCCAGCACACCTGGACACCTGGTTTAATTAATGACCAGCTCATCCTCAAGCTGTTCAGAAGCCTGATAATGATGTAATGGCTTCCAGGTGTGCTGGAAGAGGGAAATATCTAAAACATGCAGGATACTGGCCCTCCAGGACCGGATTTGAATAACCCTGCGTTACTCTGAAGGAGGAAGACATGACAACAGAAAAAATGGTCAGGATCTTCCAGGTATAGTTTTGTCTAATACAGTGCGTCAGTGGTCGACAATCTAAGTAGAAGACACGTCACAGAACACATGAAGAAGTCAGTAACTTCTGGGTCAGACCAAATCAGATATCAAAAATGTCAACATAAGACTCCACATTTGGTCCATTTGCTTATTTCCAATTTATCATTTGTGTGAACAATTATATCATTTTTTGATTTGTACATGAACAATGAAATAAGTCACTTTTGTTTTCAGATTATAGATTCTCAATTGAATATGAAAAGAATGACTGACACATGGATTGTACATGCCTTAAATATGATACAGATCAGTTCAGGAGGAAACTTCCAGTCATCTTTGAAGGCACTTTTGTTGCTAGGATTGTCCACGCTGCAGAAAGACATCTACACTGGTGAAGTGTTCAAGGTTTTCTGTAATGTTTCCAGTAAATGATGTTCTGTGTCGATCCTTCTAAGGTGTGTAAAAACAACACAAAGGTCTTTTTGTACAGTGAGTGTCAACTTTTAATAAAGATTATTTACTTTACCCGTTTTCTTTAATGAAATGAGCTGATGAGGCATTCAGGTCCTTTTTTTTTTTTTTTTTTTTTTTAAATATTTCTGCCTTTAAATCCTAAAATATATTTTAGTGTTATGAGCAAAATGCACCTAAAAGTTATTTAGAATGTCATGTCAAGGCACAGATAAGAAGTGGAAAAAGACATAAAATGCAGTCGGGTCCATAAGTATTTGGACAGTCAGACTAAACCACCACAGTCAATCCGAAAATGGACAGAATACATTTAACGTGGTTATAGTTCTGAAATGATTAATGCAATATTTCTGTTAATGCTCCAAGTCCACACTTAAATCACATCTGGACTCTTTTAGATCAACTTTGATCATGCACAGTAGTAAAATTATTCAATTTCTTTCATTTTCCAAATACTTGTAAATCTGACTGTATGTGTTTCATCTATTTTTCTATGAAATCCATAATGTTCAAAATTAAGAGTCATAAAACATGAGCCTAAACTGGATTTTCACTCCCAAAATATAAAGCCTGACACTTTGGATTAAGTCAAACTTCAAGTAAAATGATTCCCTTCCAACAAAAGACTGGACTATAAACCATATCCATAAACTAAACTTACTGTTCAAGCTTAAAATGAAATGATGTAAACAATCAGCCCACATGTCAAAGACAATTTAACATTTATCCACTGACATTTTAAGCATCTACACTGTTGCCCATGAAGTTGGAACCATTTTATTTTTAGACACATTCTTGTTTTTATTTCTATTTCCACATATCAGTATCACCTTTGACCAGGTGCAGTGATTATATACCCAGTTGCAATTTATCAACCAGGAATAAATCCTATTGTCACAATTATTTCACAAGAAAAAAAATGAACAAATTTGACTTGAACTTTATGGGGAACAGTATTTGTGCTCAAGTGTCAAATATAACAAGTATGAAAGTGAATGTAGTGGAGAAACAGACAAACTGCAAATAAAACAATATTGTGCTTATACAGTGTACAGCAGGGGTGTCAGTCATTTTCTTTCAGGGGCCACATTCAGCCCAATTTTACCTCCAGTGGGCCAGACCAGTCAAATAACAGCATAATAACCTATAAACAATAACAACTCCAAATTTTTAATGCAAAAAATAGCATTAAATTACAAAAACATTTACATTTTACAAACTATCCCAACAAAAAATATGTGAATTACCTGAAAAAACTGAAATATTTGAAGAAAGATACAGAGAAATAAAAAATAAGAGAAATTTACTCAATATTATGCTTCAACTTATGATTCGTACATGTGCATTACAGATCAGATCTACCAAGGCACAAAACAGCTTATTTTTCTTTAGACATTTCAGTTTGTTCGTATTTGTTCAGGTTATTGACATTTTATTATTAAAGGATATCAGAATTTAACGTTCTTTGGAATAAATCTTTGGACAAAAAAATTGGTGTTACCGTTATCTATATGCATAATGTCATTTTTTTTTTTCCACATTAAACCAAGAAGAAAATTTGGAGTAATTATTTCTTGGTTATTATGCTATTTATTTTCAAGTTTGATGCCCTTGACTGTTAATATTTTCTGCACTTTGCAAATTCATCCCACGGGCCAGATTGGACCTTTTGGTGGGCTGGTTTTGGCCCCCGAGCCACATTTGGCACCTGCTGTGTAGAGGAAGCATTCCATTAAATTACTTGTAAACACCCTGTGACACCATGTAAATCCCAAATGATAAGTGTGTGCATAGTATGCACTGCATACAGTGTTTCCCAAATGTATTCTTCCAGCTCCACCCAGTCTAAGGTGTCCCACTGCTGCCATAACTGAACAGTA
>JAQQZY010000008.1:6321699-6336095 GCA_030068375.1 Ostorhinchus rueppellii
ACAGAAAGGCCCCAAGGATCGCCCGGGAATCGAACCCGGGTCCTTCTTGCTGTGAGGCACGTGTGCTAACCACTGCATGAGAACCTTAATCAAGATTTTTTTTTCCTTGAGTATTTTTATGTCTCTTTTAGACATTAAAAAAAAAACAATTGATTATTTTTCCTTATAAACTTATTTTTCATGGAGTTGTGAAAACGTCCATTCAGCTGGACACCATGTATTTAATTTTTGAAGTAAAGGCTCGTGTATTTACAGACATATTGTGTGAAAACTATGAAATAAAAACATTTTAATGCTGCTAAACGGATGTTTTCTCACATTTTAACATAATCTAATACTCGTCACTACTCACTTCATGCAGATAATATACAAAAAAAACCCTTTTTCTATTAAAAAAAAAAATCTTAATTACCATTTAATAACAATAGCAAACAATTGATTTACACTCAAACATGTTAGAGCAGATCAGGTTTATCTAGAATAGTAACGTTACATAATGGTATGAATTACAGTGTACGAGATGATGCATAAGTATCCACTGTGTTGGCTGATATGGAACTAAAACAACAAAAATCCACAAATATACAAGAGAACAGCTGTAGAATAACGGTCCACTTTAGTGACCAGTATACATGAAAGGGTTAATGATCAATACGATATTTATCCCGATATAAAACTATACTATGACATTTCTTATGATTGTTTTGCATCAGTTAGAAAAGAAACACCTGAATTCAACGTGTCCCAATACTTTTGTCCATATAGTGAATAGACAGTATAGTAATTATACTATGAGGCTAATGAGTTTATAACTTCTCTTTTCTCTTCCTTTCATCAAAAACACACATTTTACTGGTTTGTGTTTAATCTGAACACTTCCTATTCACACATTCTACAATAATATTAAAGGGATAAAAATGCATGAAACCCTGCAGTTGTTAATATTAATGATACATGAAGATATGGACCACAGACAGAGATGGAAGAGATAAATTACTGGTTCCACAGAATGGTAACAAAAGGCAGACGCACAAATAAGACACCAGCAGCACAGTGTAGTGCCTCTGTTATTTTCCAGAAAACAATGACTCTGTTCCAGGAGAGCATTCCTGCTATTTTAGGAAACACAGGGACGCAGCCTGCATGTCTGTGGCACTAATTAACAACAGGGACCTGGAAGTGCACCACGTAGATTCACTTAAAAAAAAACAAACATGAAAGCTAAACATTCAACCTTACATCTGTTTATTTTTCTTTTCACTGGACTGAAGGTGGCTGCTTATTTTCACTGCGGCTGCATTCTGAGTTTGAGTATTTTGAGTTTGTGTTATGACGCGACAAAACCAGCATATTAGTGAATAGGGGTGTGTACTAGCAAGAACCTGCTGATACGATACAAATCACGATACGATATAGCCATACTATACTATTAACAGGGCGGTATTTTTTTTTCCTTTTCTTTTTTTGAAAGATTATTTCCTGGAAAGATTTAATTGCGCCAGAAATTTGCACAAATACTACACAAATTTTAATCTGATCAGAACAGGATCTAATGATATACCATGAAACTGTCCTCTGTAAAAAGTTAAAGTGCAGGATTTGGATAAATAAAGTTTTAACATCCGGCTTAATCAGTACAGAAAACACGCACAAAATAAATAAATAAAATGATGTTTTATACATATTACATCCTGCTTAAATGTTCATATTCTATTGGTTGTGAAAAGAATGCATTGTGGAAGTCCCTGAATCATCCAATATCATAGCATTATTTTTGTGCAATCCCAACAAGAAACTAACATTTGCCTCTTTCAGACAGTAAAAAGTGCTTTTAGGATAAGTGAAGTAACTATTATTTAACATAACACTGTCATCAATTTAAAAAAAAAAACTACATCCATGACCTGCATAATACAATTCTACTTTTGTAAGATACAAACAGAATAAAATACCCATGTGAATATAGAAATTAAAGAATAAAATACCCATGTGAATATAGAAGTAAAAGAGTGTGATAAACAAAAAGAAAAGCCAAAAACCAAAATGAACCTCCACCATATTTGCATTTGAATAAATATCTAAAAATACTGATACACTACTTTTTAATATTGATAAAGTATTGATACCGTGAAATGAAATATTGCAATACATTGCAGAGCCAATATTTTCTTACTCTGCTACATATTATATTATTAATTAAACATTTTTAGCCTCAATGTGAAGCTATTTTACGCTATGGATTTTTTTTTTTTTGTTTCTGCATCATAAGGTTACAGGGTGTCTAAATACAAGATAAAAACACTAAATCTGAGGGGAAAAGGTACTCAAAACAAGTGAAATATCAGTCCATGCAGCAAGATAATTTCACTTAACAAGATTTCTTGAGTTAAATCTAGAAATAAGCATGCCTACAGATGTATGAACACTTAAAGTAAGAAATTAACTCTGACCCTTTTAATCTAAGTTTTGTTTTTGTTTTTTTTATCTTGGTAAGAACCACATTTTTTGCAGTGTAATTGGAACGTTTAGTTTGGTACCAGTGTCTTTTGTTTTGTTTTGTTTTTTTCTTTAAGTGGACATCCTCCGTTTGCCTTTAACTTTTTGCGTACAAATGTAGAAGCAAATGTAGGTGAACAAAGCCCTGCAGAAGTAAAGAACATATTTCACAGTGATAACAGGTAGAAGCCAATCCTGACAACAGCACCTGTTATCAACGTGATAATCTGACTTTGTCTGATAGGTTGTGGAAATGTGTTGTGTGTTTTATTTCCTGATCCTTTCACACTCCTTCAGTCCTCATAGATCTTTCCTGCTGCAGACTTTTTGACTGGCAGAAAAATGCAAATGCATCTTAGAATGGTGGCGGCCAAGGCTGAAGAGGGAGAGTGGATCGTCCAATAACCGAAGGGTTGGTGGTTCGAATCCTGCTCTGTCCTAGTCAGTCCGTAGTGTCCTTGGGCAAAACACTTTACCCCTTCCTTACACACACTTTTGTATAAATGTATATGAAGGTTCGGTGGTGGTCGGAGGGGCAATAGCCACGCCCCCTTCAGTCTGCCCCACACAAGTAGTTTACACCACCAGAGGGAAATCTAATAGAAATATAATCCATTAATATTATTAAATGTGTAGGTGTACCGGTGCTGGTCAGCTGATTCTGCTGACTTCCATGAAATGCACTGGCCTCATCAGATGCACTTGCATTAGACTGAGTCAAAGTATCTGCCATGAGACGGGTCATGTGTCATCCTACTTACACAGCTAATGGGCAGCGTGAAGCCCACAGTGTAGAGCACTGTGGAGGTGATTGTGCTGTGGTGGAAAGGGTAATTGATGCTGTCATCATTACAGAAAAAGCCTCTCTGGAAGGGGCGGATCTTACCCAAGTTAAAGGCTGCCAAAGGCAAACCTCCTGTGGATGGAGAGATCAGGTCAAAGGTCAACAGGAAGCGCAATAGGAAAAAAAAAAGGTCAAAGAAAGAAAGTCATCCCTGGAGCGGAAGTAAAAAGGAAGAGGATGTTGTTTTTTTGCTTGCGGCATATAAATAAACGTGCAGTACTGAGCTCAGAGTTGTGTTAACGTCAACATATAAGTCTGTGAAAACAGTAAGTGCGTTTCCATCCAGCTGTTGTATTTACAGAAAAGCAAACAGTTTGTAAAAACCTTGCAACATTTTTTTTCCTTTAAACTAAACGGTAAACAGGTGACAGATTTAGGGATTTATTATGTGTAGACCAAAACCAGACTGCACTGAATAAATATACACAACAAACAGCTTTAAAAACAAGAGCATGAGTGTCAAACTCATGTTAATTCAGGGGCCACATCCTCCAAATAGGCTCTGAAGAGCACCAGACCGGTAAAATAACATAATAACCTATAAATAATGACATAACTCTATGTTTTAGAGTGAAAAAAGTAAAATTACATTATGAAAATGTTTAGATTTACAAACTATCCTTTAAAAAATGTGAATAACATGAACAACCATGAAAAAACTGAAATGTATTAAGAAATATAAGTGCAATTTTAACAATATTATGATATTATGACTCAGCTTCTTTCTACAAATACTCAAGACATTTAATAGCAGGCAGAATATTGGTAAAATTACACTTACTTCTCTTAAGACATTTCATGCTGTTCATATTTGTTCAGGTTTTTCACATTTTTTGTGAAATGATAATTTGTACATGTCAATATTTTCATGTAATTTAACTTTTTTATACACTAAAACAAAGACAAGAACTTGGAGTTGACGGTATTCATCGTATCGTATCATTATTTATGATAGTATTTTACTGATCTGACCCACTGGAGATCAAATTGGGCTGAATGAAGCCCCTGAGCTGAAATTATAGTAATGAGTGTAATTTTTTTCATGTCCGATTCCTCCTACAGGTCAGATTGGACCCTTTGGAGGGACAGTTTTGGTCCATGGGCCGTATGTTTGACACCTGTGAACTACAGCAAAGTCAAGGACTCTGCAGCCAGGTTATATAATCCAGACCAGACACAGATGAATTAATCAGTTTGCTCAGTCAATCAATACTGATAAAGAGTTTAACAAACCATCATTATCAGCACAAGTTATTGGTCGATGGCTTTTGATAAGTTTTTTCAATAGAAATACTGACTTTGAATGAAATTTATAAAAGAAAAAAAATACTACCTGTACTAGAATTAATTTGATGTTCATTTTTGGGTTTATTGATGACTGTTCAGCTATTCAGATTTATTCACGTATTTATCCTGTTTCTGGTGAAGTGTAAATATGTACCTTATGTGTTTCCAGAGTATTTTGGCAGAGGGGTACAGATGACATCCACTGTTAACCCAACAAAACTTATACTATAATGTCTCCGATCTAAACTCAGGTAGAATGTTACTTAATAATCAATAACGTTAGAATAATGTTATTTTATTTACTATTATTATTACTATTTATGTCATTTAGTCACTTTAACAAATTTGTTTTTTTAATCTTCTCTTTACTTTTCTGTTGTATTTTTTGTTTGTTGTCTTGAGCTGCTGTATCTTATCTTATCAATCAATCAAATTTTATTTATATAGCGCCAGATCATAACAAAAGTTATCTCATGACACTTTACATATGGAGTCAGTGGAAACCAGACACCTTATCTTATCTTATCTTATCTTATCTTATGTTTAGTTCATTGTTTATTTGTCAGACTCAAAGTACAAATATATTAATCTCAAAGACAAGACATGCTTTGCACCAGTTAGCTTCAGGCTACCTTCCATTTGCGGTCCCTGGGCAGCTACACACACAATATAGAACATTTATATTACATGCACCACAAAACTAACCTTAGCTCACAATTACAACAGTTAAACGCCTATGAATTTATTTCAATTTCATGTTTCCTTAAAATGTAATTTCATCATACCTGATTCCTAAAACACAGGTTTTAAAATCATGCTGAAAAAGTCGATTTGTCCAAAAATACACAAAAAATATTTACCCTATTTATCTTATCATGTCATATCCTATATCTTATCATATTTTATCTTATCTTATTTTGCCTTATCTTATCAGCTTAAAACTACAATGACAAAAGCGTTTTCTAAAATTAGAGTTAATGAATGAATGAATGTTCTATTTTAGTGTCATACACTTCCATGTCCAGCCCATACAGGTTTATAAGACACTACTGATATTCAAAACACAAAGATGACCAATATATCAAGCATAGACTCATCCCAATAACAATTGCATCAAACAAGGTCATTTTAGTTTGGGATACAGAGTTCTTTGTCTAAGTTTTCATGCCTTCCCCCAAACTTTTGCCAAACCATATCTTTCATGTTCAGAGCATACCCTCATCAGGCATCCAAGACAAATCAGGCTTTTTACCCTGAATTTTCTCAAACATAACAGTTCAAATGTGCGATACATTTGGATGGAAACACACTTTACTGACATTATTACAATTTTTTTTTTTTTTACAATTAGTTTTTATTAGTTATTTATCTTTTTGTCATAAACAAACATTAACGAACAACAATCGGCAACAGATAATAGTCACAATCTAATAGTAATGATAATTTAGGTTACAGTTATGAAGTAGTAATCAAGTTACCTAAATAATTTCATTTTTAGAGCAGCAGTTTACAAGCAAGAACTATGAGACCACATGTTAATAGTACTTAAAGAAAGTAATCCATTACTGCATTACATTATATCTGTGGTCAATTTGGAAGCAGGAGCACTGAGACGCCGTTGTGTGAACACCCACTCATTTCAGTGTGAATGTTGCTGTGGACACAACTGATCACTCCCTATAGATAAAACGCCATAACGATAAGAGATTATGCTAATAGGTTTTGACAGTCCAAAGTCTGAATGCAACGCTGCTGTCGTTTCTCTGTTTGTTTGGCCCATTTGGCCCATTGTCACCGCGTGACACTCGGAGGCAAGAAGACACGCTCGTTCATCCGTGAAGGCATGAAGTGAAGGTCTGACATGGAGCTGTAATGTACATGAACGAGCCACACAAACACACGCAAAAATGCTCCCACACACGCTGCAGTCCACTTATATGTCTGCTTTAACTGTTAGATGGACTGTTTCTGCAGCTGCTGGGCCTGTCAGCTGTGTCGCGCTAAGTTGACAGGCGACCGACAGCTGGAAATGCCACACACACACCCACACACCCACACACCCACACACACACACACACACACACATGCCGACGTCAGGGCAACAGGTCACTGTCAAACTCCCAGCTAGCAGCGTTACACTTTAACTCATCATGTTTAACAGCAGCAGAGGAGGAACCAGGTACACATGAACACACATATTGTGTGACTATTGCTAAATGTATAGTATTGTAAAGCAGTGCTTCCCAACCAGTGTGCCGTGGCACATTAGTGTGCTGTGAGAAGTCATCAGGTGTGCCGTGGAAGGTTATGCAATTTCACCTGATTGGTTCTGTAAGGCAGCAGTGCGATATAGATCCATACGACTGCACACACCAATGGTCCACGCTATAACAGCCGTCTCCTGCTTCCCTTTGCAAAATAAGAATAAAAGTGAAGTGGCCCTGATGCGGTGTGTTCTGTAGATAAAGCCCCGTCAGTAGTGATGCACGGATCAGTAGGTTACCCACGAACCCAGGTATCAGGTTGGGGTGGAAGGTATTTGCCTCCCATACAAGGACCTCAACGCACAGGGTCTGTCTGAGGGATCACTGGTGCACCCCTCTGAGCTTTCTTTTTCCAAACGCCCCCCAAAAATGTTGCCTGTGCACCCCTCGATGTCCCCGCCACACGATTTGCATTATGTTTCAACAAATATACTTTTTGTGATATTTTTGTTTGGTGCCGTGCCTTGTGATTTTTCTAATGTCAAATATGTGCCATGACTCAAAAAAGGTTGGGAAACACTGTTGTAAGGTATAAAGACGATCACTTTGATAGTTATTATGTAAAACTATAATTTACATCAGTTTTGCTAATCTTGTGTTTTTTCATTGCTAAGATTCAGAGTAGATGTAACTATCATTAAGGAAGCTGATTTAATGTCTTCATTTGTACGAATGTTAGAGAGGGTGGGATTTAATAAGTTTTCTTCTTCCCACTCCTTTTCGAACAGTACTTGTTGAATTTGTTTTGTTGCTGACGATGTACTTGACAAGTGTTTTTGTTATTTTTTGCTTTGAAGGAGAAAAAAATTTCAAAATTCAAGTCTGAGTCTATAGTTTTTGACATTACAAGTGAACTTGTACTTATTTGTTCTTACTGAAAAAATGCGGAGGAACACTATGATGATATTAACTTAAAGGAATTCATTAACACCGATAACAAAATTAATGACAAAGCGCTGTTTATATTTTATCCAATGTGATTTCACTGCTGTCTTCAGTGGTTTGTAACAGAAGCGACGTTGCAGCTCCTGTAACTGTGATTTGATTTTGCTTTTCCAAAACAGAGTTAACCTTTATTGGGCAAGTGACTGTTTTTGGTCATTTCCGCATACATTAAAAGACAGTGACAGCAACAGTTCCAGTGAGGACAGTGAGGCAACAATCTCAGGTCCAATGTGGTCTACAGGGTCTGTAAGGTCCACCTGTGCATGAACAGTGAGTGGACCTGCTTTGTTAGGTACCAGGAAGTAATGGTACTAATGTAATGATGAAGTAATGGTACTAATGTAAGGAATGATGTTCAAATGGATCATGTGGATGTGGACAGGGGTCTGGATCAGTACGCATGTTGGTCTAATGTTCTAAAATACATGTTCCTTTCACCTTACATGTGTTTTTCTAGTATTTTTTATATATACTTGTATTTATTTTTTGCAATTTATGGGTAACTTCTTTGACATTGATTTTTTTTTTTTTACATAACAATAAAAAAAATGGCAAATTTCATAAACGTTATTCAGCCTAGTTAGTAGAATTGATGTTCTAATGTTCTAAAATACATGTTCTTTTCACCTTACATGTGTTTTTCTTATATTTTTTCATAAAAACTTATTGGATCTGCATGTTTTTTGGCAGGGAACCAAATATGGTAACTTCATTAACCTTGATTTTCTACACAACATTGAGATTTTTTGAAAAATTTCACATAAGTAATAAAGTCTTACGTCCACCAATGACACACTAAGGTTGAAATTACTATTATTATTTCATTATTGGTGTAACAAGGCTCTTCATTATTATCTACAATATCGTCACACTCTTAAAATAATTGCCTATGTCATTTTGGCATGTTCAGAAATTTGCCTAAGTCATTTAATTCTCTCATGTTCCATGTTTAACTGACCTTGTTGTTTGTTTGTCAATAGGCATCTGTTGTTAAAACCGTTTTGATTAAAATTGTTTGTAAATATCATATATTCAACAAATGGATCAGTTTTTGTGTTTCCTGAAAAATTTTAATAAAATGACTTAGGCGATTATTTCAATAAGGTGTCGATATGAAAATAGACATTTGAACCTGCATGAAATCAGTTGTGATTGTAAAAACTTTCTTTCTTTCAAACCCTCTGATAATCAGTGTGTGAGACAGTTCTTTCCTCTCACATTGACCTGGTTGTTTCCAGTTGTATTACCGAACATGTGCGTGCTTAATGGTGCATATTTCTCTGTGGATGACTGATAGAAACAACGCCCGGAAACACCAGAAATGCCAGAAACACCAGAAACACCAGCACTGTTGGTTACATCTTCATTTTGTGAGTCACTACTAGAAAAACTCATCAAAGTTGGCTTATTAGTCAGTCAAGCAGCACGTGCACAGGGAGAATGTACAGTCATATTGTTTCTGGCTGCACACATACCCCTGTCAGCCAATTATACATTAGGCAATGCACAAAAATCTGCCACTGTGGGAGTAAAGAAACACTCAGAGCAGTGCAGTGCTTCCTACAAACGTTTACTGCATGCTCTGTAGCTTTAGACTAACCATAGAAGGGTTGAGGGATGTTCTATGAGTCACAGAGTGTATCAGTCATTCATAATCAGATTTACAAGACAGCAGGACAATGTCTTTGCAGCCCCTGTGAGAAGCTCCTGAACGATCCCCCACATAAAAAAAGACTAGTGGCGTTCAAGCAGGACATTTCAAACTGTTGCCCCTTTTTATTGAACATAGTTATTATTATTATTATTATTATTATTATTATTATTATTATTATTATTATTATTATTATAAGATAATTACTATTATTTACATAGAAACCACGAGGAATAGAGATTGGAGGAAGGAGTATATAAGTTTATACTTCTTCCTACTCCTTTTTGAACATGTCACTTTATTTATTTGCTAGTTGTATTATTACAACTTGCATTGCTACATTGCACATTATATTGTTTACCGATCAACCTTTTAAGTATCTGGTATTGATATGTGGCAGGTGGGTCTTGTTTTGTTTTATTTTCTTTGTCCACATGTTTGAAATAAAACAAACAAAAAAAAAAACCAGTCCACACTCAACCTGTATGCAGTCTGTTAATATTCAATGTTCTTACTGCCTTTGTTTTTAACATTTACTTATACTTTTGCTTTCATTACTTGAGCACATTTCACTGTAGATTACTGGATATACTTAAGTACAATAAACACTAGATACTTGAGGAACAATTCAGTTGGTCACTTGAACTTCTACCAATGTAATTTTTTTGTAGGGTACCTGGACTTCTACTTAAATGTGCTTTCCAGTACTTTTCTACAACACTGGTCATGACAAAGCATTAACAGACATGCAAATTCAGGTGTGACGCCATTGTTTTCTAATTGCTTCGTTTCCCCGTCTACGCTGATATACACAGCCCAGAGTTTGTAAAAATCATTGTGACATAAATCATCATTAATGCATGAACAGGAGGCCTGAGCATATCCTTTTAACAAAATATCCACATTAGTGTGAGCATTGCATTAGTTTTCCAGTAAAACTACCATCTCAGGGGAATACAAGGAGTTATTCAAATGCACATTTTTAACACACATATATTAACTACTCACACAAACATCTTCAGTGTGTGTTTCCCATCAGTGCGTGTGCTTTTCTTCCCAGTGTCTATGGTTCACCTGAGCAGCTGCTGCCACCAACTCCGAAAATGACACCATCAGGGACACACACACACGCGCACACACACTCTCCTCCTTATTAGCTGTTCCAGATTGGCCATCCTGAGGCCCAGATGCCTGTGACCTCCTATCGCCCCCTAAATGCACAGTTATTGTGATTAAAGCATGATTGGCAGTGCTGGTTATTAATTCTAATCTTGGGCACATATGCGGATTGGCGGGCAGAGGGCAGGCAGCGGTGTGTGCCAGGCGGACGCCACACGGAGGCTAATTCACCCTGACACGCTATCAGAGCACGGTCACACACACTAACACACACAACCATCCTATAGGATACACACACTTTCTTCTAATGCACAGGAGAGAGGAAGCGAGGAGGGAAGGTTATTCTTTAACAAGTCACTAGCGCACACATTTCACAGCACTCCAACAAAAAAAAAAAGTGTCATTTCCCCGAAAGCCATGAAGGTTTTCTGTACCGCCAAGTACGTCGTCTGAAGGCAGAGGCAGTAAGTGTTTAGCAAATCATTTCTATTGTTAGGCTTCTGTGAAGGTCTGGCGCTTCCCACTCGGAGGCAGAAATCCAAGCTATGGGGTTATTTTTTCCATTTTTTTCCCCTCAAAGCCTTGAAGAAAAATGAGTCTCTTTTGGGTTCATGTTATCCGCAGATGCTGGAAGGATAGGAAATTGGCTTATACTGTCATCTAGGTATGAGAGGGAGTTATTGATACCGATGAAAGTTGTGAGGCAATGGTGCTATTTTCCAGGTGTTATTCAACTTTAGGAATGTAAAGTTATTTGTTTTCTTTTAAAAATCCTACTAGTACAAAAGGATTAGCAGTAAATGTGTGCATTATTTGAGGCAAAGTCATGGTTTGATCCCTCTGCCTCATATATTCTATTATACTCGGGATGCACTGATGCCGATATCAGTATCGGGTATCGGTCCGATACAGAGCACATGTACTAATACTTGTAGAAGTCCTCTAATACATGCACAGCGATACCACTTTACGGCAGCATGATGGTCACAGTTAAGTGCAGCAGGTATGTGGAGAAGTAATGTCAGCAAATAAACAACGGTGACAAATGGGGATGGGAATCGAGAACTGGTTCCCAATATCTCCTTTCCTTTGAATCATTTGCCTGCCTGCTTAACCCTTTAACATCCTCACCAAGATAAAAGCAATGAAAAAATGTTTTCTTTACATTTTTTATTTCCTTGGGGCACTAATAACAATCAAAACATTTTTTTTAAACAAAAATAGATTTGTTATAAACATTTATTCTAGACATATGTTCTAGAAATGTATTCATCTCTACCACTCTACTGAGGGATCGGAGTGGTAGAGATGGCTGAAACAGGTGGAATTAAGTAAAACATGTTTTTCTATAATATATAGTGAGTCAAAGTGTGCTCTACCATTTGGTTGAGCGGACAGGTAAAGGGTTAATGATTCTGCTTATCGATTCTGCCTTTGTTGCACATGCGCGATGATGTCACGTGTATGCTGCATTGTGTTGGTCAGAACGTAACCACCATAGCGTTGAGGCAGAAACGGTCTAAACCAGGGATGCCCGACCCTGGTACTCGTGAGGTACTATCCTGCATGTTTTAGATGTATCCCTCTTCCAACACACCTGATTCAAATGATGAGCCTATCATCAAGCTCTGCAGAAGCCTGATAACAACCGTCAGGTGTGCTTGAAAATGGAAACATCTAAAACATGCAGGGTAGTAGCTCACAAGGACCAGGGTTGGGCACCCCTGGTCTAAACAGATGACACCAGGTCCACTTGGAACACTGTCAAAGCTTCCATTTCTTCTAAAGGGTGGAATCCCTCCACTATGGTCAAAGATTTCTCCAAGTAGTATGCGATTCATTTGATTTGCTACTGAGCGGCACTTATGAATCTAGCAGGACGTTATTCGGGCCCAGTTCCGGTTCTGGTTCGGGTAACAAACATCATATCCCCTCAAATACAAGTTCCCAAAGGCAGGGAGAAGAAAATGACAGGAGACAGGCCGAGTCGAACCAGTTCCATGTAGTAGAAATGCAGCAATAGAGGAATTAGTCAAATGTCTTTAGTTTCACTTTCACTGTACGCTGTCCATTTTCCGGGTGTTCATGGATGCGTACCCAGACAGGGAATTCGGAGCGGTACCACTGGGAAGTGTGGAAGAAGCAGATTGTTTCAAAGAGTGACTGTAAACTACTGACATATTTATGACAACTGCCCTCATCAGTATCGACACTAGCATCCACATTAATGTTACCTCCTGTATCATCGCCATGTTTGTTATTATTTACTTCATCTTCATGTTAAAAAACTTTACTCTTACTAGTATGGTTAATTAAAAGTGGCGCCCTCTGGTGGATTGATTTAGAAATACTCATTCCAACACATTAAATGTCAGTAGCAGCACTTTGTTCCAGTCAGAATAATGACGACGACAATAAAGCACATTTTGAAAAGGCACTAAGGACTGTAATGGTATTAAATACTCAATAGCAGTACTCAGTATCGGCAAGTAATCAAATGTAAGTACTTGTACTTGGTCTGGTAAAAAGTGGTATCGGTGCATCCCTAATTATAACACCATCTGACATCATTAGATTATTCATTGTGATTCATCAGCGTCAGAGCAGGATGTTACTGCTGGAGCTGCTGGTGATGGGTTTACATGAAATACTTTATATCCAGTTTAATAAACCAGGACACCAGTTAAATCTGAAGGCTCATCACATGATTAATGAGAAGAAAAAATAAAGTTATGAAGCATCAATCTGTTCTTATTTTGGACATTTTCTCTTTTTTTTTTATTGTGGCGCTATAAATTGTTTTGCGTCATCATGTTATTTTCCTGGAATTTTCATTAAAGATTCCAACATGGGGACTAATAAAGGATACGCAGTCGATGCAGTACCACCAGAGTACAGCGCAGTAGGCGAGGCTGTAGATTCTAATTAATTTACAGCCGTTTATTAAGGTGACGAGTCGTAAACAGTACAGAGCAGGACTGATGTGCAGATGGTGAAAGCCTGTTAAAACGCTCTCACATCAGTTTAATGACAGCAGCAATTCCCTCCATTATAAGAGCAATACACCCTGAAACCACAACATTTGGAGAAGTTAATAGAACTCTTTAGGTAATGATTCCCCAGGGCAGGAATTTAAGTCAAACCAAATGTTACGTTAATATTCTCTATCAGTATCAGTGTGTATTCCTGGTTCTATTATCCTGTGTTTGTTTGTTTTTTATGTTTTTGTTTTTTTTTTGTTTTGGCTTATTAATATCACAGGACACATTGCAATAGTGCAGCAGAGTAACAGTCATTGTTCATCACTGTATTTAAAGGTACAGTGTGTAAGGTTTAGGGGGAGATTGGCTAATTGAATGGCAAAAAAATCACTATGATAATAAATAATTTGTGCCTCTTTTGAAACAAATATCATATTCATGTCATCATACTTTTCACTGGCCCGGTATGAACCCACCAGACCCCTCAGGTCATCTGGATCTGGTCTGGTGTCAGTTCCCTGAGTCAGGATCAGACATGGACAAGCTGCGTTCAGCGTTTCAGGAACAAACTCCCAGAAAGCCTCACACCAGCTGAAACACTTGGTTTATTTAAATCCAGGTTAAAGACCCACCTGTTTTCAGCTGCATTTGAATAGTTTTTATTCAGAAGTTCAGATCGGCACGGTTTCTTTTAAGCTTAAAGTTTCACCTATTTATCAGTTTGTTTTTTTAAGGGCGACACGGTGGTGCAGTGGTTAGCACACGTGCCTCACAGCAAGAAGGACCTGGGTTCGATTCCCGGGCGATCC
>JAQQZY010000008.1:6364240-6377920 GCA_030068375.1 Ostorhinchus rueppellii
CACACACACACACACACACACACACACACACACACACACACACACACACACACACACACACACACACACACTACAGCATAACTTTCATTTTTGTGAAGATATTCTATGAAAATAAACCACAAGGCCACATACTCTTTGCTGAATCACAGACACCGTGGAAGCCTCTGTGGAGAGATTATATTCTGTAGCATTATAAAGAAAAATCCATTACCCAGTGGACGACTGCTAAGAAAGGAATGATAAAGAGGAGGCAGAAATTAAAAGGACAACACTGGGAGAGAAGGTGGAGAATAATAGTAAAAAAGGAGTGTGTAAAATGCGAAAGATGGAGGACGTGGGGATGGGAATTACAGTGCAGAGTCTGATGGGTTGGCTAATCACCACTTTGCCCTGCCTAATGTGAAGCCCCTGTGGCAACAGAGCATGTTTTATTCACTAACTTATTACATCCCAGTCCATACTCTCTGACAGTTAGCAGTTAGTGTTTAGTACAAGATAGCCCTGGTATTATCTGGCATGAGCAATGCTAACAGCTAACATAGGCTGTAAAAATACACAGGAAACCACTTCAGATGAAAGACATGTTAGTCCTAGCCTACATGCAAACATTGAGATGTTATAAATGATGGTTATGATGGTTTGGTTACCACCAAAGTATAAGCTGTATAGCTCCAAAACACCCCCCAGAGGACTGTATCGATATACAGGTAATATAGTCTTTTATTTGCTTCTGCACGTGGGTGTTGAGTTTAATGCCAAAATAAAAAAAATTCCTGCAAAAACTACATCCTGCTCCATGAAAAATTATGAACAATTAGTAAAATGTGCACATTTTCTCATCTTAGAAAATCAATAGTAGCAAAGATAAAAAAAAAAACAAAACGGTTTAACAAATTACATGCATCATAAAGTGCATATAAAATAGTAATAATCATCCCACCAAAACTATTAACAAAATTTTTACATGAATATAAATAGTAGACATGTTCACAGTAAAAAGTGCCAGGATAAAGCACGTATGATGGATATTATATATTAACATGATCACTTGACGCAACGGTAAAAAAAAAAAAAAAGGGAAAAACTCTAGTTACTACTGAATATAAGTCTAAATATAAGTTCAGTATGTTCTAAAATGAGTATCTGCTTTTTTGTAACATTCATATTAAAATTTGAAGTTGCATTTTTTAAACATTGTACTTTATTTGCATGTCTTTGTTTCTCTTCATTATTAATAATATACCTGCTCCACAGAGATGAGATGAATTATGAACATAAAGCTGAGGTTGGTTTCCTGACTTTCAGGACCATGGAGAGCTCCACTTGTTCATTTAATCATGTTGTAATAAAGTCTTTATTAAAAGAGAAACAACTGGAGATTAAAAGTTAAACACACAATACACATCATGTAGGGGAACAGGCATGATCAAGTTATGACTTTTATTTAGTGAAGAATGAATGAAAGTAATAGTCCTGTATGATGTCTGAACTCTATTACACACGTACAAAGCATAAAAGCCCACACATCCAGCCTTGTTCTATATAGATGTTAAATCTGACATCCCTATGCTGCACACACAGCTTATGTTGATCAGGTGGAAGTCACTAGCAAATCAATTTGCTATCTAAATTTGCCCCCCTACTGGTGCATGTGAGAGCTTAGGCCCAGACAGAATCAGTGCCTTCGGTAGGTGATAAAGAGACGGGTGATGAGTTAAAGTGAATTCCCTTTGGATCATCCTCAAACTGAAATGTCGACATGTTGAAGTACCCTTGAGCAAGACACTGAAGCTCATGTTGCTCCCATAGGCAGTGTCTCTGTTTTGTTAGTATGAAAAGGGGAATCTTGTAGTGAGCTTTGAGTATCAATAAGGTTGAGAAGCGTTATATGAATGCAAATAAATTTACCACAACATATAGATTTTATAAACGCTTTTAGTTAGTAATCCTGCTTTTAGTAAAGTAATCCTGCTTAGTCTTTACAAATAAAACTGATTATAAGAAAATAAAACAAACAAAAAACAAAAACCTGTGCATATACATGAAAACAAAGTATGACTTCATTTGCACATTTGAAAAGGAATGGGAGGAAGCATAACTTAAACTTTCACCATCAAAGCAATGTTATACTGCAAAAATCGAAATATTATAAAGTGTATTTTTCTCATTTCTAGTCAAAATATCTCATCATACTTGTTCCATTGGCAGACTTTTGGCTCAATTCCAGGGATTTTTTAAAAATGTATTTATTTATTTATTTATTTTATTTTTTGCTTAATTCAAGCAAAAAAAATAAAAAATCTGCCAGTGGAGCAAGTGAAAATTATCTTAACATTTCTTGAAATAAGATTTTCAAGATCTATTGTCTAAAAATAAGTTCTTATATTTCACTGAAAAGTTACACTTAAAGTGATGATGTCTTATTTTAAGTGTGATGAGATATTTTGACTAGCAATGAGAAAAATACACTTAAGATTTTGATTCTTTGCTGTGTATATAAATTCCATTTGCTCTAATTCACAAGAATGGAATGTCAGTAGGGGCTAACTGACAAGTAGTCTAATATTAGTTTGTTAGAAGCATACAGTAAGATTTACACAATATAGGCAGTTTGGAGAGTAATAACAGGGTTCTAGTAAAGTTTCATACTGTCTTCCACTTATAGTTATTGTAGCTCATTCATTTATCAGACAGGGGCAGGGGGGCTTATGATGAAGGCTACAGGAAGTAGCTGAGACTAGTCAAGCAGGGAAATAAACAACTACCCCTGTCTGATAAATGAATGATCTACAATAATATCAGTGTTTCCTGCAGAATTGACTGATCTCTTGGTGCGGCGGTGTGTCATTGGGGTGGGGGGGTTGGTTGATTTTCTGTTCTGCATCTTTAAGAATGACTTTGAACATCTCTCACAATACATTTCTGGCAGTTTGTCCAAGTCGTTACCGATGCACATGTGCAAATGGGCAGTTGATCCAGTCGTGACAGGTAGCAGAACCAAAGGATAAAAATGGATGCTACCACTGCAAGCACTGTTCCGTGTCGTAAAATCTTAAATTTAAGACTTTAATATGCATAGCCTAATGTGTAGGACTATTGTTGATTTTTTTCTAATGTATGGTGTGGCAGCAAGGATATTATTTTACCAGTGGAAACACTGTAATATATTAACAAACACAATGACTTACTTTCCAACATGCCTTTGTTTTTTTGTTTTTTTTTGCGTAGGATTAATTCTTTTGAGACACCCAGACAATAAGAATATCCTACATTATCCTACATTTATTTTGAAGTTGCAGTTACCAATCACTGCGCCTCATAAAACATACTGTACTCTTTGGTGTTTTGGTAAAACAGAAGCAAATTCACTTAACATAGTGTGGTTATGTAATTCATCCTCCCATTTGGCAAATCAATGAAAATTGGGCCCTGCATCATTTTGGGTCTTCACCTTAAGTTTGGGAAAAGTATAGTTCCAAAAGACTTTCCAGCTTTGTGTGTTAAGATGATGGTTGATAAGTTTAACACATAGGTCGAATGGGTTGACAATGCATGGTGATTTCGTCGTCCTGGAAGAGAACGCTAACATCAGGTTAGTCCAGTGTTTTTCAACTTTGGGGTTGCCTTGAATTCAAATGGGGTCACCTGAAATGTCTAGTAATTATTTAAAAAAAAAAAATTACTAATAGAAATATATGGTGAGTTGAGAGAGACAATAAAAATACATAATGCATAAAAGACATGACAAACTCTGAAGCTGAAACTGAAGCACTGTGGTACTGTTTATCTGCCAAATGTTCACTGTGGTCAGTTTTAGATGCTGCAGCTCTTTGATAATTCATAGTTTGAGTTATAGTTTGTTCAGTATTAATTGTCAACCTTGTAAATACAAGCTGGACTTGACTGTACAAACCCTGACCAAAACAAATCAAATTCTCACTTTTCTGCCTCTGTCCATAATAATATACATTATATCGACTAAATGTGTCTAAAATTAATGTTTATTTGCAACATAGTATATCAAACTATTACATGATCAAAAAGAAAATAACCTTCGCAAAAAAAAAGAAAGAAAAAAAAACCCAACTAATTTTTGAATGTCTGATGTCACCAGAAATTTGTCATGTTAAAATAGGGTCATGAGCCAAAAAAGGTTGGGAACCACTGGGTTAGTCCTTCAATCTCAGGTCCATCAGGCACTGAGCCAGACTACAGTTGATCTTGTAGGCTTCTTTAGTATTCATTTATTTTTTCTAACTTACTCAACAAGGGAAAAAACTTAATCTTATGTTTGTAAAAAAAATTCAGGTCCTGCATCTGTCTTTAAAACTGATAAAGAGGATGAAGTTTGTGCTTCTCAGTCAAGACTGCCTTCTTTCAAACAGCATATTCCTCACTTGATGTATTCATAAGTGTGTGTTATAAAGGCACTAAGAAACTGAGATTTTTACTTTTGATTTTAAATGTTATATGCTGCAGTTTTATCCCTTAAATATTTAATAAATTTTTGTCTACATGTCATCTTTCCTAAATGATCACGATTTATTATTACTATAGTATTATCCTCTGCATTCGGAATTTTCAGTGAAGATAAGGTATTTTCTTATATTTAACTCTCTGATCATGTAGATGTTCATGAAAACTACTGACAACTGAAAAGTTATTAAATCAGAATGGGGAAAAAAACTGAAACAAAAGTGATTTTTTTTCAATATAATACATCAAACTGAACATAAAAAGAAGCATCTGCAATCACCCTCTTTTCTTGAACTACATGAGTTTATTGACAGTTTCAACGTGAGGAAACTATGGCCTTTTTATGTTCACTATGGAGCCTCTGAACATCGAAATGGGTCAGAAAAGCTTGGAAAACTACATTTTACCTGAATTATTTATTTGTATTGATGGTATTTATAGGATTAGTGGTTCAGAAGTTACTAAGCATTTTATATCAGTAGAGGCTTTTGGTCGACAGCAGGTTTAGGTTTTTTAAGGTGGAAATAATTGGAATTGTACATCAGCAAACAGTTTTATGATTCCAAACTGATACTTTGACTTTAATATGTAAAAGTAAAAAAAAGAGGTGAGGTAAAGGTTTATGTTGGAATGTAGAAAATGTGCAGTAAAAGTAAAGTTCCTGACAAAACAGGAGAAAAGATGTAGAAAATGGGAAGGAGTCCGTACAGAGCGAGTTGCATATCGGGGCATACACTAATTATTTTTGCTGTTAGTCATGGTGATGTATGGAAGTGTGTGTGTGTGTGTGTGTGTCAGAGTCTGCATGTCTGTGTGCTCACTGGGCATTTTGAGGGGGACATGCTGGCCATATGGAAAAGACAATGAAGCAGAGTAATTAAAACAGAACAAAGAAGAGAAGCGCCGGCACCATAATTAGAACACTGATTAATCAGCTGATAATTTTATCTTGATTAATGTGACTGATTTTCTCTTCATTTTGACCCTAGCCAGTCAGGCCCAGTCCAATTAAATTTAAATTATGCGTCGGAATCTGTCCAGTCCGACCCCCCCATCCCCCCTCCCGTCGTCCCCCCATCCCCCGAATACACCGCAAACACACTGGCACCTCAACACACACACATCCACACAGCTGCATGGGGTAAAGCATTTCCACTGAATTTTAAATGGGAATTACTCAGTACAGCTATCTGACACAGTTCTGAGCTGGTTCATCATCCTCAGTGTCTGCAAAGGCACCGTTATGTAAAAGAAAAATACAACAGAATATAAATATAATATTTTAGTATGCACAGCTTCAAGGAAAGTTTTAGCAGTTCCTTTTCTGGATCACATACTGAGATACTTCAATCATAGATTTAGAGCAATTTTTATTGTACACAATGTTGACAATGAAGTTGAATGAATATGTTTACTTCTCATGCTATGACAATATGATTTTTTCAAGATAACGTGTAATTGGGACTCAGTATATCCTTACTGCACCTGGTCAAATTTACTGATGGGTATAAATAGGAATTAAAAGAGGAATTTTGTCCAAAAACAAAATTATTCCAACTTCATGGGCAATTGTGTTGTAAATCAACTTTATCTTTTGATTGCCAGATCTCTAGTGGGAGGAATGATACATAAATTACATGCATACTTTACACCACAGGTGTCAAACACGTGGCCTGGGGGCCAGATTTGGCCCACCAAAGTGTCCAATCCAGTCCCTGGGATGAATTTGGGAAATGCAGAAATTACACTGAAGATATTAATAATCATTTGTGTCAAAATCATCTTAATTCAGGTTCCACATACAGACCAATATGATCTGTAATGGGTCAGAGCAGTAGAATACTATTATAACAACCTATAAATATTGACAACCTCAAATTTTCTCTTTGCTTTATTGTAAAAAAGTAGAATTACATGAAAATGTTATATTAACAAACAATCCTTTAAAAAAATGTGAATAACCTGAAAAAATAAGAACAACCTGAAAAGTCTTAAGAAAAGTATATGCGATCTTAACAATATTCTGCCTATAATTAAATGTTATGTGTATTTGTAATGGTTGTAATACACATGTATAAATGATAAACTAATAAAATGAGGCAGAATATTGTTAAAACTGCACTTGTTATTCTGAATACATTTCATTCAGATTTTTAGGAAAATGTATAGGTGTAAACTAGGGCTGGGCAATTCACCCCAAAAAAAATCGTCAATTTTTTTCATTAAAAACTCGATTCACAATTCGATTCGATACCCGCCTTAAAATTGTCGCGAAGTACATTGTGGAAATGAGAATTCCACAGAGCAGCAATTTTTCTGTCTCTTTGTGAGAAGTACTTCGTGAAATCCAAATGCTACCTTTACCTTCATCCACCGACTACTCATTCTTTTAAACAACCCTGGTGGACTGTATAATTTTACATTGTAGCGATCTGGCTTGCAAAAAAAACACTTTCACTTCCCACAATGCACTTGTGACAAAATTCCCAAAAAGGAAAAAAAATAATCTATGAAAGAATCAAAGCTGTTAAACTAATATAATGGAGGAAAATCTGCAAAAATTGCCCCTGACGTGTAGTGGGGACAAGTATAAACCTGCAGGAAATGAAAAGTAAAGTACAAGTACGTAAAATATGCACTATATCGTTTTCTTAATATAAACATTGATATTCAATACTACAGAAAACTCTTAGACCAACTCTATGGTTTGTTGTTTTTGCAGGGTTGAAATAAGCGTACATATTTCTTTCTCATTCTCTTTTCTTAAGATACAACAAGAAAATACAGGAAATATCAGCACAAACAACTAGAAATATTTGACATGTTGAATGAAACCTGGTATAAAACATCAGAAAATAATGGAATAAATCTCATATTGTCTGAATATAATGGTTAAAGACATGTTAAGTGCAAAGGGAGGTCACACTAAATATGAGCACTTCGGTTTATTGAAGCTGTTTTTAGCCTGAACCTTTTGTTTTTGCTGCCATACATACTTCACATTTATTTATGGGTAATAATACAAAGACTATGAAATGCATAGTATGTGTGATCATTAGAACTTTACTAAGCTAAGAAATCTAATGTCGAACTAGAACTTTTGCACGGTACTATAATAATGAAAGATTTTTGGATCTAAATACACAAGGTAAAAAAAAAATCAGTGTGCACAAGGATAAGATGCATTCATTCATTGGCAACTTCAACTTTATTATAGTCCCAGAGGGAAATTGGTTTGCAGTAGATCAACATCCAAACACAGAGCAAGACAGACCATACAATATAATATAATAAGAGTAAAATAAATAAAATACATCTGACCACAGCAAGATCTGCCTGAAGATGCTACATGTACATCTGTAAAAACAGGAAGATAATAAATAAAAATATATAGATAAAAGCACAGTCTTTCAAAGAGTCTATAAGAGGGCGTTCATCCTTGTTACCGCTTCAGAGATAAAAGATGCTCTGGCATAGAAGTTCAAGATACGAGTGATTCGACTGGTTACAAGTAGGGAAACATGAGCTGCATCCTTTTGAAGTTGTCCTCTACATAACATATAGGTGACTTGTAGATGCCCTGTGCAGTCCATCATTTAGAAACACAATTAGCAATTTGTGACAAGTAATTTGATATTTACCAGAGATTGAGCCCCTTTAAACTGTTTCTTCAACGTGTCTGAAATCTCCACCGTCAGTGAGCAATCCTCAAAGTGAAGATTCGCACAAATCAACCAAGATGTAGGCTAATAAACGCTAAACGTATGAAGATGAAACAGGAAAGAAATGGCCTATGGATTTTTTTGTCTTTTATGTAAAAAAGTTAGTGATAGGGCCAAGTGGTTTTTAGAAGTAGAAAAAATTCCACATACAAGCTGAGCTGCAGGGGAAAAAAAAGCATATTAAAAATCTTGTATTCACTGTGTTTTATGCTTTCTGCATTACATCAAATCACATCTCATTGTATCATATCACACTTTTATAAGTACATTTAATATATTGGATCATTTGGGCATTAATTTACTTTCCTACTGAATGGATTCTCACCAGCGACAGCTCGGTGAGTAAAGAAATATGAGCTCCACTGAAACAGATGACCCTTGATTTGAGCTTTTCCAGCCAACTTTCCCCCTCTAGTGTCTCGACAGGCGCCAAAACTCATTTCTGTGATGCCCCACAATGGCAGGAGCATTTATTCTGTCAATTAGAAGAAGAGGGAGAAAACAGTTGGACGACTAAATGAAACAGGAAATGCTCTTCTACTTTCCTCTCTCTTCATCTGTCCCTTGTTCCCTCCCCTCCTCTCTGGCTGTCTTTTTATTTTTGGCCCCGGCTCAACTGACTGGCTCAGCGCCAGGGCCCGCCGAGTGACTTTGGGCACGGCTGCCAACGTGTGCGAGCCTCCCCGGCCTCGTCACACCGATCCTGGCGTGCCAGAGATGGTGGGGGTAACTGTGGTTGGAGGGCAACACACTGCTGTCGCCCATGGCCGGGTCCCGTGGGAGGGAGCACGCAGGGCCAGGGTGTTAATGCTTTCAGATCTGGTTAAGAGCAGGGTGACAGCTCTGTTACCTGGGAGGGAGGAGGGGGGAGTAAAGGGCATCTGCTTCCCTTCCAACACTCCCACATCCAACACACAGCAAGTACTTGTTTATCTATAGGAACTAGAAAGTGAACAGCATCACAGTTTAGTTGATACTTAAACTTTAAGCAGGAAATTGGGATTACTTCAGCGTTAAGTATCTAGTATCAAGATGTGATGGGTGTTGTGTTAAGTAAGTGAACTGATCCAAAACTGTATGATCTCACTGTTTTGTAGAGGGATTACAATAATGGAAAAAAGTTTTCAGACACCCGAAAAATTTGACACAATCACAAATATCATCGTGAAATAGTTGCAGAAAATCTTTTTTGTGTTTCAAAAGGTGTGGCTGCATTGGGCAGATACAAGCAAATACACTTTTTTCCCCATTTACAATAAAAATAAACAACTGAATTCTTGACCGTTTCAGTGTGTCATGCCCTGGATGCGTTTCATTATGCTGTTGAAATATCGAGTTATGACCTCAATAGAACAGAGCATGTGCAGAGGGGAGCATGCGTGTTAGGACAATACTTGGCAGACTTCTGGGTTGTTCGTCTCGGTTCAACTGGACTGGTTTAGCTCTTTTGAAAATGTTCATCCCTCATCCAAGAGACTTCTCCAGTTCTATTAACTGGTGGCGGAACTGGACTCATAAACCTGCAGGGGGAGTGGTCTGTGTAGGTGTTAATCCATATGCTAATGACCTTAAGTGTTAGCAGCATAGAAAGGGTGTATCCCTGGGGGTAGTGTTGTTAGTGGGTATTATGAGTGAGTTTCAGGGTCGTTGAGAGGGATGGGTCACGGTCCAAATCTTTCTAGGGGTTTTGTTTGGTTTCGGGTGAGTCCAGGTGTGGAAGGTTGTTAGTTGAAACTGTTCGGAATATTATTTAAAAAAACCTGGATCACAGATGAATGGAAAAAGTCTCTTGGATGAGGGACGAAACATTTTCAAAAGAGTTAAACCAGTCCAATTGAACTGAGAAGAACTACCAAGAAGAATGATGACCTAGGCAAATGAGAACATACACAGACAATACTAAGTTCAATGACTTTAGAGGGATGTTTAATGCAATATATCACAAATACAAGGGATGTCCAAAAACATTTTTCCACCACTGTATATCTAATTTATATGTATGCTATATGACTATGTAGCAGCTTTCACATTTGATTAATGCCACAATAAAATACAACAATTAACAGCTAATGTAGCTAGGTGTTAACATCTCTCATGATGCCAGAGAAAGGCAACAACAGGGCTGAGTAATGTAACAAGATTACCAACAGAAAACAGGATTGTTCAGAACCGGTCAAATCCCAAGGAATCAGCTCTCAGTGTCTGTTCACACCTGGCACTAACATGCATCTCTACGTGTGTCCTTATGCTCAGATCTCCTTTCCTGCTCTAGATCCAAGTAAAAAACCCTAATAATAGCCTCAAAGTTTTAGAAATTGTATTTGTTACATGTCTTTCCACATGCCATTACACTCAGCTGCAGTGTGGAGGCTTATCTGGGAAATGAGCAGGTACCAAAGAAACCTGTTTTTTTAGAGCTTACAAAAATGATGTGATGGTCTCATAAAACATGATTTATTGCATGGATTAAAGAAAAAAAAAACAAGATATACAGTTGGTTGAATGAGCTCAACCTTAAAGACACATTATACACTTTAATGCAGCAGTAATGAGTGCAAAAACATAATAGTAAAATAGTAACAGGGACTGTTTCACTGCACAATGACGACTTTAACTTTTCATATTTAAAGTAAACTTCTACTTATGAAAACCATCTCTGTACTACTTCCACCAGCCTCTTTAAAAAGGGTGTTCTGAGCTGGTTGTGTTTCCTCTGCAGTAGATATTGTTGCAGTGGTCAGGTTTTTTTGTTTTTTTTCTCCAGTGGAATGATGTTGTCTTCTGTCAGCCTCCTGATGCCTCCTGTCCGAGGTCCTTGTGTAACTCTGGCAGCCCGGCTTGCTGGTAAATAAATGATGAAATGTGAAATGAATAAAAACATGAATGACTGTGGCGATGACACTGTGTGACAGCCCAGAGATGGGAATTAGGAGCCAAAGCGGCGCTAAAGCTGGGTTATTGGGCAGGGGCCCCGCTAACGAGCCGTGAGATTGAGTCTGACACGTTGAAGAACAGGTGCTCATTTATTTCCCCAAATAAAAGGACAACACCAACACGTTAGTCTACACCTCGCCTGTCCACACTAACTCTTAACAATTTAAGTCCTCAACAGTTACGATTTTATGTTAAATTAACTAATTAAAAAGATGTTAGTATTTATATCTTCGGCTTATTATTACAGCTTGCTGCCATTCTTGACATCTTTCGGATGTTGGCAGACTCCTTCCGGCGCTGTACCGGCATTTTGCCGGGCGCAGGTGTGGCAGCGTGGGCAATAACAAGCGCTGAGTAATTACCAGAGCCATATCCATAACAGCCCTAAACCCCCAAAGTGTGCTCAGGGTACCCCTCTAACTCCTCATCTCCTCCCTCCGTCCTTTCACACTATTGCTGTTTCCAGTTAAATCATAGAACTGGGCTCAGGTCCAGGGGCCTCGCTGCCCGGTTTCTGGTGGGGAGGGAAATAAAGCCGGACGGGCCTCTTGGGATGCTCTAATGTCTGCGTTAATTGTGAGTTATGGGGAAACATGGCGAGAGCGCAAGGGTCAGGCCTGTCACCAATCACACTCTTCAGACTGAATTTACCGCTGCGCTATCTGTTTATCCCACATCGACGGGCAAGAATGCAAGGAAATTAGCTTAGCACACCAATCTGTTCCTGTCACCTCCTCCAAACATGGACTTCGTTCTCCTTATTCTCTGTATTGTTCATTTCAATCCTTGCTGTTATGACGCCCTCTTGGATAGAGTATGTATGAGTTTGATGGAGCTCATTTTGAGTCGCCTCATGTGTAAAATTGGGTTGACAGAAACTTGACTATCCAATCTCTACTTATCAGTTTTAGTATATTAACCCTAAAGAATCCACTAGATGTCGCTGTGTCTTTAACTAGTGTGTCGTTTCAGTCTTTCTTTACTGAAAGTTTGCATCAAATTCAACAACAAAACGAACAAACTTCAGTGAGTCGCCCTGTTTGATTTGCATTAAAACTACTTATAAGAAGTCATTTCTGCACATTTTTCCATAATTTTCTGAGATGCAAAATTGCAATGCATTAGCATGATGGACATTATTAGCTCTATTAGAATCCCATTTTTTTTTTATATTCAACAAATATTAGATTAAAACTAAAGACAATATGAAGAGAGACAGCACAAGTCATTGTGTAAATGTTTCCAGTGTCTCACTAAAAACAGGAACAGATAAAGATTACCATATGTTACAATTGTTTTTGTCTATGTGAAAGGGTTTCACAATTGAAACAAATTTATTCTACTGTGGTAAATAAATATAAAACAGCCCTCTCTGCCTCCACAAAGAGGGATTCAAAGCGTAATGTTACTGGAGGGATTTATCCTGTATAAAATCATTTGGATGATTCTCCAGAGAAAATACACAATACAAGGAGAGAAAATTATCATTGTATTTTATTTCAAGACAGAAACAGATATTGGAGAGTGATTGTTGCAGTTGAGTTGAACAAAATAAAATGATAATGGGATAGTTGGTTGTTAGAGAACTAATGCTAGCTACTGCGCCTTTCAGCAATCCGCTGTAGTTCACTATAGAACTGCTAAAAACAATAAGCTGACACATTAATACGTAGCTTTAAAGGAGTGATATTTTGCTTTTTTGAATGTCATGCATTTTCAAACATTTCCCTGTGCTCTACATAAACTGTAAATGCTCTGCTTGGGTCTGAATTCTTCATTAATTCAACTCCACAGGTCCATCTTCAACAATATTCCTGAGTAATGACACCACAAAGGGGGTTTTGAGCGCTGACCCTTTAAATACACATGAGCCACTTCACGCCCCACCCCCTCCAGGTTGTTGATGGTTCTTTCTGTCCCATTCAGTCAGTTGTGTTTGTTAATACAACCAACAACTGAACATTTTTAGGTAATTGGCTCGACATTTGGAAATATTTTCAGTTTTTACTACAACCGCTGCTGCTGACACACAATTAAGTCGTACTCTGAGAGGTGTTCATCAGAAGTCTTGACCTCATATGTGAAAATGTCATGAGATAACTAATTATAAAACATAACAAACTAAGCAGGAGTGGAAACAGGTTGTAGAAATCCACTTGATTTTTGCTGGAATGAATATAAAGATAGTTTTGCAGCACCTGGAGGGTTCAAATGTAAACAGTATGAACTATTAGGGTCCAAATACACAACTAGATGAACCAAAGACTAATAAAAGTGGATTTAGCTCAATATGACCCCTTTAAATGTCAAATACTTTATGGCAAGTCTACCTCAAATCCCCAGATTTCAGATGTTCAAATTTGCTCATAAAATAATATTATAATTCCTGTCAAGTACCATATACTATCTTTTACTTTTTGAAGTATAAGGGATTAGAAAATGCAGTTTGACTGTGATTTAGGGCTGCTCGATTATGGAAAAAAATCATAATCACGATTATTTTCATCCATATTGAAATCACGATTATTTACACGATTATGTCTTGAAT
>JAQQZY010000008.1:6407390-6426960 GCA_030068375.1 Ostorhinchus rueppellii
CTAAACTGTTTAATACCTGTTGATCCACTAATCCTATCAATACATGTAAATAATTGGTGTAAAATACTTATTCATCTTTTCATGGTCATCAGATATGACCCACTTGGATGATCACAGGCTCCATAGTTTCTGTAGAAACACCGTCATCTTCTTCAATATTGATTCTCAAGTAAAACCCATGGAGGTGGATCAGTTGGGTTTATGTTCAGGTAATGATAGATTTTACAAAAACAGTCAGTTTTTCTGCATTTTTCTCTGTTTTTGATATAACCCTCAACTTTAATATGAGCTTTATGAACATCTGTACATACACGACATGTAGGAAAATACACGATTTATACTGATAAAATGAAAAATACAGAAAATAATATATAATAAATGGTGATAAATCACTTAAGAAAGGTTAGATGTAGAGAAAATTTCATTTGGGAACTGACACAAAAGTAGCGCTGGGTCTTTATGCGCTAAGGAGCCTCTTGAAAATCTAAATATTCGTATTCAATAAAATGAATAAAAGTAGACGTTAAGTACAAATATATGAAAAGTAACTCTATATATCTTTTCATATTCACCTCTGGTAGATATGAATGTAATGTCATGTCATGAAAAGTGGTGTATAAACGCAAAAACTAAATCAAACAAACCTCTTATCTACAAAATATGTCTAAAAACTACTCTTGGTTGATTTTCCTTTTTCCTCTTACCAGTACTTCTGGTTAATTTCGGACACTGTCTTCATACAGACTGTATTCTATAGAGCCCCGTGGTTTGTGCTTTGTGGAAGTAGTCTGTCTGCCCTCACCTGCTGCTCCCGTGGCATTTTAGATGAAACATTTTCCCAGCTCAGGTACACAAACATCACACCATAATGTTTTCTGAGATGTTAGGTGTGAAACACTACAGTGTACAATCCACCAGGTGGTGTTCTCATCACTTATTCTGTAAATCAGACCAGCCTCCAAAAACTGCTTGATAAAAGCAGTGAGCAGGGAATATGTATTTGTTAGAAGACATTACAAATATTTTAGATGTATGCATTTTTTCTCTCTTTATCTTTGTCTCAGCTGGCCTCCCCCTTTCCTCCTCAAAACCCCCTTTTTCCCACTGGTTTTCTTTTCTTTCTGTCAACCTCCACTGGGTTTAATCTGACTAGCCGCTGTGGTGACTGATTGACCAGTGAATGAGCTGTTTATTGGATGCAAGGGAAACAAATTGCAGTTTGACGTGTTCCCCGAGCTGTCTAATGAGAGCCAGGATGAAGTATATCACTCTCTGCTTCTGCTCTCCTCTCTCAGCATGGGCTAAACCCAAAACAAGGTTTGGACCTCTGCCAGGGCAATCTCAATCATTGTGATGCACCAAACAGGAGCCATACACTGTGTCTGTGTGTGCTTAAGATGAGGATGCATTGTTGTGTAAATACAGTACATACTTTTACACCAATTTTCTACTCGGTCACACATCTCCACACATTACCCCAGGGCCACCCTCGACTAAATCGGTGTAGACGGATGTCCCAAAACCCAGAAATATAATTTAAAAAGCATTTAAGTGTTCAAATCTTATCCGTCTGCTATATACTGAAACTCAAAATAATATGTCAGATGGCAGAAATGTTCATAAAACCATCATTTAGAGGAGTTTGCTGTCATTTTCATAAGTGGACATGTAAAGGACTAGATGAAGGGCTGCTTGACACTATGTCAAACCTGTTATTTCATCACATTTTATTTATGTTCCTGTTGTCTTGCAAAGGTACATGAGGCTTTAATGTTTATCACAAATAAATAAAAATACAGACTACTTGTACATTGTATGTTGCTGTTCTTGTTACAGCTCATTGTTTGTATGTACATTAATACAAAACAAGAATATAATTAGCTTAAAGTTTAATGTACAATAAGTGCTTTTAACATTCTTTAATATCCCATTAGACAGTATTATAATACCTACCTGTTGATGATGTCAAACTGTCCCAAACCTTAACTGTGTTTCATGGTGAGAGCTAGTCATTTTTTTTGTTAGCTAATTTCATGTCTAAGCTAATAAGTGTTAACTATTTACATTTATTACATTGATATTTATCCAGAAGTCTTTTTTTTTTTTATCCTTGCACTCACTTCCAACTTCTGCAATTTTCTACTGCTTCTCTAGAGCTTTCCAAAATGAAGCCAACATTTTAATTAAAGTTGCAGTTTTACAGTTACACTTACAGTTTTAATACCACTGAAGGTCACTGGGGTTGATTCTAAGAAGCTCTGACTTGCGCTACATTTCAGTCTAGAAATAGACTACTTTGTCAATCATTTAGTTTTTTCTTTTTTTTTTTTTCCAGGACTCAATCTGGTCTCACCTGTTTTACTTATAGTCTCTAATAAGTTTTCTGGGGGTCAGGCTTTTATGTTTTTTATCCATGAATCAGATCTTAGGGAAAGTAGATGACTTGAGTTTCTTTATTATTTAACAAAACACTTTTTTCCTGTCAGACAACTTCCCTTTACACTAACAAGACTGTAAAATTACATGGTTACAGAACACTAGATGAAGTTTACCATTTTAGCATTAGCATTAGCTCACTTCTGACCTTTCAGGCTTTCACAGCTCCACCCCTTTTGTCCAAATATGATCATTTATGGCTCTAAAAAAACAGCACGGTGAGAGCCAAGTCACAAATTACCGGCTTCAAAGGGACTGTTCAGGAACCACAGGATGGCATCATGGTTCCTCTGTCCACTTTATTCTGCATTTTTTAAATGTATTTTATTTGCAGTTCATGGCTGTTAGATTGTGCAACACAATTTACAATTAGCTTAGAAATGCATTCATCAAGTGTACGAAATAAAGCTCCAAGCACAACAGAGTCCAGCACAAACTTCATGACAACAGACCAGCAAATCTTTCACACTGAACCTTTAAAGCTAAATAAATCCAACATTTACAGTTAAATCTCTCAATATTAAATCTCTAACACTTGGCGTAAAACCAAAGCTGTCTTCACCACAGTCCCTGACATCAGTCGGTGTCTGGGCCGGCACAACAGTTGTGATTTGTGATTATTTGGATGAATGGTTTTCCTTTGAATCCTTAGTTTTCCAGTGTGCAGCCTCCTTTTCCCAGTGACCGTGTTGAGCGTGGCTATTTAACAGTAAAGATTTAGTATTCATGCGGCGTGCTGCAGGATCGCAGCACACTCATAAAAGCTCAGCCTGAGTCCATCACCAAACAAATGGGAGCTGCGTGTTTTCCTGATTTATTAGAGGAACCCTCCCTTCTTGTTCTCCTTCTCCTCCTCTTAATCTTTCATTATTGTCTTTTCCCCTCTCTCTCCCCTCCTCTCCTTCTGTGTTACAGTGTGAGAGGCAGCACACATCCACTCTCCTATCTCTGCATGTGTGTGTCTGCTGTCATTGTGGTCGCCTGTGCATGAGTGCAAACATGACGAGTGTGTGCAGCGCGAGGATGTCACATGACATCCTTAATGACAATCTGTCTGTGATCTCACATTCCTCCCTTAAGCTTCTCCTGTTGATGAAGCATGATGCTTTCCTTTTGTTGCCCTTAATGGAGGCTTAACGTCTCTACTCACAGATCAATATGACTTTATGAATTATTTGCTCCGCGGCTGTTTTCTTTCCTTTTTTTTCTTTTTTTTTTTTTAGTCAGGGGCTACACTTGCTCATTAGCATGCCGTCTTTATTAGCCAGGGCCACCGGTGTCTACTTCTGCTCACATGTGTGTGTGTGAACATGTAGCGTGTACTTTAGGTGTTGTGTGTGTAAGTCACAGTGTAATTAATCTGCTGGCCCTCAGCTCTGATTAAGCTCAGATTCTTCCACACAGCTGAACACTCTTCACCTCCCGTCCTTCTGGCTCTCCACTCATCAACATGCTGAGAAAATCACAGTCAGATATAATGATTTATGTCTCTGTGTGACAATAATGCAACAACTCATCAAATGAAAAGACAAGAGAGATGAGTTGGAAAGATTTTCCGGTTCTCTTTTTTGTGATTGACATTTTATTAGAAACGGAATGTTAACTATCAGCACAAGACAAAGGGCAAAGAGCAATACTCGAGATGTACTTCACTCTCTTGCATTTTTGATGTTTCCATTCATGTTCAACATTAAGAGATGTTCCACATCCATTGTTTCTTCTATTGATACTAACCTTAATTCATCTGTCACCAAACTTTGACTAAAACAGGGGCAAAATATTCTCAAACGACACAATACTCCATATGCCATTCGACTGACTGTTCTAACACATTCTAGAAAACAAGTTTTAAAAGCCCTTAAGCAGACTCTTTTAATGTTCATTAAAATATCTTTCTCTGCTCCTCCTGTCCTCTCTGCTCTGCAAATTAGGGAGTTAGAGCAGTGGTCGGTCACATGAGCAATACACTGAATGGAGAGAGTGAGCAGGGTGCCAAGAAGAAAAAAACAAATTGTTATATTCTGATTATATCACAGTATTTATGTTCTAAAAACACCCACACCTTTGCAAAACTCTATAGTAACATTCAAGAAGCAAACCGCTGTGTGTTATGCTACTTTTCCTACAATATTATCAGCTCGACTTGGCTTGACTCAACCTTTTTTCTCTCTTTTTTTTTTTTTTTTTGCCTTTTCATGACATTAGAGACCACCAGGTACCATCAGATTGTATTTCCAGTATCTGTTTCATCGAAGCGCCAAGTGAAGTATTTGTCGGCAAATGTATAATTATACTAACTTTGTCATTTGTTTGTGGTTTGTGCACTTTAGTTACATCTTTATGTTGACCAAATGTGTCCTGTGTCATATAATGTAATACTCTGGAAGTGTGTGTACCATCATGCTGTAGAACTATGCTCTGCCAATAACTCAACCTCAGATTTTGAGTCTTAAAAATTACATTCTCACTTGAAAAAACTCTATTTTGAAAATTCTAACTTGTATTTTGCAATTCCAATTCCACTGTTTTGTACATTTCAAATAGATAAACGTAGGTTTCCTTTTACACTATTGTTGCCTCGCTCACTGCTACTGTCACTCCTTAGTTGACGTCACGGTATGTTTACATGGCATCGCTATGCCAACCAGCTACATTGACTGAGCACTACACCTGCATTGGAAATACAGTGTGCTAGAGGCAAAACTAAGCCAAGTCTGGTAAAACTGAGGCGAACTGAGCTGATACAGGGTAGAAAAAGGCACAGTAGGCTGAAAGGTCTTTGTGTGTACTTTATCCAGAGTTTTGTCTCTCAGGGTGTACAGTAAGGGTTACAGTAGAAAGACATATGTCAGGAATCGCTTCGTTTTTGTGCTGCTCCGCCCCCATATGCTTTTATTGATTGGTCGGAGGAACAAAGTCGCTGCCAGAAGGTCGACATCCAGAAATGTCCTGAACACAGCAAAACGAGTAAAATAGAAAATACAGACAGGTAAATACACCAGCACATACTCAGAGAAGGTCAGAAGTGTTGATTGAGAAGGCTGCGTTCTGAAACATTCTGAAAATGTTGCATAGTTTGGCCTTAAAAACGACGTCTGGAAAGTGTGAAGAAAGTCAGAAGTTTTGGAATGTATATTCTCAGTGAAAATACTCTTCATTTATTGAACCTTAGTGATCTCTGAAATATTGTGTTGTCTTTTTGTCGATACTGCAACACATGATTCTTTGTAACATATCTAAGATTTAGGCTCTTATTTGGTTTATAAAATGTATTTTGTCATTATGGGACAAAAGTTTGAACCAATCTGGTAGAACCTAAACAGAAGACAGTATCACAAATAAAGTAAATACCTGTTAAATAACCATAAAAAAGAAGCTGTGTTATAGTTGGGATCAAGAGAGCAAATGTATTTGTGTATACATGGAGAGAGACAAACTTGGGTTTATCCTTAATGTATTCAGACAATTCTTACTAATAAAAAAGTACATTTTCAAAAAATTGTCTTTTGTCAAACCTTTAATCGTAAACATGCTTGTAATAACAAATAGAAAATAGGATTCAGCAGTGTATATAAAATTATGTGTAAAATTAGGGACACTGAATACAAAAAATAAGAGCCGATTCCCGCATGAATAGTCAATAATAATAATTTAAAAAAAACAGAAATAATATAATTTCTCTATTTCATGGGTGTTGCCCTTTAGGTGATATGAGAAGTCAATAAGCTCTATTGTACAGATCTAATAAAAAGCTGCTTTATGTGAGTGTGTGTTAAAGTGCATGCCTCTTCCCTTGGCGTAATCTGTAATAATTGTAGCCGTAATAATCTTGCAAACAGAGGAAAAGGTCAAGTCGAGGAGGTGAATATGGAGAGGAAAGAGCGGAGACGGAAACAACAGGAGGGGTAAACAAAGATGAAGAGAAGAAAAAGGAAATGGGAACAGTCGGCGTGGACGTTGCCGTCTTCTGCCACTAGTCTCTGCTGTTGCATCAGAGATGAATGATGCCCTCCTTCACTGGATTGGACACGCTCTTCTCCCTCCCTTTCTGTTTTATTTCTGTGTTTCTTGAAAGCCCAAGGTCTCTGAGACAGTGTTGAATTCCAGTCTAACTCCACTTACAGCGCTGTTACGGCCTGCGCTGACAGCTGTATTGTTCCACTGCAGAGGAAATGGCATGTTGTTCACAACAACTGAGCTCCACTAAGTAACACATTTCCTATAGAGAACAAAGGTGACCCTGTACTTAAAGCATTATGTGCAGCATTGCGACCTATAGCATGTTACATAATGTTTGCAGTGCAGTCATTATGTGCTCACAGTGGGCCAAATAACCACAGATAAATGCACCTTTTACTCTTTTTTTTTCACCTTTTTAAACTTTCTGAGGTTTATTTTTTATATCAGCTGCCAGAGAGAAAATGTTAAACTATGGTACGAGAGCTTTAAAAGTGTGGAAAACAATCCTACACAAGTCATAAACAACAAATATACAATGGAAAAAATATCATATCAACCCATAAGTTCCTGCATTCAATTTAAAATGTCTTGTATTTTTATTATTAAGGAAGATTTCAATTAAGTACATTGGTACTCTTGAGTTATATTCATCAACAAAACATGCACATTGAGCTGAAAAAAGGTCTCTGATTGTAATAAACTGGTCTGATAATAACTTCTTTGTGTCTAAAAGGGGTAAAATTATCATTGTGGTGTGATCAGAGATGATAAATTCTATGCTAATGTTGCAAACTTTTGCAGCTAAAAAGGAGCTAAAACAAGTCGCTGAAAATTTCCAAGCAAATGCCAGGGTTACACTTATTTTCTGCAGAAATCAGTGTATTGCGGCTTATTCCATGAATGTAGGCAACAGAGAAAGTTGGTATTTATGTGATGGATTTATCAAATATCAACAAATAACTAGTTACCACCGGAAAACAAACTCCAACAAATGTACACAAACCTGTAAATATTGTATCTATAACTTTTAAGTGTCACTCATGTGAAATACTACAGTTGAATTGAATTGGGGCCAGTTCTATCTTTATTTTACCTGAGATTATACTATAGATATGTATATGTAGGTGCAGTGTTAGCTGTTGGATTGCGTTGTGGTCAACTTAATGACTATTCTTAAAATGTATACAAGTAAAATATGGAAGGCGTGTTTTATTTGGGATACAAATCACAATAATCTGTAGCTCAGACTGTGTCGATGTCTGCTGAGGGGATTTCCGAGCGTATTTTGGGTTAACCCGTGAAGATCTCAAACTACTTCTGTGCAGAATTCTAAATATATTTAAGACGTATCTACATTTATTATAATATTCTTAGCATTTACATTTGTTTTCCATTGAAAATTATGTATTTTCCCATATTCAATTTACTGACAGGGTAGATGTTTCGATAATTTTACCTATTTTTGACCATGTAGATTTAAAGGTTACTGTATAAAAACAAAAGCAAGATATTTCATTTACTGAACTGAACTGAAAACGAGGTAAAACCACTGTCATTTGTCAAACTACGTGGACTTTACTAGTGAATTAATCAGAATATGACAGTTTTTCAGGTGCAGCCTCTGAACATCATAACAAAGCACATCTGATGCTGCTGAGAAACTGCACGATATCTTAATTATTCGCATGTATTGATAGGATTAGTAATATTTATTAAAAATTTGTGATCAGTAGATGCTTTTGGTCACTAGCAGCTGTTTAGATTTTTGAAGATTAAAAAAGTTTTTTCTTGCCTGAATAGTTTATGAACCTACGTATAAATATGACAGATTGAAATTGGATGAGAAATGTAAATATTGGAATGTTTTTTTAAGCCAGTAAACGCAGCTTCCCTTTTATTTCCATGCATTTAGTTTGTTAGTGAGGGTAATTTTATTTCGAGCACATAGAATCAGATAACAAAGAATGATACGACATGTTTGTTATTTGTTTTTGTTTTTTTAATTTTATTTCGAACATGTGGACAAAGAAATTAAAACAAAACAAGACCCACCAACCAGATATCATTAGTGATACTCAAAAGGTTGATCGGTAAACAATATAATGTACAATATAGCAATGTAAGTTGTTATAATAAAACTAGAAAATAAATAAATAAAGTGACACATGCTCGAAAAGGAGTAGGAAGAAGTATAAACTTATATACTCCTGTCCCCAATCTCTATTCATCATGGTTTCTATGTAAATAATCGCAATTATTATCTTATAATAATAATAATAACAAATTTAATACCAATAACTTATAGACTCCCTTTTTTACAAACTAATAATTAAATAAATTCCGCTTCGTTTGCTTTAAGAAACTTTTTTCCATATATTTTTACAATAACACAAAGCATCCATTCAAACCATTCATATACATTTTTCCCTTTTTTTCTGCATTTATTTGCACAGTTTAATACCACAAACAGGGTGTCAACTTAAAATAAATAAATAAATAAAATTATATATATATAAGTCACCTCAGACACACAGTTTTGCGTAATAAACCTTTTTAAAGGCTATTTTTAACCACTTTAATAAGTCAACTTTCCAGCAGATTTCCCACTATATGTGTTTTGCATCTTGTTTTGATTCCTACCTTTTTTCCTTCAAACATCATAAAGTAACAGTTATTGTCTGTCTGAGAGTGTACATATGTTCCTTAAGGTAAAGCAGAATTCATTAAATTAGAGATTGATGAGAAATTCAATACAAAATGATATGGACATTAAATTCCTAAATATTAACCGTGTTTCTTCTCATCCTGACGGGTACTTGGAGACTCTTTTCTTCCATTGTGTCGTTTTATTTCCCCACAGAGCTGCAGATAAATGGGTCATCACAGATTAGCAGAGGGGATAATAAACTCTTTAAGTCCGCTTACAGTATATACGGCTGCCGACAGGAGTGAATATCCAGTCACTCATGTTCGCCAAAAGTATTTAGCTGATGTTTTGTGACCATGAGGTGGTTTTTAAAGACCTCTCCACCATTATTTTTCTTATTTTGTGAGGCAGAAATCATCCTCTTCCTGCTGAACTAACCGCATTGGGATGTCACAGACCCATGATACAATCCATTTCACTCAGATTAACACTTGGATACAACATCAGAGAAGAGGAGATGAAGTTTGGATCACCTCTACCTCCTTGTATATGAGCTAAAAGGCTTGGCTGAAGTATATCAGCTTAGCAGTTGACTGTGGATCATTATAGTATATACCAAAGTGGCGAATACTCTCTAATTTCTTTATCATGTTGTCCGTAAACTCATTGCACCAAATTGTACACACAAACACTGCTGAATTTAGAGTAAATTTCTATATTTACTATTTCTATGTGCTTCAATTTTTTTCCCTAGGTGCATGAAAGGATTTCTGTAAATGTACTTTTATGTGCTATAAATACAGCAGTAGTTCTTTTTATTTAAGGTGCATGCAGTCAAATGTTTCAATAGCTCTACAAAAGGATCAGAGGTGGCAAAAATGCACTATCTTTACTTAAGTATAAGTACAGGTGTTTGTGCAAAATCCACTCTGAACAAAAACTTCGCAGTAAAAATGGAAAAGTAAAGCTTCTGCCTTTTTTTTGTGTGTTTATGTGTAAAGACAACTGATTATTATGCTATATTGACATAATGCGATGACTGTTAAACCATTCTGACTTTAAAAACAACAAAATAAACAATATATTTTCAATAATTAGTATTAACTTGACTCCAATGTGCATGTAAGTTTTCAGTATCTGCAACAGAGCTGACGTTTTCTACATCGTTTCATCCTGTGACGTCTTAAATTGTTTTTTTTATCTTGATGAATAAGCGCTCAAATTGCATCCATTTTATTAAAATTCATGAATAAACTAAATACCAACTCATCCACCTTGTTATCTCTTACATAATTTTTGTCTTGTTGATCTAGTCTCCCTTTCACGTCATCATCTGCATTAGTTTCATCTGTTACGATTGTCGTTTCATATGCACTGTCATCTTTTTTACGTTACTGTTCCACTCATTTCTGTTAATATCAGTCTTGATGTTGGAAGGCACACAGTTCACTTTCATTCAAATGAATTCAAATTAATGCAATGAATCTGTTTTGAAAAAGTAAGAAGTAGAAAGTAAAGACATTTGTGTTAAAATATAGTGAATAAAAAGAAAATGTCAGTTGTTGCACTAGCACTGGATGTATTTAAGGGGTTAAATTATGTTAAGCTAGAAATAACGTGTGAAAGTGTTCCTTATGTATTTACCCACATCATTATTTATATTACTGTGAGCCCATCCCCCTTTGTCTTTTTATTTATTTATTTTTGGCTCATGTTTAATGGCAATTTGTATGGTTGAACTAAGAAAAACAATTCAAGACACTGTATCTAAAATGCATCATATATTGCTTTTCCTTTCTTTAATTAAAAAAAATAAATACATTTTTAAAAAATTACATTAAGTGACTGTCAGTTATGTCCCAAAACTTACCAGATCAGATTATCAAAACAGTCACTAACTTTAAAACATGTCACTTAAACTTTCTATTTTGGAGGTAAAGTGTTTTCATTGGACGGTGGAGAATCTGAAATCCAAATGAGATTGTTGACACTATTGCTACATGTGAATTAGTCTGTACTTGGTTATAATGATAGACAGTCTACAGATTTGTCTGTTGTATTTAGGAAAAAATATCAATTTGGGTTGAATATCAACCTGGAATTCTTCCTCAAAACAACTGAGTACAGTGTAAGATGGAATCAGACAGTGAACTTCTAAAACATCAAAACTTCAGCCACTGTCACAGGTGAATATTATTTATTGTTTTTGCTGATACATTAATATTATCTGCTAATATAAATGTTTATCCAACAGATCGATGCGTAGATTATTCTGATGAAGTGCAGCAGACATGGAAAAATCAGCAAAACGGTTCTATTCACATTTATATCCTTTGTCGTCCCCAGTGTTTAAATTAGTTGCATAATTTTTCATCAGACATGGACAATACTATTGCATGTAACTAGTTACTCCACAACAAAAACCTAAAGCTGTCAGGATTCACATCACTTCGACCTGCATCATACTCCAACAGAGGACTTAAAGTAAACTTTAGTGGTGTGAACAGGAAGAAAAGAAAAAGTCATGCAAGGCAAATATCACACAGCGCTGATTCACCGTGTGACCAAACACTGAGCCCAAGTTGAGACTAATGAAGTCTTTAATTTGGTTATAGTTTATTAATGTCAGAGACACTCCGCCATTAATCATATTATAACGCCCCTGAGTGTGCGTGTGCTCGTGCAAATGTGTGCATAGCCTATGTGTGAGTGTGCGCGTGCATGGCCTTGCGTGCGTTTCGCCGTAGACCTCACTGTTTTTATGGGCGCTCACACACTTTTCGTGCAAGTGTGTGCGAGAGAGACAAGTGCGCTGCTCTCCACCAGCAATAATATCACATACATTTTAAAGGACTGTCATTATCGCTGTGGGTTACCCCACGGCCCCCCATCACAAACCCCACAAACCATTTTCATTCCAAACTCATTAATATGCAAACTTATTCAAATGAGATTGTAATTAAGCATCTACTGAGTGGGAACCCTTTTCATGATAATTTATGATAAACTCCTCGCCACCTTTGATTGAGATTGATTTTTGGCGCTGGTAAGCCGACCTGAATACAAAGCTACACCTGAGAGACCTGGAGGGAGAAAAACACTTTTAAAACAGCAAACTTATTTCATGGCTGATTGTGCCACAATCATCTTGGAGGAGTAACAAAGATCTATTTGAATAATGCATTCCCACTGTGCGGGTGATGTGCTCAGCCTAAAAAAAACCTGGGCATATCTGTTCTTGGCATCGAGGTGACGGAGTGATGTGTGTGGACCTGTGTGTGTGTGGTGTGTGTGTGCTTCATAATGGAAGATAAACCAAGCATAACTCAGTTTACCCAGTTATTTATTGGGAGGATTACAACCTGTTCGGAGTCTTTGTGAAAGGAGTAACAGTTCCGTGTTCAAAGAGATGCTCAGTTGTTTTAGTTAGCACCGAAAGCCTAGTTTTTATTTACAAACTGTCCTTGTTCCATGGACAAATAATGAAATGTTGCTCTAGTACTGGTACTAGTTTACCGACTGAGGAGGAAGAGTGATGGGAAAAGGCCCGTATCAGTCCACTAATCTATGAATAGTTTATTTAACCCATAAGCAGTGCTACTTGGTCGTTCCCAAATGATTTTTCCTCTATGTTTAACCTAGTATTTTCTTGTGTATTTTGCATTTTTAAGTGAAAATCAGGTATTTTCCTGTACATAACGTACTGATTATGTAGATGTTCATTAAAGCTCAGATTAAAGTTGAGGTTTACCATATTCATTGTGCTTGGAACACCTTAATATGTTTTTACATGTGGACCAAAATGTGTGTATCCATGTTCTATATTATAGTTTAGACTTCCTGATGTTAGTCTGTTAACTGCTGCACCTTGTTGTATGTACTTGGCTCCTTGTTGCAAGTAAAATCTCCCGATTCCAGTGTCCAGCAACTCCATCTCTTGTGTCAGCTAACAGAATTTTTCTATCAATTTTCTTGAGTATTTTGCATTTTTAAGTGAAAATCAGGTATTTTCCTGTATGTAATGTACTGATTATGTAGATGTTCATGAAAGCTCAGATTAAAGTTGAGGGTTATTATATTCAAAACAGAGAAAACTGAAGAAAAAGATGCATTTCTCTGCAAAATATATCACTAGCTGAACAAGAAAGAAGCCTCTCCAACTACTGTAATTTATTAAACTCCATGGGTTTTACTGGTGAATCAATGTTGTAGAAGATGACTGTGTTTCCACATTCACTATGGAGCTTCTGAACGTCCAAATGTCCATATCTGATGACCATGAAAAGATGAAAAACTATATTTTACACCAGTTATTTACATGTATTGATAGGATTAGTGGATCAACAGGTATTAAACAGTTTTTATCAGTGAATTATTTTAGTCACCGGTGAATGTTTGGGTCTTTATTGGTTAAATTGACAGTCTAGAATTACATTTCCATCAGATTTGTTATTCCTGTCTTTAATGTAACACCTTATAAAAGACGAAGCCCAGCATTTTTTTTTTTTTATTTGCCCAAAGTGAATTTTTGTTGACGTAAAAACATTCAGCAAAGTGAAATACATTAATGCTGCTTCGCCCACATTTAATATAATTGAAACACTCATTTCTAGTTCAGGTCACAGGTGTCTTTAGGCAAAAATTCCATAATTACCTTTTGCCATATTGTAATTCAAGTGTCTGAGCAGAAACTGGAATTCTGAAAGTCTTCTTGACCCTGTTTACAAGCTGTAGTAAATCTACTGTGTGACAGTAGATTTTGAGAAGATTTTTGGCCAATTACAGGCGTTTCTAGAGAGGCTTTAATATAAAGGGTTTAATATTTGACTCAGTTGGGTTGCATGAGACTTAAAATAGCAAAGTATTGTGTTAGTTCGACTGAAACCGGACTTTAAAAGTACATATAAACATGTTAGCTCAACTGAAATAAAAGTTTTAATAGTTGGACTAACACACCCAGACAATGCAAATGAAAGTTGATGTACTCCTGCATTAATACACACCAGCTGGACTGGAATGGGACCAGGTATTCTGTGCCATTTTTTCCCCATCAGAATCAGTTCAATGCAACTTGAAACAATTGATTAGCCAACAGCAGAAGCTTTATTCACATAAAACCAAGTTATGATCAGAAAACAGCAAAGTTAAGACTACATTCATAATAATCTCTTTGTAATACATCTTTTATTTTTGCTGTTTTTTGACTCATTCAGGGACTTTTATCAGTTCAGAAATAATGCATGTACTGTAGGATCTGCTTAGTGATGTAAAGTTTGTCTCATTGTTTGATTTGGTTTTATTAAATTATTTCTGACTTACGAACCCTACACGACTCTACTCGGCACGCTTCAGCTCGACACGACTCTACCCACTTGTCGGAGCCGTTACTAGTCCGGACTAGTTGAAGTGGGTGGAGTTGGTGGAGTCGACACAACCGTGCCATCGGTTTCAGGCGGGTAATAAAGTGTCACGCCGCGGTCAGTAAAGTAAACAACAATGATGGAGGCACTGGATGCGGTACTGCTCCTGTTGTTTGCACTGTAGTTTATTGTCACTGAAAACGCTTAGACAGACGGCAGGTCTGTCTGAGTGATTATTTCAGATCCCCGAGCTTTGTTGCGTGTATGGCAACATTTCCTCTGACCAATCAGTGGACAGTACTGTTCATGTGACATTTTAGTGCTGGCTCGGCACGGCTAGGGCTACCTCTGAAACAGGTACGAAAAATCGTAACGGGTCCCAGGTCCAACCCCCAATGGAAAAGGGCCATATTGGGGTAGAGTCGAACCATGCCGAGTAAAGCTGTTACGCACAGTGGAAAAGGGCCAATACTGGTCTTGGATTGTTTGCTCATGTCAGATATTTGACCATTTAAGTCAGGGGTCACCAGTCCTGGTCTTCGAGGGCCGGTATCCTGCATGTTTTAGATATTCTCCTCTTCCAGCACACCTGACGATCATTAACAGGCTTCTGCAGAGCTTGATGATAAACCTATCATTTGAATCAGGTGTGTTGGAAGAGGGGGATATCTAAAACATGCAGGATACTTGCCCTCAAGGACCAGGATTGCTGACTTCTGTTGTATGAGTTGTGTCCAACAGTCAGTTTTGTTGAGCTTTCGGCTGATGTTCTTGCTACAAGTGTCACATAGCATCACCATAGCAAGGTAGATGGTACCGGGGACAGTTGGGCTTTAAAGGCTACACCAATCACAGCACTGTACTCCAAGGTTTGTGAAAAACAACAGCATCTCCCATAATGTATATTTTGGCTTCAGCATCATATTTATTCTTGATTTAAACTGACAGGAGAGAACTGCAGAATAAATGTGATTATCGCCATCTTGTTCTTTTTCTACACAGTTTCCCCTTTAAGTGCAACCCAGTTCAACAGCAAATTTGACAATCCACTTCACGTCTTCCACACAGTCCTTTCCAAAGCTGTGAGTGACCCACATTGCTATCCTTGCCCATCGTTTGGGAAACAGAGGTGTGGATGCAGATGGTAATCATCTTGGTAATTAACACTCTCTGAGTGCCAGTGGGGGATAAAGAGAAGGAAAGCATTGTTGTTTGAGGATCAACATCAAAGACAAAGGTAGTCTCCAGCAAATGATAGTTGTGTAATTGCCCTGCAGTACCTGTGAGGAGTATGACCGTACTCTCTGAGCTAGTTAGGAACCCCAGGTGAAGGAACAGTAGGGCTGGATCTCTGCATCCCCTGCAGTCTGCACACACATATACACCTGCACAAATTGGATAGAAACTTTGGGATCAACATCAGAGATGCTTTTGTATTTTCAAAAGTATATTGTTTATTGGGGTCAGAATGATTTAGGGGCGGGACTTGGGATGAAACAAAAGAAAAGCAAAAGTGCTGTTTGTTTGTGCAACTACAAACTCTAGTTAGCATAGAGAATAAATCAATAAATTTGTCTCTGCCAGCAGTATTCCTTTGTTGTTTCTTTCTCTTTTTTTATTTTTATTTATTTATTTTTTTGTTTTCCAAAGGCAGGTTTGTGTTGGACGCTGTGCACTGCTGTGGGGAGTGGGTGAGTCTTGTTAGTGTGAATGGCTCACAGACCAGTATCTTTCTCCTGTTTTTGAGACAGGTATGAAGCAGCTCCAGGTGTTCATGCACACAGGATGCCCTTCCATCACAAAGACTTCATTGTGTTTTATGTATTGATATGCATCGTTGGGAGAGTTAGTTTTAAAATTGTTTACAGATTAGAGTGCATGTTTTTAAGAGTAGTTTTTATGTATCATTATACATTGTGTTCAGTAAGTACTGAAATTTAAAGGCGCATTATGGAACATTTGCAAGTGATTCTGAAGTCAGTTAGAACTTGTTTGCTCACGTTAGTTAATTCTATTACTTAAAGCTGCATATGATTTTTGTCACCAAAACCTGAGTCCAGAGTCTTGCACGGGTTCAGGTCCCAGCAGGTGAACTGCAAATTTTAATGAAACAGGTGATACATTTTGTGCCGTGTCGGATACAGATTTCAGGTCGGGTTGGACACAGGAGAGCACTGGTCTAATTTGTGGTTTACATTCGGCTACAAACCATCATGTGCCAACAAACTCTGTGTTAAGACTCTGTGTTAAGCAATGTTTTCATTTGGCTCTGCCTTCAACTGAAGCTGCACATGTCACTGTTCGATTATCGTGGCAATAAATGTTTGTATTTAATTTTAGCTATCTGACTGATTTTCATTCCTGTTCGGTTTGGATATCGGATTTATTTATAGCGGGTCGGTTTGGGTGGAGAATTTTATTTTAATTCAGTTGTAAAACAGGTCGGATGCAGGTTTAAATATGACGGGTACGGGTGGTTGCGGTTTGCTAAAATCAGAACCGTGCAGGACTCTGCCCAAGTCATCACAAATCTGCAAGTCTTTCCATGATTACACACCTGAATCTCTTCCTTCATGATGAACAATTTTGAAGTTGATTCCATCACAAGCAGTCCATTTGTTTACATATCAAGCCAGTAGATCACTTGGGCAATTTTGAAAATTTGTCGCAAAGTGCATTACGGGAATAGGAATTCCACACAGCCTCAGTATGGAGCAGCAGCAACAAACATGGAAACGGCTTCATTGCTTCTTGCTGCTGCAGCTGCGTGTGATTCCAAAAAGGCCCGACTGACAGTTTAGGTTGGGTTTGATATGTAAACAAAGGACTGCTTGAGATGGAGTCAACTTCAAACTTGTTGACCAGGAGGGAAGTGGTTCAGGTGCGTAATCATGGAAAGGCTAACAGATTTGTGATACTTAGGCTATGACTCGGGTTTTACAGATTTGATGAACAATTGGTGATAAGCAGCTTTAAGTAACAGAAGGAACTAATGTGAACAAACAAGCTCTAACTACTTTTCCACTCATGGCATCAGCTCAGATTTCTTTGACTTGTCTTGTTTATGGAATCAAAAGTTTCCACAAAATAGTAGAACTGATCCACTTCTCCCATAGGACTCCATTCAGATTAAAGAGCCTCTTGTGTCCAATTGAAGATCCCAAGGCCTTGATGTATTTACAATTACCGATTGGCACCTCACATCTTTAGTCTATGCATCTTTGAGAAGGTTACTTATCCACCATTTTGAACTGCAGTTCTCAGAAAGTACAATTTCACTTTTTTTTCTCTTATCTGTTTTACTAACAAAGTAAATCCTTAGTGTTTACAAATGAAATCTGTTTGTTCCATGTTAACACTAGTGCAAAAGCAGCAGAGCCACACTTCCACCATGTTGGACTGATAGCTTTTGTCACTAGAGCACCTCGTTCCCATTGCATTCTTTTGGTACAGATTTTGCCAAAGTTTTTTTTTTTTTTTATTTGTACGGGATTTTGATTTATCGCTGATAAAAACCAGATGAAGAAAACAGAAACAACAAAATAATGCAATACAGATTTGATACAGATGATGTCGTTTTTCTAGTTATGAAATTTTCCCCAATATACCTATTATTTAAGCATTGCACTTAGGTGGTGTAAAATCATATCAACAAAAAATAAAGCAGGTAATGCACAGGCAGTTTAGCTATGTCCTCAAAGCTGAAGTCTTGAAATACAAATCCTAATCATTTTTGACCAAGACAAGGTTGTAAAAACATACTGATCTTGACTCCAAGAACACTACTAAACTCTCCAACATTCTTGTTGACTCTTTTCATTCATTTATTCCTTTATTCTGCATATTTCGGAATGAAAAGAAAGTGTTTCCTTGAATGTGCAGACTCCTGGGAGACCAAAGAGTCATGCCAATACACTCTTGACTCATTGAACTTTCATATTTGTCCATATTTTGCATGACATACCTGTATACTTTCCATATAGCTGTCACCTCTTTATTCCAGGTTAAATTAGGGTGCAGCTGTGTGACCTTCAGCTCGCATGGAATAAACAATCCTGACTCTTCCTGTGATTTCCTGCACAGTAAATGTCTTCTTTAACACCCCACTGCTCCTTAAAACACAATGACATGATTTATCCATGTCTACTGGGAAATACTGTCCACCCTTTGACTCATTGTAAATAGTTTTAAAAGTCACCTTCTGATGCAAATTCCATCTTTTCTGAATTGTGACTTTTGATCAGTTTTACAGATTAAAAAATGGGTCCAGAAAGAGTCTCATGTACAATTTGGCAAGAAACCAATTGATGACTAAGTTTGGCATGGTATGACATGATGTTCACTCTATGCTGTACAGTATAATGGCACAAACAATCCATACACACAAAGTGGCATTGAAAGTATTCATAGGACTGTTTCTTACACAAATCTGTGAACAGCATTTTCATGTCTAGATTTATTAAACACCTACAGTTGTGTATATTAACACCATGTCAAATTTGCACAATCTTTAAATACACTAAATAACATTACTCAGCTCAGTTCAACTTTATATATAAAGCTCTTTAAAAACAACAGCTGGCCAAAGCACTGTACACGAACCTGAAAACAAAACAACACAAAAACAAACACATCAAAGAATTAATATAAACAATAAAGTAGTTTTACATTAAAACAATAGCCACTCACACAGATTTAAAAAAAAAAATGCATATATGTATTTTAAGACAGGAATAAAATCATAAATGAAGTCAGCCTGCCTGAAGTGTAAAGGTAGTTAATTTCACAGTTTGGCTCAGTGACTGAAAAAGCCCCGTCATCTCTGTGTTTCCTCTGTGTCTTAGGGATGTCCGACAGTATGAGTGCATGAAGGAGCGTACGACTGGAGCAGGTCACACAAATACTGCAGGACAAGTCCACTGAGGCATTTAAAAATAAATAAAAGAATTTCAAAATCAATTTAGAAACAAAGTAGGAGCCGGTGAATTATTATCTAATTAGTCTAAATAGAAGACCAGCTAATGGACGAACCAATTATAAATTAATGCTAACATCATCTAATGTAGCCAAGTTATCAATAATGAGCTTGATATATTCATTCATTCATCTTCTATACCCGCTTAATCCTCATTAGGGTCACGGGGGTCGCATGGAGCCTATCCCAGCT
>JAQQZY010000008.1:6428552-6446696 GCA_030068375.1 Ostorhinchus rueppellii
CATGCAAACTCCACACAGAAAGGCCCCAAGGATCGCCCGGGAATCGAACCCGGGTCCTTCTTGCTGTGAGGCACGAGCGCTAACCACTGCACCACCGTGTCGCCCTTGATATATTCAGTGACAGTCAAATTTTTGATTGAATACTGGCCCACCACAACTACAACAGAACTGCCAATAAGGAAAAAAAAAACATATTTTACTCAATAAGTATGAACTCTGAAAGTGTGAAGGAGAAGCCAGACTAGCTGTCAGTCAAAGGCCTCAGACACAGATGTCATTCACTGACGTGTCACCCTTAATTGTGCAAAGCTGTAGAAAACAAATGTTTGAATGCAGATGTTTACTGTAGTTCTGCTCCAGCCTTTCTAACATTGAGGCCCTGTCCCCACTGATACGATGCTATGGGGAGGGACTCCTTTTGAGGTGCTGTTTAGTTTTCATAATCGGCTTTTTTCCAGGACTGTTTGTTTTTTTATGTTCTAACTCTTCCTAACCATAGTTTATTTAAACCAAATTGTATTGGCTACAGTGTTTAGTCAGAGTCACAGACCTCTGTGCATAAATATAACCTGATTTTCAGACAGTCTGTTCACACAAATTAAAACGCTTGTAAATCTGCAGATAAAATGTCTCAAATCTTTTTTAGCAATCTGTTTGCACAGGTGGCTCTTTGAAAGGAACATTCAAGTTATTTAAGTCGTGAATGTGTGGATTTATACAATTATTATATAAGTATTGAAATTACTTACTTACTTATTGAAATTACTGGATATTTACGCAATCTTTTTTGACATTTGCATATCCCATTTTGATGTAGACTACACTGTAATTTTCCTTCCATAGATCTCAGCTATCTTCATGCTTCACCACATAATTACAATTGATCGACATGATTGACACAAGTGTATGTTACAATACCATTTACTCCTGTTCACTCTTTGACCAAAGGTTTGCAAATTAAGATACAGCTGACAATGTGGATAATTTTTTTTTTCCATTTAAGCAGTAGTATCTCAGACTCCCTTTATGATGTCTGAACGTGGCACTGTTATAAACCCCAACCCTACCTTTTTTGACCATTTGAAAATATTATTAAGTAAATAAAAGCTTATTTTATCTATTATTCTGAAATTTCAAACTGTGAAAAAATTACTTGGGCTAACTGAACTAACAGAGAGAATATTTATTTAAATGAATTTCTAGAATTGTAAAAAGTTTGACTGCATTTAGCCAAGGTTTACATAACCTTTTGACCTCAACTGTGCATAACCTGCATAGAAGTCACAGAACACGAGAAATTTTCTAGACTCCTGAATACACAACAGAGGAAATACACACCATAACACTGAGAGGGTACAAAAGACCTGATGTTATGTATGACTGCTTTGTTGAGTAAAATACAGCAGCCGTTCATGAACTGCCACATAAAGAGTAAAGGGAGGCACGGTCAAGCCATGGTTTTGAAACCCAATCCAGTCAATGTTGCTCAAGGTGAATGAGTCTAGGAACCAATGTTTCAAAGTTTCTTGCATATCTTCTAACCCTCTTTTTGTCTTTCTTTCTTTCTGCTCATAACACTGGGCTTGGTTATTGCCTTGGCCGGCAGAGCTGAAAACGAATGTGTTAAACTGAACGTGTCAAGTGCTGTGCATGTTTTGTGGCACAACAAAGGGAGCCGGTCCACTGCTCCAACCTTCAATGCACCTGATAAGACAATTGATTCTGTTCAACTTTCTACTTGCACTTTCTCTCCACATGTGCAGAGAAATATTGCTTTGGCAGCTTGATGAGAAACGCTTGACAGAAGAGCTTCCAGTGTTATTGTATCGATCATTATACAAAGAGATCATTGATATTGGGTGTTTAGCGGTTAGAAGCGATGGCTACTGTCAGGGAGACCTTGAGCAAATACAAAAAGGAAGTGAAAAGAAAATGGTCTCAATGCAGCTATGTCCAGATACAAGATAACAGTAGGTTTTCCTTTAAATATTGAGTTCATGGTACCTTTTACTGTAGAGGCTCATGTCTTTACTTCCCCCACCTATAGAAAAGATCAGTTTGTACTAATGATTCTTCAAGAGGTTAAAGGCTTGGTTCCATTTGTCTGTCTTTTTGCCAACAATTAAACAAAAATTACATTATGATTTTCATGAAACTTAGTGGAAAGGTTGGTCATGGGCCAAGGTCAAACCCCTGGAATTTAGATGGATAAAAAGAGGCGGAAGCTGGACCTTTTTGACTTCACAATAGAGGGTAATTTACTCCAGACTCGTATAAACCGAAGGCTGTCATAACCCTCACATAATCTAACCAGACACCGACCGTCAAAACACAGCTAACAAAGACGAAGAAGTTGTAATAATTGAACTACTGGCCTTGGTGGATATTTACTGAATGTCTATATCATATCTCATCACTGACATTAACTCAAAAGCACCATCAAAAAAGATAGCATTACTCTTAGTTCTGTAAAGTGCGAGACCTGTGGTTCATCCAACTACTAGTACTTTGGATGTTCCCTTTACAATCAATCATCTGCTTCCAACTTCTCTTTGGTTTTCCTCTTTGCCTACTGCCTTGAAGCTCCCTTTTCATCATCCTTTTACCAATATATTCACTATCCTTCCTCTGCACGTCCTAACCATCTCAGTCCAGCCTTTCATTTATTTAGACCTGTGGTAGACTTATACAAGCACTAATGCAACAAATATTTTCTGAAACAACATCAAAACTAAAATTTTAGAGTTCTTAATAAGTTTGAACCTTTACATTTTCATTATCTTCATTGCCAAACTTCATTGTATTTTGGACAATGCAACACACTCAAAGAAGTTCTTTTTTTTGTTACCCTTTTTATTTAATTGAGGAAATTAATTGTTTAAATTGTTAATTTATTTTACATATTCTTGCTGAACAACACTGAGTAGTCCATGGTTGTCTCTTTTTCCTCAGGGTTGTTACTTGTGCAGAATGAAGCCTGGCATTGTCCTGCAGAAAATAGCCTTTTTTTTTTTTTTTTTTTTTAATTGCAATTTAAAAGTTATTCCTAGTTTCCTGAGAATGTTCTTCATACTTTTTTGGATTAAAAAAAAACAAAACAACTTCATTCATATTTTACTCTAAATCTACTTAATTTCTGGATTATTTCATGTTCTTGGTCAAGGCTCTGTTAAATATTTCACTTCACTTGTGAACTGAAACTATATCCAATGTTTCTATTACATAATCCATAATGTATTCACTGCAAAAGTGCATTTAATCTAGTAGCATGTCAAGATGTATTGTGTGCAATATGAAACATTAATATTATGGGTCACTTGACTTTTTCATTACAATAAAATGATACAAAGTGTATAAACATAGTGATGCAAATAAAAATGTAACCTGTTCTATTGAGTTATCTCAATCACAGGGCCTGAATCGTAGTGCATATATATTTAGGGGTTTTATTGTGAAAGGTACGAACACAAGCTATGGATCTGAAGTGTACAGCAATTAACACTGTCTGCTCTAATAGAGATGACCAATGAAAAATGTGGACAAAAGTAGTGGTTTTACTTGAGTATGATTTTATCACGGTAACTGTACTTTCACTTGAGAAAAAAACAAAAAAACTGTACTGTTTCCATATTAAAGTTATTGTTACTGCTGCATTTCTACTGGGAGACATTTAGATCACTCTTTTGAATGAGACTCACTTCTACGGACCAAGTGAGGTTAAATGATTGAATAGTCGTCCTTGTCCAGTGGAACGCCGCTGAACATCCTCGCACACAGTCAATATAACAGTCACCAGTGTTAACTTTGTTGATACTGTAACCTCTCACTGTGGCTAAGGTTTTAACCCCTGCCTTTCTCCATTTTGCCACCATTTTCTCTCTGTTGTCTCCTGTCTTTTCACTTGCCCTCTGCCTCTCTTGCTCTCTCCTCTCTCTTTCCCACCTCTCACCCGGGGTAATTGCTCTGTGGGCTTGGCGCTGCCTGCCGAACGACTCTGGAGTTTTTCCCTTCGCCTCTCCTCTCATAGTCTAGGCTCGGTGACACCAATCTTTGCGAGGGCATGACACCATTTTGTGTAACTGTCCCTCGTGATGGAGATGGTATAATTGTCCTAATTAGAGGGGCACGGACAGGGCCGGCCATAGCTCTGACCCACCCCGGCCCAAGTCCATATGTTGGGAAGCTGATAATGAGCCAGTTAATGTGCTGTGTCCATCAGTGAAAGATACTCAGTATAGACACTGCACCAGAAAGATGGAGGAGGTTTTACTACTTTGCCCCCTTTTTTTCACCACACTCATTCATAAGAGTGTACTGTATATTTTGGTTTAACTAATAATTCAAAATTCATATAAAACCACATGTATTTATAGGCTAATTTACCTGCAGTAATCGTACCTGTCGGCACATTTGTGGGCGTTAACGTTTTGCCGGTAATTATGGACATCCTGCCCCCGTGTCATAAATGACATTTTCAAACTGTTCCATTTTATGAATCATTTGTTCCTGGCCTTGTCTCTCAGCTCCCATCATGCAGCTGTGTCACTATTTCATGTTGTGACTTCGTTCCGTTTATGAATATGAGATGTATTGCCAGTTCAAATGAAAGTAATACAAATCTAATGGCCAGTAATGAGATGCTGTTTCGCCATTATTGGACGTGGGCTGGGTCTGCGCTACTGTGTGTGTATGTGTGCATTCTCTGCTCTGTATGATTTGATGCTAATAAAACTATACTTTCTGCTCCAGGGAGCAAGCACTGACCAGGATTCAGATTAGGCCTTAATGGCTTCCAGGCCTGGGGCTAAATTGAAATGTAAAACCCCAAACCAAACATCATTTAGTTCTTACATTTCTTGATGTGGCCCAGCAAGTGGAAATTGGAGACATGTAGCTGTTTAACTGTAATTTGCCTAGCCACGTACAAACCTTGCATTGAAAAGACTACACAAACAAAGATGCACACTAGGATTTGCATTGTGATGCCATAACCGTTCATTTCTGTTAATTTGTGTCCACTCTGTAGCCCACTCCCAATGAATTTAACAGCTTAAGCACATGCGAGTGTCGTATTTTCCCTCCAGTGTACATTAGCTAAACAAACACATCAAGCAGTGTTCAGAAAATGTAGACAACTTGAAACAACGGTGGACTGTAGGAGGTAGATACAATTAGGATTGAATATATGTCCTAAATAATGGTCACTTTCAATTATCTTCATACAAGTCAGGAGTCAAGGAAAGAGTCATAAGAAGAAAGTGACATGACAAAAGGTATAAAATAATTGGCCTGACCAAACTGCCTTTTTTTGGACTGTGGAGTTTTCCCACGATAGTAAACAGGAAATGTTAAAAGCTTCAAACTTTTGGGACTTTTGGGAATACAGTGCTGTCACTCATGGTGCTGTGGCTTTGATAACCCCTTACATAAAATATAGCATGATAAACAGGGCCATCTCTAGCTTCATGGGGGCCCTAAGCAAGATGACGTTTGGGGGCCCCTAATTTGTCAAACTACAATGAAGACATTCCTAAACCCTTGGGATCAGAGGTGTCAAACTCATTTTCGTTCAGGGGCCAAATTCAGCCAAATTTGATCTGAAGTGGGCCACAACCAGTAAAATAATAACATCATTATACGTAAATAACGTCAACTCTAAACTTTTCTGAAAATGTTTACATCTATAAACTATTATGTAAAACAATGTGAATAACATGAAAAATCTAAAATTTCTTCAGAAAAATAAGTGTAATTTTAACAATGTTACGCTTCCGTTGATCATTTACACATGTTCATGACAACTTACACAACACAGTGGATATACAGTTACACAAAACATTTAGGAACAGGAAGAATAGTCTTAAAATGACACTCCTTTTAAAACAGATTATTTAACTTTTTAGTGAAATTATAGTTTATTTTTGTGTAAATACAAGAAAATGACATGAAAACGTTTACATTTACAAAGAGAAATAATTGGAGTTCTGACCATTTATAGCTTATTATGATAATATTTTACTGATCTGATCTAAGGAACCTAAAATCTTAAATGTAATTTTTGCATTTCATAAATTCATCCCACGGGCCAGATTGTAACCTTTGGCGGGCTGCATTTGGTCCCCGGGCCGCATATTTGACACCTGTGCTTTAAATCCTCTACTGACATGCCACAATCTATTACACTTCATGAGTAAAACAGGCCACAGTTAAAATTAAACATCTTAAGTTGAGTCACTCAGGCAAATTAAACTGATGAACTATAATACAAGGAAAACAACAATCCTCTATATGTCAATAAATAAAACAGATTTTGAGTGTTTATAAAAAAATGTTTACTTTAAATAAGAAAATACAACCACGGAGATAACATCTGTTTGATGCCATTACGGTGTTTGTTTTGTTTAATACTCTGACAGAAATGGTAGGTGGGTAGCTGTCAATCATTCCCATCATGTATGTCAGTAGCCCCCTGTACCACTAACTATGACAGTGCAGTCCGATGGATATGACCTAATAATGCCACAAAAAACACCAGCCACAGCTTATCATTGCAGTTTATTTCATTTATATTCTACTTTTTTTTCTTTAACTATACAAGGGATGGAATAAACACACAAGATAGCTACAGATAAAGACAGGACATTTTAGTTTTCCTCAGATGAGGCTGAACATGCAGTCTTGGGGGCCTTTAGCATTTGCTGAGCTCATCTATAGCAAGAAATGGCCCTGACGATAAAGTGAATGATAAATATGAGAATGTTATATATTGTTTTTCGCTGTTTTTTTATATAATTTTATGGTTGTATCATGTTCTTGTTTTATCTGATCCTGGGAGCGACTACACAAAAATTCCTGTGTTGTACGCAAATGACAATAAACTTCTTGAATCTTAAATATAGAACAATTTAACATGGCAAAATGAAGATAACAGCTTCCATACACTACCACCCATAACTTGTTATTACAAACATTTTTCCTCTTTAAATCTCCTCATTAGATCCCAGACTTGCTGTACAATCAGACACTTATGCACAGTTCATCTGCAGCTGACCACGATCCAAACTCTTTTAAGTTTGAATTTAGGACTATACAGTGACCGCAGAAGAATTCACTCAAAGTTTTGTAGGTTAAGTGAACTAACTGACTGCTTTTACTGCTGACAGACTGTAAAGAATCAGTAGAAATGGTTGTAAATAATGTACTGGGACCAGCCACATTGTCATTGTAATGTCATTGCAAAGTCCAGAATAGCAAAACATATATGAGGTGTTGGGCTGATGATGACCCTCTTAGGTCAGACACCACTTCCTGTTCAAATGAAGTCAGCATGAAAGGGATTAATTACTGATATTGTTGGACTATTGTTTGAAAAAAGTTGAAGAGCAAATAGGATCATTTTAGAGGGAATGTCTGTCTGCTGAACAAATTGTCAAACATTTGAGTCCAGCTTTACACAAATAAACCGCACATACCTTCAGTCTGAATTTTGATACAAGTACCTGTCTTCTGTGTTTAACTGCTAAATTTTTTTGCAAATACAACCACAGATTAATTGTTTTTACCCCCTTTTTAAAGGCCTGTATTGCAGTTTTCATGGTGAGGTTGAGCAGCTCAGTCACCTGATCTCTGAACACCGATGGAAGAATTTGGATCAACATGTCAGATTCTGTCCACCACCACTTTAAAAACACCAAAGGAGTGAGTGAATCTTATATTATAACAACACTCATTCCTGCAGTACATTCCACACACTATAGATTCAAAGCCAAGCAGAACTGAAGCTGTTCTGGACCAACACCTTTCACTGCTCCTTTATGTTGATTTCCCTTTTAATTTGTCACCCATGTGTGCATGTTACATAATATTGATAGAAGTTAGTGGTTTTGATGTTATGTGAAGTCGCAAGGATAAAAATGTTGCATTACTTTTAGTTCTGCATGGAGGCTTCACATAAACAACCAGTGTGGATCAATTTTGCAATAAAATCCTAATGCATCACATCAATCATATCATAGGTCGACAACAATGTGAGCCCAGTGTTGGCCTGGCAGATCAGCTAATGAATACATGGGTCAATAGATCAGTTTAGTGCACTGCATGTCTTCAATGTGATCTACTCATGCCCAGTCCCCATATTCATAAATTATGGACAGCACATGAAACACTCGTTTATATTCATGCTTTCAAGTTATTTGTTTATTATTGCACAAAGGCTATAGTTATGAAGTCAACACTGAAAACACATCAGCTGTTGCAGTAAATACAGTCGCTACATTACACAAAAAGCTAACCAGTTAGCTAATCAAGGCTAATTTCTGTGCATTAAAACACTCTAGTCTTCACAAAAATTTCAATAGTACAATAACTACATTTAGTATTCATTGGAATGTTTCTGTTAAGCCTGTTAACCCTATCATTGTGAAATACACAGAAAATCAGAGTATTGTGGTTCATCAACAATAAATGTTAATATTCTTTAGCTTCTGCAATTAGGTAACCTGAAAAGAAAACAGAAAGAGGGTGAAAAAGCAAAATAAAACAGTGAACAATAAAGGTCTATTCATTAAGCAAAGTAAGAGTTCATATCATAAATAAACCAACTCAATACTAGAAACACTAGTAACCTAATAGTAGTGCTTTGTTATGATTATATTTGCTCGTGATTACTTTCTTAATAAATGCTGTTTGTGCATGGTTAGCTGTTGAAGCTTTTTATGTACATATTTGTGATTTTATTAATGAGGTGTATTTCCCCTAAACATGTACTATACTGTAATTATGGCATCTTAGTTTATCCTGGTTTTCCTCTCAGATGGAACAACTATTAGCCAGACAAATGGGAAATAAGATTAAATACTAACAGCTTGTGACACAGGTTCAAACAGTGTGTGATTGTTTCCTTGGTAGAAAAACTGCCCAAGGTTACCGGAAAAATGAAAAACTGCTGAACTCCCCCACTAAATTTATGATGTACATTCAGTATTTGTCAGGAAAAAATATGTTTGGATCGAGCTATGCAATTAAAAGCATTCCGGTAAGATATAAGATGAGTTAATAGCGGGTATTCACACAGGCTCTATAGTGCAATAATTAGGCCACATTCATTATAAGTGTTGTGCCACTGATATTCTCACAGACAGCGAATATGACTTGGATCTTCAATCCAAAGCAGACCCAGTTTCCCCCGGTTTTCCTTATGACTACCTGATGTTCAACCAGTGATGTTTTATTTTCTTCCTTTCATAGCTGAATCCTTGAGTCTTAAATTAGGCCCTAAGGGTGCCTTTAGATCGATAGGCTCACTGCAGGTGCACACCGACAGGAACAACAAGACCAGGCATTTTCCCTCTCCTTTCATCGGAATAAAACAAGCTTGATTGGGGAGCGACGAGTGGAGAAAAAATGTGAGTTCTTGTCCGCCACTGTTTACAGCATTGCATTTTGTCCCTGCAGCCTGTGTTCATTAGGCTGCCGTGGTATTGACCATGTTGTACAGCAAAGCGGAGATCAAGCTGGGTTACAACAGGGACGCTTGAATTCCCGAAAACAAACTGTTATTGATTTGTGTAAGTAAGTAGAATAAGCAGTATACAAGAGGCTGCTTTGAAGGGCCCAATCCGATGTCAGAAACCAGTACCACCTCTGGTTCCATTTTACTGCTAACACTGACTGCCCTTATTGACTGTTGGGAGTATTTATGCATAGGTGGGGTCCACTTTAGTATTGAGTGTAACAAGAGCAAACCAGGCTTTGTGTGTGACTGCAATTTACAGATGACACTAAACAGACATTTTTACAGAGCTGATCGAGTGAAGGATATTTTGAAGCTGTTTACAAAAAATCAATATCAACTGAAATAGCATTTTGTCAACGTTAAGATGTTAAAACCTAAGCTAACGCCTTTATAAATGTTAATTATCAGCACTTAAAAGCAAGGTTAACCGCAGTTAGTCAGCAGCAAGTGAATCTCCTCCATAATTGGACATTTCAATGAGTAACTAAGTGCATGAATAAAATGTTTTGCAGACTATTTAAGCTTGAATTATATTGAAAACCAAGGACACGGCACACTGCATGCTACACATAATTAATTTTCTTATTGTTTTATTATTTCACATTTTATTTAAATTTTGCTTGCTTTATTTAGGCTCATGTTCTCTTTTAACTTGTGTAACAAAAAGTATATTTTATATTTTCTATATTAGTGAAGTTTGACTAATTGGTTTTAGGTTGAAACATACATTTATGCATTATAAAAAAACAAAGAAGAAGAAGAAAATACATTTTGGTAGCAGTATGAATTATTTAGCTCACTAATGATACTTTCATTTATTGCACTGTAGGTGAGGTTAAGATTCCACAAACAATACAGTAATTTTTTTTGGTACACTATGTCTGGTTATGATCACTGTTTTAACAACTGATGCTTAAGCCACTAATTTTTCCCTTGGAAATTTAGTCCATTGGTTAATTATTAACTCTCCATTGTGTAAATGCATTTTTTTTTAACATGATTTTAAAATTGTATTTATTGTATTGTCTATGATGACCAAGGCAACAACATGCTACTGGATTATAATAATATATGTTGACATTTCAGTACAAGAAAAGATAATCTGTCACTGCAAATTCTGTAACACAGATGGTGCAGTTACAGTGATCTATGCATTTAAGCTCAATTTTAGCATTTCATTGGATAAATATTAGTTCGCATTTCAAAATTAATCTCTTCTGTTTCATGGCTTGGGGAGGGTAAATGATGCATTTTGTCTTCCCTTTCTTAATAAACAGCCAAAGTGTGACAGATTATTCATATTCTGTACTAATACTGAATTAGTAATGGCTTTGAGTACTTTTTTGATCTGGGATATACTTTGTTAATGTATTGCAGATGCTGGAACAGACTTAAACATTTCTTAATACTTCCAACAATCTCAACATTGATTTATCAATACGCATACGTAGTACCATATAAACCCACCTCCACTACTTTTCTATTGGCTAGGTGAGCTTAAGAAACTTTTCCATGCTTCCCATTGGCTTAGCCGCATAGCGGGAGGGACAACTTTCAGGAAGTGCTGAGCGCGGTGTCTTGTTTCTGTTTTGAGTAGAGTATTTAGGCGAGTATAAGTGACGATACCTTATCGGTATGATTTCCCATCAAAAGGCAAACTGACGACGTGTGTGGCCTCCCCTCGATGGTTAGTTTATATGTTACTTAGCTTATGTTTACAAGTAGATGCCTTCGCGTATTTTTAGCTAGCTGCTAGTCGACGCTAACTGAATTTAAGGATGCTAATCACTCTAAGGGTTCTTTACCTTTTGCCATTCAGTTTTCAGTGACTGTCTTTCTATTTCATTTCCGAGTAAACTTCTGTTACAGACTATTGAGAAACGTTATACAACTGATCTTTTCCAGCTACTAATACTGGTTAAAGTTGCATATAGATTGGTTACTTCAGTAGTGCTACTGTGACAGGGCTTCAATACCAATCACTGTTCTGCATTCAAAATGGTCCTTGAATAAAATTATAGTGTTATCAAGAAAATGTGTTAGCATATGATTAGTCAAAGTAATTGTGTACTAGAACTGGGTTGTCGGTACCTTCATAATTATAATCCTTAAAAGTATAGGTCCGTCCTTTCGAGTGAGTGTGTTCTAAAAGTTTTGACCAGTAATTATGTGTATGTTTTTGCTCAGACTTCATGGCTCCACCAAAAAAGAGGACATTACCTAAACCACTCCCAGATGGATTTATACTTACTGACACTGAAAAGAAGAAGTGGAGGCTGGGTAAAATCATTGGTCAAGGTGGCTTTGGACTGATCTATCTCGGTAATGAGCACACAACACGTTCATGTTGAATAGTAGAAAAACAGACTGGTGACAAATATAGGGAATAAAAAGCATAAAGTCTCCAAATCTTTGAGCTCAACACTGAACAATGTGTAATAATGTCTCAGAGTCAATATTTCTGTTTGGTCCTTCACATTATTGTTTGTGTGACTGTATGAACTCATCATGGTCTTGAACTGACTGACATGGACCTTCAAAGTTTCTGTGATTTTACTTTAACATCCATGTCACGTCACCTTCATTTTTGCTTGTACACAGTTGTCCGTCCAACAACTTCTTTGGGGCTAGTACCTCACTGTCTATCCACTGACAAACAGAGAACACATCACAGGTGTTTTTAATGATTTTGGTCAGGGGGACTTTTTCCAGTGAAGAATTGTGATTAATACTGATCTTGAGTCATGTAAAAGTCTCATGAGTTCAGATATGACTTTGCACATCAGACTTTCTTATTATCTGTCATTCCCTCATAACAAATACTGAACCAGCACTTTGCTACCACATTGAAGATTGGAATTATCAGTGTCACTTCAACCATAGTTATGAAGTCAGGAGCTTTTATGCAAGAGAAATAATTAGAACTTGGGGTATTCCTGGTCCAGCAGACACTTGTTTCACCTACAATTCTACAGTTCTACAGTTTCATTTAGCAGAGGCTTTTGTCCAAAATGACATACAACACAAGCAAGAATTTAAATTTAAAGGGAAAACCCTTAAGCGCAAAAAGTGATTTAGGTGTGATTGGTCACAGGTATTGCCACCTAGTGGCAGAAGAAGTGCCGAGCCCCCCCTCCCACCCAACGCCCTATTTTTTTTTTTTTTTTTTTTTTTGTGACATTCAACATACAACACATAACTTTGTCAGTGCTAAAAAACATATTTAGTGCTGGGTCTAGGACCTTCTGAACGAAAACCCCTGTGTGGATTTCTGAATGTGGCCACATTTAGACCTCTGTGAACCCGATACATGCAACAGCTGTGGTGTTTGTGTCCACATTTTCCATTATTATCAAAAACAAATACTCTGTTAATGTGACCCAAACTATTCAAATTGTAACGAAAAACCAAATAGATCTGAGCCATACATTACTGGATGTGAATCACATTATTTTCATATTCAAACCGTTTGGTAATTTTGAACCTGAGTCTTGTGATCGTTGACATCCTGAAATAGACTATTCCCATGAGATTTTTCCTTTCATTTGTCAACTTCCTATCACCCCATTTGTTTCACTATTTGGTTATCTATCTACCTGGCTGAGGTAGATATGCTAAAAGTATTCTGTCTGATCTTCTGAAAAATAAAAGGACAATTGTCTAGAAAGTCCTTGGCTTTCATCTACCCATTGACATGACTGTATACCAGCAGACTTTTGCAGATTTTTTTTTTCTCTCCAATATGAAATGATGTCCAACATTCACATACCACTGATCACACCATTCCTCACTTTTGTTTTATTGTCTGTATTAAAATGTTTGAGTGAAAGGGCTTGATGTACCGTGGTGCAATGTATCATTTGTTCCCTGTTTGTGTTCTCTATTCTTTAAGCCTCACAGCATGTGGACAAGCCTGTTGCAGCTGACACAGACTTTGTGATAAAAGTGGTGAGTACATTTGTGTGCAGTCATGGAGCCTATCCATCTTCTTGATGCTTTTTAAAAAAAATTTAATATCTGCAGGAGTCTCTTCCTACGACTACTACAAGTAGTAACTACTGTTGATAATAATACACATAATAATATTCTTCTGATTAATCAGTCACTTTTGGAAGCCATAACATGCTCAGCAATTCCCCAAACTTTGTACATTTATCAGAAATGATGAAACATTTTATATTTACGGGTCTTAGGCATATGTGTGGAGAAATGACTGGATAGCACTCTATACAACGAAATACAAAAAAATTAAGTTCCTAAATTAGGTTTCACCTGTATGTATCAGGCCCAGATCCACAAAAAGTCTCTAACCACAACATCAGTAATAGCCTACTTGCCTTACTCTCAGGAGCAACAGTTGATGAAATAGATCCAGTTCTTTTTGTAGAACTGACTTCAACAGGAGGGCGACAAGCTTTGGTTGAATGAGCACAACTTAAACTGTTTTAAAGTTAAATTACTTTTTAAAAATTTCATTAATTTGTAAATTATTTGCTTTGTATTATAAATATACCCACATGTCATAGACATGCTGGGATTGTCACGCTGCTGACTATCCCCTCACTCCGATATACTTATATTTGCTAAAATGCTCTTAATTCTTAAATTAAGAATACAACAGATGTAAATGAACTTTTTCAATTTCATTAAAAGCTTTTGTTGTGACTTACCACCTGTTCACCTGTCACTTTAACCAAGTAAGTTTGAGAGTTGAAGTTACTTTTTGTCTCAGTTTTGAATCCTGATAAAATATTATATGTTTTATTTTGAATCTGATATTTTATTGAAAATTGTCTGAATATGGACCGTATCTGATGGATAATTAAGTTTTATAAAAGTAAAATTAAGGTTTTTTTCATGTCTCTACTTTTAAGGGACATGGGTAAAAGTCTCATTTCAGGGCAAAACTATCTACAAAATTTTATTCTGATATCTGGCCAAAGCAAATCAAGTGTTTCTTCACAAATAAGAAAAGTTTCAAGTGTTTCTGGGGAATTCCATCTGGTAAAGATAGAATATATGAGCTGGCATCAGCAAGCTCAGTACTGATGCTGTTCATAATAAAAGTTTACACATATTCACCAAAAAGTTTTCAATAACTATTTTGTCTAAAGGAAAGAACTACACTTATAACTGTTATGCTAGTTGGTCTGTCCGATTTTTCTAAGTTGCTTTTTTTTCTCACTATTATGAGAGCAATATGCTACCTCCTGCACTGCAAAATTATCCAAATGATGCTTCACAAGGAGTCAGTCTATTCAAACACTCTTCTTGTATCAAGTCAGTACACCTGTAGGATGTTTTATTTTTCACTCTGCAGTTTTTTAAACTCTTGCAGTTCATCCACTTGTTCTAGTTCAGGTCATTCTCAGGAGCTGAACCTTTTAAATTTAAACAAAACTGAAAATATGGAGATGTTTTAAAACTCTTGCCTGGTAGTGTATTTAGAGACTTAAAACAAGGAACTGAAAGAAGGCTGATTCTTCTTTATTGTCAGTGTTTCCTCTATGAGTCAGCAGTTTGTACCTGGTCTGCATGTCTGCAGTTGCACACGCCAATAACTTTATGATTTCATAATAGAAGTGCATTTTTACCACTTTCCTAGGAAGGTAATGGAACATGTGTACAAAATAAAATCAACACCAAATCACAAAATCAGACTACAAATGTGGTCTTATGTTCTGTTATGTGATTTATGTTGTTTTTGTTAGACTTTTCTATGTTGTCTCTGTTTTGTTTGGTCCACTAACTTTGACTGAACCAAAAATAGACACTCAAACCTGAAAGAAATAATGACTTTGGCATTAATTGTGATAATTATCGCTATTGACTGACACAGACTTCTTTAATCTTAACATTTTTGGCCCTGTCACAAAGCTCTATCAATTCTGTTTACCTGTTTGTGCAGGAGTACCATGAGAATGGCCCCCTGTTCTCCGAGCTCAAGTTCTACCAGAGGGCAGCCAAAGCGGACAGCAGTGAGTAGCACCACCTGTCCAGCGTCCCGGCAGCTCGCTGGAGCACGAGTGTGTTTGACTGATGAAGTGGCTGCAGACACACAGAGGCTCCGCTGCCTGCCACACAGTAATTAATAATAAGCCAAAGCAAACATGCACCTCAGTGGCAGTTAGGCCCCCTCTCTGCGCTTGTCTGAGCTTTCCAATGCCTACGTTTGGAGAGGAAGCCACTCACACGTAATGATGCCCGGGCCTCAGCTGAGCCCCTGACCACCTGCCAGCCTGGTGGAGCGCCAGTCAGGCCAGCCGCCATCAAGCCCTGAGCCAGGCCTACTGCTTTGTCTGGGGCCTCCGTGTGTGTGTGTGGGTGTTTGTACCCTCAGTAGTGTAAGATTGATATTTGCATGCATGCTTTATTACACTTGCAAGGACAAATCTGACTTCTGGACTAAACATTTGCCTACTTTTTATGGACATCGAGGCTTCAAAAGAAGTTGTGTTAGAGGAGGTTAAAGCAACCAAAGGGATAAGTAACACTAAGAGGGGACGACAACAAGAAGGACTCATTAATTCAACCTCTTTGATCATGGTTTAACGCCACAATTTAACATTAGTAAGATCAAGAAAGGTCAGTTTACTTTTTACTCTAAACCTGGACTAAATTTAATTTTGTTTGTTTAAAATGTGAACCAGTATTAACTTGACATATAAACTGGGGGGGGTTACTGAGCAAACTTTTATTTACTTATTTTGTAATTATTCTATCTAATTTGTAGAGATATTGGTCCATTTATTCCATTTATTAGGTTCAAAGACTGAGCCATGATCAAAGTTTTATTCTTACCAGGTTTTGACAGCAGTCTTGTTTGTTTATGTGTCGAAGCTTTGATGAATTCCTTCATTTCAATATTTTCTTCAGTACAGCACACACTTATTGACTTAAAGCATTCTAAGATGAGACACAAAACATTTTAGGATTGTTTGAGAAGCCAGGGGAAAAGCAGGGCTGAGCAACATCCTAAATGTTGTCTTTTAGATTTTCTATGAACATATAACACTGTAAAAGTCTCAGGCCACGACATGTTGATTTTACAGGGTTGTAATAAACAGGCATTTTTATTTATGAGTCTTTGTTAAGACATTAGATAACACAGAATGCATGTGCATTGTATTAAAACACTAACTTCATCAGAACTAAAAGGCTTCTACAGGTAAAACATGTTAAACTTTCAAATCAACTGAAGTTTTTCTAATTATTTTGTATTTTATTTGCGGAACATGATTTGCTCTGCCCAGATAATCCCATATAATTTCTATAATACATGTATTTAATTTTCCCCTAGTTTATTTAAGATTCTGAGTGACATATTTTTCAATCTAATGCATTTCCAGTGGAGAGATGGAGGTCAGAAAGAAAACTGGACTTCCTGGGCATCCCGACCTACTGGGGATCAGGACTGGCTGAACATAATGATCTAAGGTAAAGACATTTATTAGATAATCTCCACATCCTTGAATTTTCACAATATGCTATTCGTATGTTTTTCAAAGTCACATCACCAAGATGTTGCAAGTTAAGAAATGTTGTTAAACTTAGATACTGGTGATGTGAGAAGTTCTCAGACAATGTAATTTTACACTGAAATGTCAGAGAGGAGAGCTGCAAATGTTAATGTTAGATTCCCTTACTTAAAGTTGTCTGAAGTGGACCTGTGGGGTAAACTTCCAGATAAAAGGTGTGTCTAATGACTACAACAAGCATTATTTATACATCACTTTTTATTTAAGACTTATGAGTGAGTCACATGAAATGATGGATATTAATAGATAATTGTCACAAAATGTGGAAGATGGCACCCAGTGAATAAAATAAAATAGAAAAGAGACTAGATAGATAGATGCCATCAATTAAATGTAGCATTTAACAGATGTGTAGTAGTGATTAAGTTAGAAGAGCGTAATATAAAAAATAATTTCAGGAAAATCATAACTATTTTAGCAACTAAAGTGAAGATACAGTATTGGGTCTCATTCAAGAAATAATTCAAAAATTAGTGGTTTTTTTTAATATATTTATCAGTAGTGTGAAGATGTGCTGGACCTTCAGACCCAGTGTTTTGGTAGATGTAGTATGCTTCAATTGTACAAACTTGAGTTCAGCTCATGTCGGATTACAGACTCTGGTCATTAACAGTAAAGTTTCAACACAGAACAGACCACAGAATAATTTCAAAACACATTTTATGGTGAGATTTTAGAAGCTTGACTGCTCTGGTCTTTCTGACCCTTTAAAGAGGACATGTCAAAATTAAATGAATAGATAAATGGTTAGTCTTTTTAGTGTCATATTGTTAAAAAGTCTGCAGAATGGGGTTTCACATTAATGTAGATTTTTTTTGTTTGTTTGTTTTGGTTTGTTGTGTCCCTTATAAAACCAAAAACAGTTACTTTTAATTTAAGATAAGATCTTCCTTTATTAGTCCCATGAAGGGAAATTCTAAATTTACAGCAGCAACAGTAGATGTCAAACAAAGCACATGAGAGAAAAAAATAAAAATAAAAAAAGATCAAAAATAAAGACCAATCTAAAAAAGCTATAAATACTATTTCCAGCTGTGAACATGCCACAGGTTAGATAGGGGAGATACTCATACATACATCTTCTCATATATA
>JAQQZY010000008.1:6518674-6530396 GCA_030068375.1 Ostorhinchus rueppellii
GGAAGTCTGGGCATCCCTGCTTAGACTGTTGCCCCCGCGACCCGGCCCCGGATAAGCGGATGAAGATGGATGGATGGTCTAATACATTTGTTAAACACTGTATTTGAATGAGCACAGATTCATATAAATTCATGAAAGACAGAATTAAAAAACAGGTCAGAAAACCTCATTATAAACATAAAGTAATAGCATACATTAAAATAGTAACTACTTTTATGTCTTTCAACCCAAACTTGCAAACATGCCTTCAAAACTAAATTGAAACAAACTAAAAAGTCAAAACGAAATAAAAACAAAAGTTAACGTAACCTTGATGCAGACCCTCATGAATGATGCATCTTTGTGTGGCCTGAGGGTGAAGTTTACTAGTCGACCTGTAAATCAGGCCTCCTCCCTCTTGATGTAATTGTAACCTATTGAGGCTGAGGACAAAATACTAATCTGGCCCAAGAATGCACCAACACTGCTGTCAGATTTACTGCTCTGGCACTCTATGAAGGAATCTGTTCCTCCCCCTCACCACTCCATCTCTACTCTACTGAGACCTGAAAACAAAAGACTGATCTGAGACAAAGGATTTGGACAGTCCTCCTTCAGATTTACAGTACATTAGGATGGACACTCCGTGCTGATGCTGATGTGGCTGTATATCTGCGGAGGATTTATGGGCTGTGTTAGTGAGGAGTGATGTGAGCGCTAAGCTTTAGGATGACACACACACTTAGGCAAGTGATGGAATGATGGGAGACGATGTCCGATGTGCCCGACTCGTAAAAGTGTCTGCGAGCTCACACTATCAAACACAGACGAAGGGCAACAATGTTGAAGTGTCATATACGCGCTCGCTGGTGATCATGTTAATTCAACCTGGTGTCTCCTGTCCTTTATGTTGAAATGATACACTTCTGCACATTTATGCGTCTTCGCTTTCTATCTCTAAAATTACCAGCACATTACCGTTTCCCAAACACACTCCTCTTTGTGCCACGTGTCAAAATTGATATTGTGCTGTCTTTTGTGCTGACAACAGACTAAAAATAATCCCCCAGAAGTGTATAACTCCTTAAACAGACAATACTTTAAATCCTGAGGTGAGAGAATGGACTCCCGTAATACCCACTGCAGATTTTTGATTATACATCCAAATACTCTTTGAGAAAGTCAAATACAGACTTAAAGTTCACACAAGTTGTAGATACTTGGGCAACATCTTCAACATGGATTCAATCATTCTTATTTCAGCCATTTACACAAACACTGATGGAACCAGGTTTCAAAAATGTGTGCATTTGGGTTTCATATGGTTGAAACGGCCTACAATAAATAAAACAAAAAAACAAAAAAAAAAAAACTTTCACAGACACTCCTAAATGCACCTCTATGTGTACAGCCCTTCTTTATTTTTTACATTGCTTTACATTTGACTTTGCATATTTATGAATGTTTTTTGTTTTTTTTTACCTTCATTTAACCAGGAAAGTCTCATTGAGATTAATAATATATTTTTCAAGAGAGTCCTGCACACATTCATACACCAGTGTAAGTGAAACTGGAGGCAAGGAAGGTGAAGTGCCTTGCCCAAGGACACAATAGACTGACTTGGAGAGAGCAGGATTTGAACCGCCAACCTTCCAGATATTGGACAACCCACTCTACCACCTGAGCCATAGACACCCAACGTTAATGTATTTTTTTTTTTTTTTAAATACACCCATGTAAATACACCACAATTAGGAAAAAACTACTTCACATGTGCAGTCCCTTGGCAGGTAACAGAAACAAAACGTAACATTGATACATCACTTGCTAAAAAATTTTAAAACACACATAATGATAACATAGATATCATCCAAGCAAACAGATAAAAAGCAAATCGACATAAGATGGTTAAATAAAGTAATAAAATAGTTAAAGTAACATTTTTTTTTACTTAAATAAAAGTAATAAAATATGTGGTGACATGACAAAAAGCATATACTCAGAACAGAACTCTGTGACATGCACACAGTGGTTTCATCCACAGTGAAGAGACAGAGTCTGGTTTGGTTGATGGTTTGAGGATTTTTCATGGACTGTTCATCTTTTCAAACAGTTGAACCAGATTGTTGCTGTTAATACCAATAAGAATTATATAACAGAGATAATTAGCAGTTCTCACCAACACAAAAACTTAATAAAACTACCCCTAAACAACAGAACCAGAGCGACAGTTCAGGCAAAACCACACTAGTTTGGTTTCATTTGTATCACTTTGTCTCAGTAAAAAGGATCATGATAAAGGACATTGTTTTTGTAAATCATACTTCAGGACTGATGTTGAATTCTTTCATACTAGCTTGTTCTGCTCCTGTGAGTCAAGGTTTGCCTCATAATTAAAAAAATCAGTTTCCGAGATTAATCTGTGCCAACAGGATGATTTACAAGAATAAGTATCTGCAGGACAAGGTTAGACTACTGAGGTGGAATTACTGGCTGAGGCTCACAATTAATAAATAATTAGCGAGCAGAATTTCCCAGATTCTTTATAGTTAGTTTGATGTTCAGCTCCAGATTTACTGATTTATTCATTTAGATACTGACTGCTTTAACAGTTATCCAGTTTCTAATAAATTCAAAACTAGTTAATTCTCAACAATGAGCTGATATCATCACTTATTCAGCTGTCAGCTTTTTCCAGTTTTGAACTACTGTTATTTCTATAATGCAATTTAATGGTGTACAGTGAATGTTTTTAGATGTTCATTGCATAGAGAGCTTTGGCACTGTGAAGGAGTACGCAACGTGTTAATGCCCAATTTTCTGAAACAGTTTGATTAATACATTTAACCAATTAAGACCTAGTGCTCCTTTTATGGCAGATCCCAAATGAATTTCTCTCTATTTTTAACCTTTGTGAGTGATTTATCACCATTTGTTTTAATATTATCCTCTATATTTTGTCTTTTTTCAGTGTAAAACAGATACTTTCCTTTATTTAATACCCCGATCATATAGATTTTCATAAAAGATAAGAATAAATTCAAATGTTATTATAACAGAAAAAGAGAGAAGTCACTTTTTCAGCAAATCTATCATTAACTGAAAATAACCCAGTGTCTCCATCCACTGTCACTGATCCAACTTCATGGGTTTTACTGGTGAATCAATATTGTAGAAGATGACAGTGTTTCCACGTCCACTACAGAGCCTCTGAACATCCAAATGGGTCATATCTGATGACCATGAAAAAATGAAAAACTGTATTTTGCACCAATTACTTACATGGACTGATAGGATTAGTGGATCAACAGGTATAAAACAGTTGCATCAGCAGATGGTTTTGGTCGCTGGTGGATGTTTGGGTTTTTATGGGTTAAGCTTATGTTTTCTCTAATTCTAACAACTATCCAAAGCTGGTTCCATAATGAGTATAGTTATCATTAATATGAGTAAAGAAGTGCAATCCAAATCTGTAACAAATACAATGAAATGCACTGTGCAATGCAGTGTGCTTCAGATGGGGCGCTACAGCCTTAAAAGGAAGATCTGTTGAAGTCAGTGGATGTCAAGGATTAAAGAAAAATGACAGACTGCCATAAAAGTTGTAGCTTCAGAAATATTATTTTCAGTTGTGTTTTGTACCACATACTTTAAATGGTGCTATCCATTTCATTCTGTATTAACCAGTCAGGCCAGACTTCATATCAGCCAACTTTAAGCCTCAGTTCACAAACAGTTATCGACAGTGAAAAAGTATCAGTGGTGAATCTCTGACACACATCTCCATTCCTTCTCCTCTGGGGTCTCACGCCCACGATAGCAGGGACTAGCTGCCGCTCCCACTTGGCCATGATGGAAACAGCGTGACAGTCAGACGTCCTGCTGGGAAGACTGATGAGAGTATCCCATTTGCAACTCCACAGCCAAGTGAGCTGCTTCCAGACAGCGCACATGCCACACATTTGTACTCAAGTGTGTGCGTCTATGCATATGCCTGAGTTTTTTTACGAGCCAAATACATGATTCAGGACAGATCACATCAGCACAGACAACTACATGTATCTGCACTCATTTTAAAGGATGTTTCTGGAGATAAGAGTACCCGTATTGCATAGAAATAAGAACACTTCCCTGACCACAAATGTGTTCAGCGAGTGATCTCGGTATGAGGGCAGCACTGTCTGGTTTTAGTGAAGTGGTGGAGATGCCTCCACTGAACTTAACTGAATTATACCCCTGCTTTACCATCATTTAACAGACTTGATGTCATGCTCAGAGTGAAGACTGTGGACATTTCCCCCCACTGCTCACTGTTATCGCATATCGCAGTGCCCTACTGTGGCTGAATTCAATTTCATTTTAATTGAATTGTACAGTAAACACTAGTAATTGATGTTAACAGTGAGGTTCAGTGTCGCAGTACATGTTCAGAGAGTGAAAAAGTGCAGCTATCTGCAGTTCTTTAGTTTCCTAAATACTTGAGAGTTTGCGTTTGAGGGTCTACATGTATGTTCATAAATCACCTGCACTTACACTCCCCACATGAAGGAGAGGGAGCTACTAAATACAGAACTGCAGCAGGCAAAACTCAGCAATGAACAAGCGGAGATTTCTATCTTAGACGGTAACAATCTGAACCAAAAATGCAAAAGTGACATTGCTTTCTCACTTTTAATTCCATGCTTAAGGTGGGAAATCTGCATGCAGACGGACATGGAAAAGTGTGTGAAATTTCCTATACATCGATACAGTAAACATGCCAGGTGGCAGCCCCACCACTGAGACCAAGCGCATGTGTAGAACCTTCCTACTTCTCTTCCTGTTCACTCCTCGCGCGAAATACAATCACAAAACAGGGAACAGAACATCTTTCTCTGCTTTTGCTGAAATGATTCTTGGATGTAAATTAGAGTGGCTAACTAGGACAACCTGAAGGTCAGTCGCAGGGAAATAATCGGACACGTTGTCCTAGACTGGCTTGTGCCTGCGATGTTAACACGACGTGGAAAGAAAACCCATTTTGTATTTTCAACCTTTTAGATGGTGACGCGAGAGTGGAGCGGTTTTAAGATTTCCACTCCAGAAGGTAGTTTCACCTTTTTTTTTTTTTTCATTTTTCAACCCCCAAAAACACTGTTGCCGTCTAAACAAAAGGCATATCTGATAAAATATTTCGTCAGTTTCACCTGTGAGCGCTGTCGTGTAAACTAGGCCTATATTTGCAAGATTTGTGCAAGTCTTCTACAGCTGGATCAAAAAAAAGGCCCAGATACAGTATTTCAGTGGCTCATGTTTAGCTAATTACAGGATGCATTCACTGTGGCATCGTTTATATTATGCACTGCCATAATAAATGTCACAACATTTATTTCTATCAGGTCCCTTTTGGCCGAGATTTTGTATTGATGATGGGGATATCCGACCAATGCACTAAGTTTGCTCAATCACATCCCAAAAGTTCTTCATGGGGTTCAGATCTGGACTCTGTGGTGGCCAATCGATGAGGAAAGGTAATTCCAGGATCTGATTGTGTAGTGTATTGTACAGTACATAGTGTTTACCATATAAAATGCCTCAAAAACACTAGACCTAATAGAAAACACTTTAACAGCCTGTTTCTGTTGTTATTTCCCATTTACCAAGTTTACATTTAACTGTACTGGGAGCCATTTTATTAGAATAAAATGATATAAAGTGAATATACACCACTAACTATGACATGAATAAAATAAGATGGTAAACAACTGCATGAGTACACAGAATTACTTCTCAGTGTTACTGTGTTATTAAGGTTTTACTGCTAACAGAAGGGGTGGACATGTACTGCACAGAAAGTTACAATGACTAAAATTGTTCTGATTGAGAATTATCCATCAGCAGAAATTACATTACTTATACAGCTGAATTTATTTCATTCTCACCATGAAATGTGTTATTTGAAAAATGTTTCATTGATCACACAGTGAGACAACTATATCTCTTCATCAAAACATAGCAGCATCTGAAAACAATAAGTTATTTTTTGTTCTGATAACATTAATTTGGTTAAACATGTTGTGACTTCTAGTAGATCTGGCTCAAATTAGTGCATTTCTCCAGAATCCTGTACATCCTGCTGAATTTTAAATGGCCACTGTAACACAATCGGAACAAATCAGATGTTTATTTTACCATTATTGTCAAGTAGGAAAGAAACAACATGTGAGCTTCTGTTGTAATCTATTCAACCATATTAATCTGAAAAGGACTCTTGAGATGAATCATCTGATTTTCAATGAGGTCCTTAAAGAGAAGATGCATCTACAAGTGTTACAATGACAAGCTACTGTTGCGGCACCACTGGATGAATTACTGCTGTATGTAAGTGTAAATAGTTGTATAATTTGGCTTGGAGTGAAAACCAAATGATAATCAAATAATTATTTCCCCTCAGTGAACATCACGGTAATGTTCCCTTTCCCTCTTACGTGGTCCCAGGACACTCTGGAAGTCATTATCAGGCAGAACTGCACACTGATGGAGCTGATTTCTCCATGATCTAATTATCAACACACTGTTATTCTTTCTTTTTCTGCAGAAGCTGAGAACTACTGCGCCCCAGGGCATAATCCCCTCAAAACAACTTATTGATATACTTATTGGCAGTACTTAATATTTTTCACTTTTGTCTCTCGCTAGCTAAAATGGTTTGATGTCTGCTTAGCATTATTAACACCTGAGCAGAATTAGTTTTATTATGAGGAACTGATTGACTAGTTTTGATTTTCAATGAATTTTGAGGAAAAACTTAATTTGTAGAAGCGGAAAAAGGTACAATGAAATAAACAGGAATTTCAGTTATTATGAGCAGCATTTCCATTTGAGTGCATTTCTTTGCATATCAAGGATAACGCACAATTTTGAAAGGTGTATTTTGTTCAGTACAATTTTCAACTAACATAAGTCTCCATATACATACAATGGACATTTAAAGGGGAGCCTTTTGCAATTACATAAACTGGCCAAGGCGGTATTATGATTGTAACAGCAATTCCATTGTTTGGGTAACACCACATGACATCCTATGTAATATACAAAATAACTGTGAAATAAAGCTCCCACATTGTGCGAAACCATTTTCTCTTGAACACCATGAACTTAACATTTAAGTTGGTTCACAAACATGATTTTCCCTGCATTTCTATTTAAGTTTATTTTATGCTGGATTGTTTTGCTGTTCTCACAAATTACAGTAGCAACTGTGTATATTGATGAAAACCCTGGGACAGAGTCACTCCCATACAAACTCTGTTTACAGATTTGCTGATAGTGTTCACGTAGAATGCTCACAGTGCTCATCCCACACCTGTAATTTCAGCTTTGTTCGGCGAGTGGGTCAATAACGCAAAGTCACAGAATCACAGAGAGTCGGACAAAGGAAAGTTCCAGAATTCCCTCAGCTTTTTTTGTGATTAATAAACTGCAGTACTAGAGGCAACTATCATGCTAATGCTGCATTCATCTCATGTCATTTGAACCACAACTATTAACAACTATTAACTATTGAGTTGGAAAAGCATGTAACTTCAGACAAAGATATTCAGGATTTCACACAATTCCATACATGTCTAACCTAACTGGTACAAAAAGATCTTACTATACCTGTGTGAATTTGCAACTAGCAAAAGTTTAACGTGTATAAACCTTTGTATCACTTTAAAACCAATGCCACTGTATTAAAAATATGTGCATGGCAGTGGAACCAAAACTGCTCGATATTAAACATTATGATCTGTAATATAAACTGCTGTTCCAAAAAAAAAAAAAAAAAACAATAAAACAAAAAAACACAATGCCATGCCAACACTAACACTGATATTTTCTAAAGAGTTCAGTTCTATTCTTCAATCTACTTCAGGTCATACACTGATTTATAGAAGTAGATTTAATGTTTCCAGAGTTTTCCCTTTAGGATGTAGTCTTAACAATATTTTTGTTGTAACCCAAAAAGCCATTTACGTGTGAACCAGAGATTGAAACACTGAAATTAAATTTATTTTGCAAAATATCTGCATTAGTGTAGATGGGATTTTGGTGTTAGACTTTCAGAGGGCAGATAAATTTAAGGTCTGGTTATAATAATCATGTGCATTTCACGATCAATTTGACCTGGATAGACATAGTCACTATAAGCCACTCCCACTGCTAGTTTTAGTTGGTGTTATTTTTCATTCAGGACAATAACCCCACAATGGAGCTGGTTCCCCTTTCTGTTTTTCCTTGTTTTTTTTGTGCACCACAGTGAGACCTTCTCAAAAAGAAACATTTACTCAGTGTATAACTTACATCTTAATATTTCATTTTTTTCCCTAGAGGTAAGATTAACATGCCTATGTGTGGAGCAGTGTATATATGCACATATATGAGGAGGACGTGGCTATATGGAGCAGTTCTGCTTGTTTTTTTGGCGCCTAAACTGATAGGAGGACCGGCAACAACACCGAACATTAACAAATGGCTCTTAATGACTTCCTTATTTTTAGTTATTGAGTTATAGTTAAATCCAGGTCACATTTAATAACGCTGACAGGCCCAGCTAATACCGCCGTCTCCACTCATCATCAGAGATGGGTGGAGAGGCGGGGCTAGTCGCAGATATCTATTCTCCCCCAGCTCGGATTAAGCCTTGACTACTACACTCATTTTCCACTTTCCTATTAATGACCACGGCTACAATTATGATATTAGCAAAATGCAAATGGCTCTAATTGAAGACTCTCAGGTTTTAATAGGAGAAGGGAGGGAGGAGGGTTGAAGGTATGCTTTATGCTGGAAATGAGACCAACATCATTTTCAGTGTCGTGTTACGGTTAGGAGGCATTATACACAGCGGGCCTCAATCTCCAAAGCACTCGAGATTCGCTTAGCGTCTTAATTGGTATGGGCCATGCTAATAGCCACCAGGGGTTTTCAACTGTAATTCTGTCTGCTGATTGGCCAGGTAAGTGAGTCTTTCTCTCTCCTTCTCTGGCTGTCTCCATTTCTGTAGTGTGGTCATCCTAATTGGCTGGAGATGGCATACCATGTGTTAATTAATGGGAAATGAGGTCAAGTAGTTCAGCCGCCATCACTTAGTGGCCCCGCAGCATGGCCCCCAGAAGCTCCGGGCCTCATTACGGACACAGCTGGCTCTCCAATGTTCACAGCCTTTTTTTTTTTGGTGTATGAGCAGAACGTGGTCTCTTCTTATCACAGGGTTATCACTCTGTCACAGTGTGCTGCTGCTCTTTGGAGGCCACATGTAGCAGCACTCTGACAGCAGGACTCTGCAGAACCAGCTGGGCCCGAGGTCGAGGGATCACACACTTTCTAACATGATACTTTTTCTTCAGATTTGCTTTGGTTACATTATTAGGCCAGCTAATAAATTACTCCTATAATCGTGTGATGTAAATGCAATGGTATTGGGATTTACACAGTTACATCTGTAAATAATGAGGATGCCCTGGTTAGCACAGTTACTGTAAACCAGGATAATAAATATACATTGGTAAAATTAGTATCTGTTGGTGTGCATTTGATTTGCTGTCCTCTATTTCCTCTCTCTCACCTTGTGTACACATCTTTTTACAACACACCATACATAGACACAGGTGACAAATTAAAGGAAAAACCTGGTGGGAGTGGTAATCAACCTTATTGTTGTTGCCCCTCAAGCTTTATTTGTCACATTTCTACCTCATTGGCCCCGAAAATTCTTTCCCGTTGACTACATAGACTGCTCCACCATAATCTCATAGTGGATCGAAAATGTTGTGGCATCTCACGTCTAACAGACAACTTGTATATCTATCACAGATGGCTGTGATTTGTAAACCGAGCGGAGCATTTCTTCATTTTCACACTATCTGTGCTCACACGGGGTTCGTTGTCAGTTTTATGCTTCAGATCACCAATTTACTGAGGTGTCACAAAGTGAAATAAATAACACATTATATCATAAGGTGAACGGTAAGTTTCATGGAGCAGAACATAGAAGAAATTTATATTGCAAAATAAGCTTTTAGCTAAGACCCCAAACAACTTAACAAATAAGTCTCCTGTCTGTAAAACCTGTTTGCCTGGCAACATTAATGCAACCCATACTGCAATCAGAACATTACTTATCTCTCATCACTGAGGCTTAGTTTACACTGATCCGTTTTCGAGTGAATCCGACACAGTTTGTTATCATTTGGGCCTTTCATTTAGACTAGAACGGCATTCTGGGTCCCCCAAAGCGACATCTTTCCAGAACGCCTTTGGAAGTGGAGAGATTCCGCAACGTTCCCGTTCTCATTCCACTGTAAACGGATTTGAGGTGTGAAGTGGGTGTGTTCACACCTGCGTCATGACCACATGACCAGGGCAGATATAACCCTTGTGCGCAGCATTTATCCGTCACAAGACAGCGACTTCAACAACAACAACAATGGCGAGAGAGATAGTAACAGTGATATACACGATGCTACAAGTGATGCAAACATTGCTGAGCTGTTTGAAGCAGTGGAGCCAAACTGTAGTAGAGCTACAATGTAGACGTAAGCAGAGGAGACAATTTCTCGACAGTGTCCTATGTAGCGGTACAGAGCGGCGTGTAACTAGACGTACCAGCATCAGAAGATTTTGGGTAAGACCCGGCAGGACAAGTGTCTGGTGGGACAACTTCGTAAATGGCGTTGTCGTGGACGAGGAATGGAGAGAGAACTTTCGAATGTCCAAAGCGTCGCTCTTTGCTCTCAGTGAAGAACTCCGTCCTCACATTGAAGCGCAAACGACCAGGATGCGAGCTGCAATTACGCCGTTGAAGAGGGTGGCTATTACCCTCTACTACCTGAGCGACGAGGGAAGGCTAAGGAAGACGGCTAACGCCTTCGGTGTGTCGCGGCCGACTGTGTCCGTCGTCGTGAGGCAGACATGCAAAACCATCGCTCTTTGCCTTGGCCCGAAATACATCAGGCTGCCCTTCACAGAACCCGAGGCTGAAGAGCTGGTGTCTAGCTTTCAGCGTGTGCATGGCATGCCGCAGTGTTTGGGTGCGGTGGACGGGACCCACATCGAGATCAAGCAGCCATCATCCAACCCAACGGACTACATAAACAGAAAGGGTAAACACTCATTAAATGTACAAGCCGTCTGTGACTATAGGTACAGATTTATGGATGTAGTTGTACTGTGGCCTGGCAGTACGCACGACGCACGAGTGTTTGCTAATTCCAACATCAACACATACTTCAGAACCGGCAAGATTCCGGCATTGGCAAAGCAGCTAGTCGATGATGAGGATCCCATCCCCATATATCTCCTGGGTGACCCAGCATATCCACTTCTACCTTTCCTGATGAAGGAGTATTCTAGCCGTGGCATCACGGCACAAGAACAGTATTTTGGATTACGTTTGTGTCGGGCACGTATGGTGATCGAGTGTGCCTTTGGTCGTCTGAAGGCCAGATTCGCATGTCTGAGAAGGGCAATGGACATTAACTTGGACGATTTGCCATCAGTTATCTACGCCTGCTTTGTCCTCCACAACTTCTGTGAAGTAAGGAGTGAGAGTGTGGAGGAACACAGTGTGGTGAGAGCAGTGCAGTGTGACCATGAAGCACAGCCTGACACCCAAGTCAACAACTATGTAACTGACTGTAATGAGGCAGAGGGGAAAAGGGTCAGGAGAGTGCTTACACAGTTGCTTGACCTGGACTGATTGAACTGGTTTCTCCAAGTC
>JAQQZY010000008.1:6540414-6561476 GCA_030068375.1 Ostorhinchus rueppellii
GCCCTAAGCAGCTGGGATAGGCTCCATGCGACCCCCGTGACCCTAGTGAGGATTAAGCGGGTATAGAAGATGAATGATGAATGAATATTACTCATAACCTCTACATACTTTCAATTTTTGAGGTTTGTTTTTTTTTTTTTTTGTACAGAAAATGTACTTATAATTGAATATTTTGTCTGTATTATTAATACTTTTACTTCACTAAAAAAATATGAAGACTTACTCCACTACTGATCTGGAAAGAAACTCAAGACAAATAACGTAAAAAGTACAAAGTATATTAAAAAAGGCCTGGGAAAGGAAAATCAATGCTGTACTGCCTGGTAGACTATGGAAGATGGCACTCACCTGTATACATAGCTGTTCAATAAACAGCAGACATATAGGTTAATTCAGTACAAAGTGATTCATTGCTTTCATTATTCCAATGTCATGTTAAATAAATTTTATCCCTCTGTGTCTCCAACATGTGATAAATGTAAATCAAATGATGGTACATTGTTGCATTTATCCATTCATTTTTCTGTTCTGGTCAAAAATGTTCTTATTTCTTTCTGGGGTTTACAAGAGGACTCGCTCCCCTGATAGAGATCTGGCTCTCTTTGGTGCCTCAGAAGACTCTTTGACTCTGCCCTTATACATTTAAACAGTTCTATTGATGGCTACGGTTGTAGCAAAAACAACTCATTCTGAAGAACTGGAAAACATCAACTCCACCTTGCTTCAGAAACTGTTTGTACAAACTGGTGTCAGTTACTCACATGGAGAAATTATGAACTAATAACTCAAAATCACAACACAAAAGAATCCTGGGGGCCCTTACTGCATCATTTGGACTCAGTCTGATTCTGTTCTCCACATTCCTAGAATGAACTAATTGCATTTAGCAAGTATATATGGATGGTAATGCACCGTTTGCAGCGTTATGTACATATCTATTCTTTTTCTTTTCTACAAGTGGTTTTGACAACTCTTTGTGATTTATACCTCTTCCCCACGAGTGTGATTGTGTGAGTGAGTGTACAGTATAGGGTGGGATTTGGATTTTGTTTTTGTATATATATATGGATCACAAAAAATGTCAATAAATATAATATTAGTCCAAAGTATTAGTATTGAAGTATTAAACAGAAACACAAATCTGTGCTTGAACAAATATTGTTATGCCAGTTACTTTCCAACGCTTCTCTGAACATTGTTAATACAATAAATTGGGGCGAAAACAAATGATTTATGCTCATTGTTCGGCATTAATGCACTGTAAATCTATCAAACTAATGTCATTCCTTCAGGAGTGTTGGTAAAATCGCACCACATATGGCAAAAGGAAGAGAGGAGATAGTGTAAATTGTCATTCTAATCCAATCAAAACATGATAACTACAAAAGCACACTCCAACAATACACACTTGTCCTTCAATTTTCCCTTTTAGCCCCGTATTCACTGTGGAAGCTGTGAGGAGAGAATAGGAATGTGTGATTATACTGTATAGAGCTGGTGAGGGGAGTGTGTCAAAGCGTGCATGCCACACAATGTGCCTGGAGAGATTGATGTTTTTGTCATCCACCTGCTTCAAAGCTGTAAAAAAAGCCGGCTGATGCAAATAGAGAAACCTAGCCCAGGCAGGCTCACAAACAAAAGAAGGGGGAACCTCACTTGCTCCTCTTTTTGCACACACATCTGTTTTGGAGGAATATCTGAGGTTTCTTGTTGTGACGCACACTGCACGGGCTCAAATGAACACTGAATCTGAGTCTGGGTAAGTGTTGAATGGACTTTTTTGTTCTCTTTAGGGGAAAGGGAACAATTTAAGGCTGTTTTTTTTTCTCCTTTCTCTCTCTTTTTTTTTTTTTTGCTGCATCGGTGAGAGAAAGAAGCAAGCAAGCAAGCAGCAGAAGCTTCCCTCCCTCTTTCTGTCTCTCTCGTTCATTTCACGGAGGGAAAATCTGCAGCACGGCTCGGCTTTAATGGCATTCCAGTTGCAAAAAAGGGCGTCAAAATGTAGCATCAGAGGATAGCAGAGGGGCATATAGGCGGTGAGCTCTCTGTTGTCTCCTCTCTTTCTCTGTCTGACCGTTCTCTCTCTCTCTCCCTCTCTCTCTCTCTCTCTGTCTTTCTCTCTCTCTCTCTCTCTCTGCCTTCTGCTGCCTCCAGCGCCGGTTCTCCGTCTGGGAGAGGAATGATCTATGGTGCTTTGTTTATCACTGGCCATGGTCACTTCTCTGGAATGCAATTGGCTGGAACTACACCGTGTGGGTCCTGCACCCTGCGTCTCCCTCTCTCTCTCCCTCTCTCTCTCTCTCCCTCTCTCTCTTTGAAGCAAGACATGAGCAGGGGTGCCTTGTCCGACGTGCCTTTTTATCTCTCTCTCTCTCTTTTTTTTTTTTCCTTTTTTTTTTTTTTGTAGTCGTGGTATTTTGCATGTATCTGAATGATAATGGGACATATTGTTCCCTGGACCGGTGATTGATTGAACAGCTTGACAGCAAAACATGTTGGGGAATAATGTAGATTATCTTGTGTTTTGTTGTTTTGTGTTTCTTTTTTTGAGCACCATTTTGAATATGCGCTGAGTGTTTATTTTGTCATTTATTTGTTGCTGAATGTGAATAATGCATTGCGTCAGTTCTCACCTCTTGCACGTGTTGTACAGTCCACTCGGCGAGGGGTTTGCTGTTTTTATTGTGCTTTTTAAAATGCTTTTTGGTGATTGTGCATTCAGTTTTGACGGCTTATGGGGGGGAAAAAAGCAAGAATATAAGCTCATTTGTGCTCGACTTAGCATCTTTCTTTCCTTTCTCGTTTGTCCTTTTTCTTTCTTTTTTCTGTTTTGCTTTATTCATATTTCCATGTCCTTTCTTCCTTTTAGATTCTTTTTTCATGTGTATTTTCCTTTTCCATTATTTTTCCTTGGTCTCCTATTATGATCATGCACTATTTCTTTCTCGACTGATACTTTCTTTTTCTTTCATCAGTCTTTGTTTGCTTTGCATTTCTACTTTCTCAATCTATTCCCTCCTTTTTAAAGCAGATTTACAACATGCATTTTTCTGAGTGAGTGGAAACCATAAGGCTGCAGCACAGACACTGATGTGACAACATTAGAAATGCGTATTCCCCCTTTATTGACATGTATCACCACTGGTAAACAGATTGAGTGAGGCAGCCGCTGACTATCACTTTCCAAGTATGTTCAGGTGTGTGTGTGTGTGTTTTCTCAGATGAGTGGGTGTGTAGTTGTGTGGAGACTTAGCTGTGGATTACAGGCCTCACAGATAGGCTTGTGTCCAGACCGCTGTCTGACATGAGTTGATGGGATTACAGGAGCTGCCCCCTCCACACACACACACACACACACTCACACACCACCACCACCACCACTACCAGCCCACACCACTCCTTGGGTTGTGGAGGTACAAGGTGGAACTGTAGGTCAGTCTATTTGTGTGTATGTATGTGTTTAGCCACAGTTCACTGAAGGATGACAGTGGGTAATTTTAAGTAATTTCAACTGCAAACAACTGCAGCCTTGTTAGCAAAATTGTACTGGTTATATTTGTGCAGAAAAGCAATCAAGATTAACAGCACTTTCAAGTTGATGTTATTTATTACTTTGTTTTTTGCAGCTACTGAAGCAGAATTTAGGCACAAAGCACATGTCTGTCCTTAATTCTTCACTTTGCTGTCAGAGGCGGCTCTGCAGGTTACAGAAACCGGTGTGCAGACCTGAGATACAGCTGAATAATCAGCGACGTGCCAACGAGAAAATGAATCAGCAGCATTTTCTTTGTAATTAAATGATGTCCGTTTAAGCAAAGATGGCAAATTATAGTGAACACGTCCTTCTTTTGTGTGTCTTTATTTTGTTAAATATGTTCTGGACAAAAGTGGACATTTAAATTACAGTGGTCGGATGAGATTTTGTCAGGCCCAGCCGTTGTCCTTACCTGTAGCAGTTGTCAATAGACCTGATTATTCAGAAATGTTCAATACCAGTAGCAATAGTACCACTCTGGCATCAACACCAGATCATAAACAATATTTTTCTGTCAGAATTTCACCTTGAACAAAATAAAATCACTGCACATTAGGATACAAGACCTCATTATCATTTTTATCTATACTACATCATAAAATAAGCTAAATTACCTCAACTTGACTGCCTTTTAACATAACATTATCACCAAAAACACATGAAATCCAAACAACACTCAATAGTCAGGCAGTGAAATTTAGTATCAAATGACACTAAACAAAATAAAATGATAGTAGACACATGTTGATATTTGATCATCTCAAAACAAGATGGATTGGTGCAATGAAATTATTGAATTCTGGTTATACACCAATAACTCAGCTATAAAAGATGAAAACCTTGATGTTGAATTTTAGTGCAACTCCTACACAAAACTTCACTGAAATGCCTTTAAGCTGACTGTCAAAGCAAATAAAGACAGTCCAGTGCAATAATATTTATTGTAAATTTCGGGCTAGTTCTCACAATGGAATATAAATACTGAAAACCTAAATATTCTTTTGTTGTTTCAGTGCAAACATGTTGTTACTCACAGTGGGCAGGGCATTGTTTGAGACCAGACTGTGCTGAATATAGACAGAGATGAGACTGCAACAGACTCAAAGTAGAATTTTTTAGATTTTTTATTCATCTATTTGATCATATGATTGTCTAGTGTCATCCAATAATTGTAAAAATGCTGAATATGCAATTACCGACCAGGCTGATAATTGGTCAAATCTCAAGAGATCAAGTCCTTTTTTCACCACAATGAAGCAAACACAAATCAACAGATTCATACTAAAGGCTGTAAAAATATATTAAAATAATTATCCTAAGCAGTTGGTCTTTATCTGATGCCGCATTAAGGCTGTGCAGAGCTTTGTCTATTTGTCTGGGGCTGATGAATAATACAGGTGGGAGTCGAGTTTAAGTGTACGTTCATCCTCTCTGATTACTTTTAACCCCTAATTTATTTTATCTCTAAACACCACAGAAATCTTCCCTTTCACCATGCTCATTACTTTTGGCGAATCCCCGATAACCTTATCTATTGATACAACACAGATAATTTCATAATCCGGGCCTGCTCGTGCTCGTCTCCACCGAACGCCAAAGGATGCAGATGCAAAGCAAGTCCACTTGAGCTGATTAGTGTGTGAAGTGTGCTTGTTAGGCATACTGTGAAGTGTGCTTGTTATATATCCAGCCCTCACACTTGATCACCGCTGGCGCATTCGACTGATGGCTGCGACGATGCTGGGATCATGGTGTGTCCAGTGACTAATGGAAATGCAGAAATGCTCCTGTTTAATTTCTCACAACGATGGGATTGCTTCTATTTTATTACTATTTTTGATCATATTATATTATGAGACAAAGGCAGTTTTAACACAGATCACACCTAAAACACACACACATCTTTTCCCTTATGCTGTCGGTGTGGGTTTTTTTTTTAACTTGTAGGCCTTATTTCTGTCCAGCAAACATGATTTCCATGTATTTGTAAAAATCGTGCTTTTAATAAATGGCAGTTATTAGCATTTAAAGACAACATATCTAAATGTTCCTTTTGGTGTCAGTAGTTATGATACATATATACGATAAATTTGTCTTTGAATACAGTCATTTTGCAAAGTAAATTCAGCACTGATGTTAGCTAACAAGGTAACAGTGGTTAAACAGGTGAAATCCTGGTGATTTTAGTCCAACGTGGTGTTCTACTGCTACACACACATGTTGCTAATAAACATTTAGCATTTACGTCTTATAAGGTGTTTATATATTTATCAAGTGAAAGATGACGATACAAATTAGAGGGAAGATATCAGTCCAAAATGGTGGAAAATTCTGTGTGATTTTGCAGTCTCCTGGGATCTTGATTTGTTCCACATAAGTTTAAAAATTCCACTTCCTGTTATGTGGATTTCTATTTAATGCACTGCAGTTATTTTTAATTTAATGGCAATTAATTACATTTTATTTTCTTTCTAATGCATTGCTTGTTTTCTGTAGTAAAATTAGCCAACTTTACCTCCCGAGGTAATGTTAGCAAATAATTGCCAAGATGCTAACAGTTAGCTCTATAAACAAAGTGATGAGAGGAAACAAAAGGCCAAATAAATTCCTGTTGCCTGTATTTTTATTGTATTCACACCAGTGTGTAGAACTGAATACAAATGAATTACATTATATTTTCTTTTGAATGCATTGTTTTTTTTTCTGTAGTAAAATTAGCCAACATTAGCTCATGAGGTAATGTTAGCAAAGAGTTGCCAAGATGCTAACAGCTAGTACTATTAAAAAAAAGTGATTAGAGGAAACAAAAAGTCAAATAAATTCCTGTTAGCTGAATTTCTACTTCATTCTCTCTCGTTTTTAGAATTAAATGGAAATGAATTACATTATATTTTCTGTTGAATGCATTATTTGCCTTCTTTAGTAAAATTAGCCAACATTAGCTCATGAGATAATGTTAGCAAAGAGTTGCCAAGATGCTAACAGCTAGCGCCATAAACAAAGTGATTAGAGGAAACAAAAAGCCAAATAAATTCCTGTTACCTGGATTTCTATTTTATTCACTCTAGTTTTTAGAATGAAATGAAATGAATTACATTAGATTTTCTGTTGAATGCATTATTTGCTTTCTTTAGTAAAATTAGCCAACATTAGCTTATGAGATAATGTTAGCAAAGAGTTCCCAAGATGCTAACAGCTAGCGCCATAAACAAAGAGGAAACACAAAAAGCCAAATAAATACACAACGGTAGAAAATTGGTTCTATTTAAGCAAGAGCTGAGCAATATATTACATTAATCCAATCCAGTAAAACTGTGGAGACAGCTTGCTCAAAGTCAGACTCTCATTTCCACAGAGGACAGATCCTGAGAACATCCTTAGAACATTCCCATCAATGGAGGAGTTTGTCCAGTGGAGATATTGTATTGTAATTTGGACTCAAGTTCTGTTTCAGTTCATGCAGCCAGAAAACGAGCAATAAAAATATTAAGTCCAACTATAGACATATGCATATGTGCATATGATGAAACAATATGCTAATTTTCAGTAATTGTCATTATACTTTTGTTTTTAAGACGAGCCAAATTTAGCTTCATTCAGATAGAGGGGAAATTACAAAACAAATGTGAAGTTTTTGTAAAAATAACAAACAAAATGGAGTGTTTTAAGAAAATATTTGAGATAATCTATTTTCTTAAAAATAAAGTTTGCTCATTTTTCTATTTCAATAACACCTACACTTGCTCAACCCTCATTAAAACACAAAAAATCTATAATTTACCAAAAAAATTAATAATAATCTGAATCTACAATTACATCAAACCATAGATACCACTAAGCAGTAGTTATTAATAAATAAAAAACAAACAAACAAAAAACCCACACATTTCATAATACCAGTGACAGAAAGTAACATTTTCACACATGAACATCAGAGGTTTTGGAGAAAGAGATGTATTATACAGCTAGTCCTGTTTCAGATGTGAATATAAATTGCAACGAGATACACATACATAATTAAATTTGGTAAATATACAGACTTTTTTTTCAGTGGAAAAGTTGTCTAGCAGCTAAAGTTACTATCCAACTGTTCAGCTTCCCCAATTTAGGTCTTGCATTGCTTTTGATATTTACAGGTCAAGATGAAAAGGAGAATATCATTACAAAAAAAAAAAAAATCTGGCCAACATGATTCTGACAATAGGTAATAATAATAATAATAATAGCACTTACTGGTAGTGTTTCTATTGGCGCTGGTGCAGGCACTTATATCCTTCATATCATTGTGTTTGGAAATCCATGTTCCCAGGTCATTCTCTAAATGAATGTACTGTAAAGAAATAAAATAACGCAGTGTTTGTCTTATTAAAGTGGGAGATCACAGAGCTACAAAAAGGCATTAAATGAAGTTGTAAAGTAATACTCCAAAAGTCTTTGAATATATGTGAAATTGCAGGAAACCATTCCATTATTTGCTTTTATTCTCTGGAGGATGACCCTCACCTACCATTATTTTGGCATGACTCCCCTGTTAGAAAATGAAAATAAAATCTGGTGAAATTAAATTAAAAACAACCATTAATGTGCAGTGACTTGAATATCTGGTATCTCAAAAACGATTATCATTAGGTTCCATATATCCTGTGAAAAATCTGTTATCTCATGTCTTTTTATTCTCTTCCTCACAAGGTTTTCTGTCTTTTTTTTTTATTCGCTTTTTATCACCCTCTTTTGTACTTGGCAAAGCTTAAATGGTGCCAACTGAATATGTTATTCCATATGCTGTATTATTGGACATGCTCCTCCATAATGCATGCTTTTCAACAAGAATCCCTCAGTAATTGTGCCACTGAATCTAATACGGGTTTGAAAATACAATGTGAATAATTCGGGGGGAGTGGAGGGGGGTGGATGAAATAGCCTGCTGTGATTCTCCATCTGGCCTGTGCAGTATTGGAATGGACCATCCTCCTTTTGCCATGCCGGCCCAGAATAAGCTTCACTTTAAAGGATCAATTCTTTTATTATTGAAGTCGGTCTCGGTAGTGCAGGCTAATACATTCTGCATTGATCTCTCCCAAAACCTTTATTGCCATTCCTTCCAGCGAGGCTCGCATTTAAAAAGATATGTTCGCCAGAATAAAGATTTTACAAAGTGACTGGAGGACAAATAAGCCTATAAACTGAGGTATTCACATTTTAGTGGGAAGGAAAAGACAGGAGAGAATAAGGCGTCGGAGTTGCCAGCAGGCGTTTTGAATATCATTACCAGCTTTGCGGGGAGAAATTGAAATCATAAGCATAAGGAAAGTACCTGGTAATTAAAACTGTCTCGCTGTGCCGACGCTTTGATACCTGCTCAAAAAAGTATATGCAAGTGTGTGTCTGACTGAATATAGATATTGTGGTGGCACAAATTTTGGTTAAATAAAGCAAAGGAAGTGCACATTTTTCCCTCCAGTAAACCTGAGTGTGCCATGCAGGAGGGTGTCTGCTAGTTGTGTCTTTTGCATTGCCTGTGGAGTGAAAGCAGACGTGGATTGCTGTGGGTTGTGGCTCTACAGTATCTCTTATTACTATGCACATCCGTCTGACTGGATGCGTTTGTGGAGTACAGTGTCTAGTTGATGTTTGCCATGAGTGTTTAGACTGAGGAGGAGTAATATGTGCTCAGATTCATTAATCATGTCACTGCGTTTTACAATCAAACGCCCCAGCAACTGTTTTGATCTGATTCATAAAGGAAAAAAATGTTGTGTTTTAACCGAACGTCTTAAGAAAAACCTGAGCCGTTCGCGGCCTGTGGAGCGTCCACAAACACTTTGATGTGGCTGTATCAAAATCAAACCCTGAAGCATGCATGCCAGACCCTTATTGAACAAATTTGCGCCAGTGAAGCCAGCAGTTGAGGACATTAATGATCTGGACCCACTGGGGTCTGGAGCTCGGCGCCCACAGGCTAACCGCTCGATCCCCAATCAATAGCTTTTTATTAAAATTGTTTGCGAGGCAACACAAATCCATATTGTTTTGCCTCGGACAGGGGCACCCATGTGAAATATGTCGGACATATTTATATATTTTTTTCCAGATGAATGCAGAAAATAATGGCTGATATGCATGAGAAAAAAACACAGGGGCAGAGGTTTGGCATTATTGGAATATCCATTTCAACATTGATTTTCATAAGAGATGCATTTGTGATTATCTTATTTTCTCTTCCCTCAACAGGGTTGAATTACATCTCATATTATCCCAGTATTAAGGCAAAATTAATAACACAAGTAATTATAATATTTATGTCTAATGATATGCTGCGAGGGCCCTATCGATTCAGTCGAGATGCATCTAGGGGAAATGGCTTGGAGCTTTGCCTGATGACAGTCGCTGCCAGTGTGCTGTGCAGTGTGTGTTTGTGTGTGTATATATATGTGTGTGTGTGCGCATGTGTGTGTGTGTGTGTGTGTGTGGAATGCTAGTGGCTGCAGGGAAAATAAGATCAGCAGGAGAACACAATCAGTCCAGCATCATTTCATACTTAAAATCCGATCTGTGGTCAGTGGTTTCGCTTCGTCTTCCTTATCTGTTTTTGCTCGTTCCCCTCCTCTGGTGCCACTTAGTCCAGGCGCCAAGTGCATTTGAAGTTTAGGTTTATTTAACAAATACATCCCTCACCACTGCACATGCATATTCCTTTATTCCTTTAGTTTTTCTGTTCTCTTTGTGAATCGCATGACAAACCAGACAGCACAGCTATGGATTTTTTTTTCTTTCTTTTTTTTTTTTTTTTCCTTTTTTGGTGAATTGCAGGTACCCGCCTCAGTCAGGTGGTGTGTTCTGCAGCTGGGTATTAACCATTCTGTCTTTTTCTGCAGAATCTTTATTTTATCTTTAAATCATTTTGCTGATGTAGGTCTATCACTCTGTGTTTATTTAAATTACATGGATAGTACTGTATGAATCCACTTGTGAATTGGCAAGTCTTTTGCATATAGATTCATTTAAGTGACTATACACTTGTAACACTCAGTGACTCTGTGACGCCATATGGGGGTAGATATATTTAATGCATGGTGCCACTTTTTTGGACTCAACTGTGACTTTTTTTGGGAACATTTTTGAACAGTTAGGCCCATGTGGTGAAAAAAGTTACCATGATTTTTTTTTTTTTTTTTTATGTATCAGATAATAGCCAACATAAATGCCAAATTATTATTTTCAAGTTTATTTCTGGTTCTAAGTTAACAAAGCATTTATTTGTGGTTTTAAATTATTATTTATGAATAGAGATTAACTAATACATATCAAACAAGGCAGAATATTCAAGAGAATTATGTTAAAAATCTATTTTAACTTCAACATATACATATGTAAAATAAATTAACGTAACACAAAAATTTATGAAATACGAGTTTGTTTCTCAGATTTCCTAATTTTTGATCTTGTGAGTTTTGAGTTTACTTTAGATTCACATTAAGTCATTATATGTCTTATATTAATGATATTTTTTGTGGCAGATGATGCATGTGTTTAGAGTAAACATAGCCAAAATCATATATCAGATGATTAACCCTTAAGGAGCTCCTCAAACACGCCTACACAGCATAAATAGTTCACTTTTTTATCACTCGTTATCTCTGTCTGTGCTTTGTAGTGCTGAGTACTGCAGCTCACAGCTCTTATGTACACCTCTCTGCTTGGCTTCCTGCTCACTGGTGTGGAGAAAAAAAAAATCCAAACCCACGTCACTATAATCTGAAGCCAGTCGCCTAAGTAAGACTGTAATTGGATAGAACATATTTAAAGATACGTGGCCTTTCACGTAAAACGACATAAAGATGGTTTTAAACATGATGGAGTTGATTCAAAAGAAAATATGAGAGGATTCTGGGTTTTTTTGGTTTTTTTTTACTTGTTTATGCACCGTCATTGTACCTTCCCTTTGTTTTGTCAGCGTTGGAAAGTGCACGTACTCACAAAAGTGCACACAGGCACAGTTTTAGGAGCTTGAGATTTCCTTTTATGATGCTTTTTTTCCCTTCGTCTTCATTACATTTGAGAGGGAAATATACTTTTCAATGCACTCCATTTATATTACACCCTACTTAATTTCCTGTAATGCAGTGATAACAAGATTGACAAATTATTTACCGTTTTTCAAGCACTTTGCTTCATGAATTGCTATTTCTCTCAGCCGCTCTATGTGACATTAATCTAATATGACTGAGTCTTGTAACATTAACTGTAAAAGCCCTGCTATTTAAAGACATTACTTTGGCATTGTCTCCAGATTTTTCATATTTATTTGATGAAACAATTTATTAATCGGTGTAAAAATCAGCAAGTAAATTGACAATGATTACAGCTGCAGCTCTGCTATTCAGACTGAAGTGTACGTATATAATAATGCTAACAAACATTAAAACTATGCAACGGATGTCAAAAATACTACAAACTCCACTGAGTAATTCATTGCTAACGTTTTTTTCATTAGTAAAATTAACAGGGGACGGTGTCAACGGAAGGAGCTGGGTTTACTTTAGATGTTTTAAGTATATTTTCTTGGTATATACTAGTACTTTTTCAGTAAACACATAGAAAGATGTTAGTTTTTATAGTGCACCCTTGTTACTTTCACTTAAATAAATAAAGGATATGATTTATTATTATTCCTTAGATGCTTCCTGGTCAGGTCAGTATGGAAAAAAAATGATTTTATTTAAGAAAAAAATATTTAATAAATAAGGCTGAGGTTAATATAAGTCCATTAATTGTGGCTCCCTGTGATATTCATCTTGCATTCATCACTGACCGGATGCCTTTGAGGTGAGAGGACAGGGAGGTGCAGTTCCGAACACCCACCAAAAGAGGGCAACATGATGTCAGAATTGTACCCCCCTCCACCACCGACACCACTGCTTGGTCTTCCTTCCATAGGCCAGTGTAGAGGGAAGTGGATGGTGGGGTGGGTAGAAGAAGTGGAGGGGATGGGTGGTGGTGGTGGTGGTGATGGGGGGGTTGTAGGTGCTGGGTTAAACGTGTAAGTAACAATAATTTACATTTACGCCTGGAACGGCTTCCCCCGCGCTGTCACTCTGCAGTTCAAAGCTCTCTTCCACTCTCCTGGCAACAAAGCGAGCCGTCTTGTCATGCAGGCTCCAGATAGTGCGGCGGAGTGGATGAAGTTCTTCACAGTCAAGGTGTCATTATGGAAGACCTTGCCTCGGTGCGGCGGCCTGATACAAAAAAACAAAAGGGTGGATGTGGTGGCAGTGGGAGTCAGGGTGGTGGGGGAATTCAACCAATCAATCAACCAATTAATCAATCAATCAGTCAATTTATTACAAAATTATCACAAACAGTCAAAACAGTTCATTTACGAGATAGGTTTGGTCATAGGACACCACAGAAGCAGGCCAAGCTCATTAACATGTGATAAGAGACTATTTCCATTAGAATCTTTAATAAATTCAAATCTTCTAAAAAACTACAACATATTTAAAAATAAAAAAAAAAATTGCCAATCTACCTAAAGATGATTCATTTCCTTTTCCTGAGTCCTGTTGTAATCAGCATGTTCCAATATTCACTGATAATTTAATAGTCAGAAACGGGGCTTTATCCACATAAATAGAGTTTACATGACGTGTATATCATTAAATATGCCACTCTCCGTTCGCCTTGCTCTTTCCGAAAACACCCCAAATGTGCTCTGGCCCTCAGCCAAGGACGCTGAGATACAGCTCGCCCTCCTGATGCTGATTTTTTTTACTTTGATTTGTCACATTTTAACCTTTTCCCCGTCTGTTTCCCCTTTGAAGTGGCCATCGCTTTACTGAAAGAGGCACAAAGGAGCAAAAGGACCAACTGACACCTTTTGCCATGCCGTGTTTTTTTTATTTTATTTTATTTTTTTTTTTAGGGGGTGCCCATTTGTTCTATGATGTGACAGCATTGATGATAGGATGACAGATGTCTTACCAGCCCACCCCCTCGGTGCCAACAACCACCCACCGCCTCCTCCTACTCCTACGCACAAACAGTTTGCCCCCGTTCGGCCGTGGAGCACAGCTGCAGTGCTCCGGTATTGCGGCTCTCCCTTTAACCCTGCCCCCCTGGAAGCCTCCCCTCCTCTTCTTCCTCCCTCCCTCCCTCCCTCCTCTCTCTGGAGGAGAGACTGATAGGCCTCTTTGGCACAGGACTACCTCTTTGTTCCCTGCCAGGTCGAGCTGCAGGAAGGAAGCCACAGAGGCAGGGTCAGCTGTAATTCACCTTTTGGCCAGTAGAGGAGGCCCTGTATGGGCAGCAGGGCCATGGGGGCCTTGAAGGAGACGCAGTATGCCCTCCCATTAGTCCCACTGCTTATATCCAATACTAGCATTTGTTACCACTTATTAATAGTCACAAGGTCTAATTACATGCATTATAATTGGTTTCACATGCAGTAATAATATGGCAGTAATGCATAATAGTGTAGCACTGCCTGTAAAACAATTCAATTATGTCGGACATGCCGTACAATTAGACTTTGGCGGGAAATGACTTGCGTATTTGCATTGGGGTGATGTGTGCGTAAGTGATTTTACGTCTCTGAGTAAAGCAGATGTTTAGCGTTCACCGCCGATCATTGTGTGACTGTATAGCTTCAAACACACACACACACACACACACACACACACACACACACACACACACACACACACACACACACACACACACACACATGCACAATAAAGAAAAAAGTGATTGGTGCAGCCTTTTTGTATGATGATGTACTCTGCTGGGATGTGCTGAGGTGGTGCTGGTGTCTACTGATTACCATATTCCAAATATACAACCTAATGTGACTTAATTAATACCTTATTACAGTGGATTTTTTTAGGATTAGGTTTGTAGCTAGTCCTAAAACCATACATTTAATATAAAACTACAAATTAAAGTTGGAGAGAATCTGAAATCTTCAGTACTTTAATGCGTTCTTTTCCAAAGACATGACCAGTCGAGCTAGAATAGATGGAAAAACAGATAACTCATTTTTCACATGTCATGTTAAACTTTGCTCATCCCGGCTCATAATCTGTGATTTGCTGTTCCTTTCAGGCTAATATACGGTGCAAATGATGCTATGTTTCTGTGCCATAAAAGAGTTTCATGCCTCTTTAAGACATAACACTATACACAGAGAAAATAAAGAAATAAATGATTGGTGCAGCCTTTTTGCAGATGCCTGATCTTACATGTAGGTGGAGGTGATGTCTGCTGGTTAGAATTGCCTTGTTAAAAATAGAATAAGTAACGTTCGCATTTTATTTATCGCCACATGAGAAATTTATGTACCTTTTAGGACAATATGAACTGGATAATAACACTAAAAGTCCTGAAAATATCAATCCAAACCAACACTGTGCAATCTTTTTTTTTAAATTATTATTATTTTAAGACAAACTTATGGTTGAATTTTCTGAACTGACAAGTGTTTTTATCCAATGTCTAACATTTTAACATGAAATAACTTTCAGATTTAACCACATTGGAATCACTACTATCTCTCTACAGTGTATGCAATTTAAGTAAAAAAAACAAACAGAAACGAAACAACATTGATTTAACTGGAAGACTAATTACATGTTGCATTCATGCACTAAACATCGAATAAGCATTTCCTGCACACGTCACATGATATTAGAGTTGCATGTAATAATCAACGAGTATTTGCAAAAGTGGAAGGAGTCTGGTCAAGGTTTTATTCCATCTGCACTGAAAAAAATACAAAAATAAAATGAATACCAATAAGAAATAAACTATATTGCAAGGTCTGAGGTAAATCCTATAAAAAATAATTTAAAAATGTTGAGATATTTAAGAAGTAACAAAGAAATATTCACATACACCCTGTGCACATTTACGGATAAAGGTGTAAAGAAACATGCAAAAGTTGTAACATGTAGTATGTAGCTTGATTTTGATGAAGTAATAGATGTGAACAGGCTTTGATATCAATAAAGATGTGTTTTTTTTTTTAGGTTTAAGCACTGCAAGTTCCCAAAACACCACTTTTAATAATGAATATAAGGCTATGTAGTTACAGTGGTGTTGTTATTTAATACTATTTCGAGGTAATGTGATTAACACACTGGGATTACTCAAGAAGAATACAGTAATAGTTAAAAGTTTTTGAATAATTGAATCTTTCCGAGTCTGGGGAGCTCCTAGTCGCTGTTAAAACCAATGGCATGGGCTGTGTCTATTACCTGGTGAAGTAAAAGTACCGTTACCTTGCAAAAACAAGAACCAGAGCAAAAGCAGAAGTATTCCTCTGCGTAAGTACTTAAGCTGGAAGCAAGAAATCGAATAATAAAAAGTCTAACATCTGCAGCAACTCAAAGAAAACAATATGGCGATGAAATTTCACATCAGTCGGACTTAAAATAGCTGAGAAAATTGATTTTAAACGTAACATGGAGTGACAGACAAACCATAATGATGTGTGAATGCATCTAAAAGAAAACCAGTCTTTTCTCACGTATTTGTTATTTGATATGAGATTATTTCAGATAGTCCCCCCCTGAAGTAGAAGTAAAAAAAAAAAAAAAAGAAATGTTTAGTTTTTCCATCATCTGGGGAGCCACCGGTCACTGTTGAAACCTATGACATGGGCTGGGTGTAGTTACTGGTGAAGCAATAGTACTGCAACTTTGGAGATGTAGCAGCGTAGAAGTAAAAGCATTTATCAAAGTAATGACTTGATCGAGAAGCGAGACAAATTATCAATGAAAAAAAAAGCAACAGAACATACTTACTATACCTGGACAATCTGTCACCGACACACCAAATTTCAGATCAGACCTAAAATAGATGATTAATGTTAAATTTAAAATTCCTCGGTTTGTTTTTTTATTTGACAAAGATTCATTTCAGTCATTCCCCCACTAGTAAAGGTAAAAATGTAAACACGCCACTGTATTTATATGAAGAAAGTCATATGATTATTGCAAACAATGCACAAATTACTGCTCATTATATAAAGTACGTCTCTGTGTTCAGTGTCACTGAATGCAAAATATCACCATCTTTAAATTGCAGCCTTTTGTCATTATATAATTAAACAGCCTGACAGTATTTGCAACTGATTTAATTAGGGAGCTCCATTAGTTTGTGAAAAGATAAAAAAAGCAAAACCAGAGTGATGAATGCATCTAAAGGTAAAAAAACAAAACAAAACAAAAAAAACCCCATAAATATATATATACTTCTGCAAAAGCACATTTTAGTCAAAAAAGAAGTGACTTAAATTCATGTGATGGTGTAAATGTAGGGCCTCAGAGTGCAGATCTGCACCATTTAGTGTTCATTTATCACTGTGATTTGGTGCTATTTCAATGTGTTCCTCGTGGTGGGAAAAAAAAAAAAAAAAAAAAAATATATAAATAAAAGACGGGCCTTGCTTGCAACATCTACGCTGATATGCCAGGTCTCATCCTGACACCGCTGACCCCTTCCAGTGTTGCGAACGCACCACGCTGTTTCTGCAGCGCTGTCCTCCATCTGCACTATCTGCGTGTAATATCCCTAATCCCACGCAAACTACACAAGCAACAGCAGGTGCGTTTAGGCTCCCTGTATGTAAAACAAACTCTTTCTTATCGTACAAACCCTGGAAACAAACAAAGTAATTAGAAATATCTCCTACTCCTTTTTTGTTCTTTGTGATATTTTATCTGGGCTAATGCCGTACGGATATTCTGCTTGAGTCGTCATTTAGCTTCGACGTACACTCTGTATATGAGTGTGTGTGTGTGCGTACTATTATTATTGCGTTTTTTCTTTCTTGCCAGGTTTTTGTAGAACATTTAGCTAATTGATTATCACATGCCTCGGCCTTATCAGCAAACCGTTATTTTGTAAATGAATATTCAAGAGAGATTTTTCCTCTCTTTGCCTTTGTAGTACATTATTTGTGGACAAAATATGCAAACATAGAGAAAGGCAGCTTGCTTTTCTGCCTCACTGCCTAATTACATTTTGCGCTCGCACCTATACAGAGCCACGGCATGTATTTATAGCAGAGGAGAATGAATTCACACACTCCCCCGGCTGCAATCGTATGCCAGGCATCTGCTTATGAAGTGGCTCTTTCTCTGGGATGGTTCGACACCCCCCCCATCACCACCACCACCACCACCACCATCACCATCACCACTACCACCCTACCACCCCTCCCATCACCACCACACACCTCAACAAGAGGAAAAGAGAGATGGGAAAAAAAGAGAGAAAGAAGGAGAAAAAGGAGACTTAATCGCTCCTGTATGTTTCACGCCCTCCCCTCCTCTCCCACCCCCACCCCAACTCAAAATCCACCATCCACCGCCTGGCTCATCTTCTGTGTGATCAATTTGACTTGTTTATGTTTATGCGCTGCCGTTCTTGTCGCCCGTCGCCATCTTTGTGAGGAGCCTTGTCTGGGGAGAGGAAATGGATGGCAGCGACAGCAGAAGAAGAAGAGGAAGAAGAGGAAGAGAGAGAGGAAGGAGGGATGGAGTGACAGGTGGAGAAGGTGGGGATCAGAGAGAAAGTGAGGGATGGATGAGGCGCACAGGCAGAGGGAAAGGACAGGCAGAGGAGGGGGTCGTTTATCTGCGACATCCCTTGTCATCATATATGTAGATGCCTTTTGAAGTTTGCAGTGTGTTCCCGCGCCCGGTAATGTAGCGTGCATCCAGGATTGACTGAAAAACCCCGAGCACCTCACTGCGCCCAGTTAGGCTACGGCGGCTAATCGTGCTTGGCAGAACATACTCTGCTTTAATTTTAGCCATAATGACGATGAGAGGGGCGAAATGATACTTTAAAGAGCAGAGGAGAGAGGAGGCAAAAGAGGGAGAAAAAAAGAAGAAGAAGAGGGGAATGAAAAGAGGGAAAAAAGGACAGAGAGAAAAGAGAGAGTGAGAGAAGCTGTGAAGGTGATTAGTTGTACTGGCGGATCTTGGCGGTGGAGGAGGTTGGAACACTAATCCTTGCTTTGGTTGGAGACATTTTCGCGCAGTAGGTCCCTTCTTTCCGCCCCCTCTCAATTTTAAGCCCCGTGTCAAGCTCAAGCCCTTCTTTTCCAGCGCTCACTTGCTCTCATTTCCTCTGCCTTCTGGCAAGCCCTGCTATTTATAAGAAAAATCATTTTTCTTTTCTCTCCCTCTCCCTCTCTCCCTTCTTTCTCCTTTAATTCTTTCCTGGCGTGTTTGATTTTCTGCCCTGCTTAGAGAAGGTGCCCAGATGAGTGGCAGCCAGCCAGGGCTCGTCTCCTCTCCTCTCCTCTCCTCTCTTCTCCTCTCCTCTTCCTCCCCTCTCCCTCCTCATCCTCATCCTCACATGTGGCTTTTAAAGGGCTGCCGTAAACACACGGACACGTACACTCGCATTTACATCGAAAAACACTAGCAGGCTGCCGTTGTATATCGACGACTAGCTCATGTTAGAAGCCGTTTTGCATAACCAGTGTAGCGATGTGTATTGGCCCTCTGCCCAGACAATAAGCCATAGATTTTACAGTATGACATCATTTATCCAGCACATTATTTGATTGTTTTGGCTGGTTTCTAATTTGATGGATCTCGCTGTTGTCTCTTAAAATCATCAGCATCACTTCTTCTGCTTAATCTGCTCAGCTGGAAAGGAGGGAAATATATGTATTTAGCACACCGCTACTGCTACGAGAAGCTTTGCAGCTACTACAACTGCCTCAAATTCCCATATTGAGCCACGTTAATCAGGACAAAATAGCGTATATTGTAGCTTTGGCCTGCCTTGCTGCATATAAAGAAAACTGCACTTTTCACATTTACATTCATGCCAAATACTCCCAGGCCTGTCAATGCTCGGGGCCAGATATCATCCAAACTGCCATTGATTTGTTTGTCCTTTGGCTCTTTTCCATGTTTTGGGAAATGAATCATAGCTTTTTTTTTTGTTGTTCTTCTTCTTGGCATCATCTATTTAATCCATACACTCCTCGTTTTCCATAAATAACAGGGCAGAACTCGGCTTGGACCGGCTTGTAACGCTGAGTGCTTTTGTTCTCAAAAGGATGACAGCAGCGCTCGAGGTGCTTCACACACACAGACACAAACACATCCTTAACGGCAGCTTTTAGAGGTAGATTAAATATAGAGAGCACCAAAAGATACACTTTCACGTCTGCGAGTCTTCAAATTTCCCAGTGTAGCCTGTACTTGAATACTTGAATCGTGGAACTAACTCGTCAACTGTTGAATAAAAAGGTTCACGTTACACAGGATGTCTTATTGTATCCATAACCTTTCTGCTCCTCTCCATTTCCTTTCCTCCGTCTTTCCTCTGGAACAGTGGGTAAAATTAATTTCCTTGACCTTTGCATGGCCTGCACTGCATGGGGTCAAATTCCAACATTCATTACACTTCCATTTTATTTCGCTATAAAATATGTGCAACTGGATAATGAGAGCTTGGGGAATCTAAGTATAGATTTTTATTTCATGATCCGAGGAAAAAAATATAATTAAAAGAGAATAAACAGCCACCTGGTCAGATGGGGGATTGAAACAGGAACTTTAAAAAATGACTGAAGTGGCTGGGTTTTCTAATGAGATGAAAGATGCAACATATGGAGTTCATGTGATGGTGGAGGATGCCTTTAAATGATGTGTATGTTTTATGCATATGCGTTTGCGTGTAAATGCAGATGCACACATGTACAGTATACAATACAAATCTCATTACCTGCAGGCTCCCGCGCTGTTTCACCAGCAGGACTTCAGTGTTTTTCTCTTTAATCTTTCTTAAATTTAAAGTTAGCTGCTATAGATCAACTGCAGAGCTAAATTGTTCCTTTTATTTTTCAGCGAAAGGGGGTTGGGGCCTCGTCTGCATTTTCTAGAGCTTGGTTGGCTTATACAGTAATGCACACTAAGGCAATTGTGCCAGGTGTGTGCCATGGACTTAAACACTGTGTAAGCACGATAATTGTGCCACTTAGCAAGCCCAAGCTGTGTGGGTTTACCTCCAAATAACCTTCCCCAGCCTTGGAACCTGTGGCCAACAGCTGCCACGTACCAGTGTCAGGACTCTGAGCTCTGTATTTAATGTACTGTAGGTGGGGAGAATCAGATCTTAATGTTTAAGCCATAAGATAAAAGGAGGCAGACTGGGCCTTTGGATGACCCTCTGCATGCATTTCTTTGCAGCACAGCTACTATTTCAACCTCAGTGCACATAAGAGGTATAATATATCTGAATAACAAAGGAGAAACTGCAATGTCGGTGTGTTTCTGCTCTTTCAGAAGTAACTACATTTCTTGACAGTTATGAGCACGTGTTGCCGTTTGGACATTTATGCTAACTAACCCTCCTGATTTGGTGTCCGTGTCTTGTAGTTAATACCACAGTGCTTTAATCCCTTGACGCCGATTGTCGCAAATTTGCATCAAACCCCCCCTCTTGCTCCAAAATGCAACCAAAATACTATCAACTTGAAAGCAAAAACACAAGTGAAATT
>JAQQZY010000008.1:6635319-6648964 GCA_030068375.1 Ostorhinchus rueppellii
CACACAGAAAGGTCCCACCCGGGAATTGAACCCAGGACCTTCTTGCTGTGAGGCACGAGTGCTAACCACTGCACCACTGTGTCACCCCTCTTGCCATATAAATGTAAAAAAAAAAATAGGGAAATAAATTGAAAATGTAAAATGCAGAGGATAATATTATAATACACAGTGAGAAAGCTAGATTAGCGAGGTTAGATTTTCAGAAATTCCACTGGATGTTGCCACAAATTACTTGTAGGTCTGTAAGGGTAGTAGGGAGTAAAAAGACAAAGTTGTCGAGCAGTTTTCAGGAATCACTACTTTACCGGAGTATCTATTTACCGAAGTCACAGGTGTCAAACATATGGCCCATGGGTCAAAGGGTCCAATCCAGCCCATGGGATATCACAATTGTTTTAGTTCCACATACAGAACAATTCATTCTCAAGTGGCCAGTAAAATAATAACATAATAATCTCTTTTTCTTTTTTTTTTTCTGGCCCGTCACCATCACCCCTCATCGGAGGACGATTTTACTTTCAATTTAAATTATTTACAAACAATGATTACTCCTGATTGACCCACATCCCTTATTTTCTTTTATATATTTATGTTATGTGTATGTAAGCATCAGCTGATCAAGACAAATTCCTGTAATGCAAATTACTTGGCAATAAACTTGATTCTGATTCTGATTATACTGTGATAACCGTAATAATGTAATGTAAACAGTGAACAGATAATATAAGAACAAAAAATGATTGTACCAATTGTGCAGATGGATGAATGGACAGGTGGACAGGCAGACGGTAGACAAACAGACAGACGTACATACTTAAGTAGAGATGTCTACAGAGAGGGCATAGTATATAAGCAATGACAACCGCACATTTTTCCTCTTTATTTTAGTGTAAATATTTACAGTTGCATGAAAATATTTACATTTACATGCTATCCTTTTACCAAAAATGTGAATAACCTCAACAAATATGAACAACATAATGTCTTGAGAAAAATCGGTGTAATTTTAACAGTATTCTACCTGTTACTAAATGTTGTGTATTTATAGATCCACTGTGACCTGTAAGTTAAAATGTACACGTGTAAACAATAAACTGAGGCACAATATTGTTAAATTTACACTTATTTTTCTTAAGACATTTCAGGTTCAGATTTTTTATGAAACTCTGCAGATGTAAACACTTCCATAATGTAATTTTAATTTTTTCGCTGTTATTATTTCACCGGTCCACTTTAGATCATATTGGGCTGAATGTGACCTCTGAACTAAACTGAGTTTGACACCGTTGGCCTAAATATAGCAATGAAGTATTAGTACTTTATTACTTACTACATCTGTGTCAAAATAGAATTCCGAGCCCCCAGGTTTGAGTCATATATGATGGAAATAATCACCAGTACTACAGCAGCAGTGTGAACAGATCCAGGCAGAGGACTTCATTTCTGAGTGTTTAGTGAACATGCAGTTGTGCGTGTTTGTGTGGACATGCTAGCTAAGGGGGACATCTGTTTGCCTTGAGGTGGGGGCACGTTCTCTTATCGTGTTTGTGTGTGTACGGAGGGCCACATGGGAGCGCCGAGGCAGACACAAACACAACCAGAGCCCAAATGGCAGCGCTGGCAGCCTGGGCTTCTTCTTCTGGAGTCCACGTCGGAGCAGGTAACTGCAGGCGAGGGCAAGGGGGCTCAAAGACAACAACAACACTTCACTTAGGCCTAATTAGGAAGGTGGTCAGGTCAGCATCTGAGCAATATGGTGCACATACGCCTCTGTGGTAGCACGCACTGAATTATGGGAAAAAAAAAACAAAAAAAAAAACAAAACTCCGGTACTGAAGTAGAGAAAGACACAGGTGCACACTGGAGAATGAGACAGTGAATTCGTTTTACAGCCTACACACAACATTCTGAAATGAATAGTGTGGATTTACTATTTAAAAAAAACCCCCAAAAAACCCCATGTAAGTATCTATGAAATGTCAGATAATCAACTGACTTGCACACCTAGATGAGCTAAATGTGATGTTTCTGGGGTGTTAATTATACTAAACAAGAATAGGAATTTATGTCATTTATGGTAATTTTTGTCCATGGCTTTCCTAAAATAAATAACACCTAAGTTAACACAAAGTTACAAGATTAGCATATACCATAAATAAATAATAAATAAATAATAAATAATAAATACCATAAAAGAAAATAAGAAATAAAGAACACATTTAACCCTAAAACACCAAACGTATATTTAATACATGAGTTTTGAAGCCCTCTACATGATCAGTGTGATATTTTTTGTTCTCTAAAAACCTGATGTATACAATTAGATACATGTAATACACCGATGATCCACTGGGGGGACACTACAAGATTAAATTAATGAAGGAGGAAAAACTTTGGCAATTTTGAAACGGAATTACCAATTTGTTTGACATGTTTGTGTTATATTATATTTTGTTTGTTCAAAAATAACATTTGAGCTTTGAGACCCAATGTATCAAATATGATACAAAATTGAAGCTCATACATGGAAATTGATAGTTTGAGAAAAAAGAAAATTGGTTGTTCAGAAGGACCAATAAAGGCTCCAGTTTCTAAGAACTTGGATTTTCTGTCAATGATTTAATGGTTCAGGTTTTATAGGGATTATATTACCCAAGATACAACGTAGCAAAGTTTTTTGCAGGTCCAGTGCAGTGTTCGCTGTAGTGAAAAAAAAAAAGAATATAATAAATGAACAAACACTAGATTTAAATCCTCCAAATAAAACCAAATCTATTCCCATACCTGTGAGACTAAATCTAAATTGACTGAATAAAAATCCAAATGTATAAAACTGACCAAATTATAACTTTGGTTGGTTTCAGCAATTTCCCAGCAAACACATTCACTGATAATGTTGATATCATAAGCTCCTTGGTTTTGTCCAAGCATGAAAAATCAAAAGAAATGAGGAAAAAAAACCCCAAAACATCAAACAGAAGTCCTGTGAACAGACTGTAGTACTCCTGTCCCGGGGCAGGATTTCCTGTGAGCACCTTGGACCACACTCTCAAAGTTGCGTGCCAAGCCCCCCCCCCACACCATCACCACCACCACCACCTCGACCACCACCTCACCCACCCTCCATCTCTTCCCCCTCCCCCTGAGATGAGGTCAGGGTGTTGGAGATGGAGGTTGGGGCTGCCCCTGAGCGTTGCGATTCAGGCCAGTTTTCTTCACTTGCTCCCCTGCCCCCCCCCCCCCCTCGTGCTGTCTTTAAGGTTTTAGGTTAGGTTGGTGGTAGTGGGGGGGCGGGGATGTGAATGCTGGGAAGTTGCTATCGAGGGCATTGCGCACCTCCAAAGGCATTTAAAAAGGCATTCTTCCTCCGCGAGACACCTCCATAGTCAGACGCGAGGGCAGGAAACGCTCTAGCTGGCCAACATTTAGCACCACGCCGCCGAGCAGGAAGTGAGAAAAGGTCTTCAAAAGTTCCACTAACTGACTACAAAGAAGGTAGACATCGCCCCGAACTACTCATCAGAGGTCGGCTCGTTTTATTTTTCCCTACCCGTCATTTCCTTTCGTCCTCCTTTCCTTCCTTCCTCCCTCCCTGCCTCCACGCGGCTGAGGTTACGGCGCAGAAAGGTGAGGCTGAGCTGATCCCAGAGCTGCTGCAGCTGCTACCTCCAGCGCCTCCAACATCCACAAACCTCCAGTGTGGCCAGGATGAAAGGCAGTTGGAGGGGAGTGAACTGTACCGGGCTCCGCAGTATTGATGTCGGAGAAAATGAACTGACTCCTCCATCGATCCGCAGAGGGAAAATGTAGAAATAGAAACGGTAAATCTGGCTCTCTTGTCTAACAGCTTAACGGCGGCCATCTTTTTTTCTTTTCTTTTTTTTTTCTCTCTCATCCTTTGCTCTCTCTTCTATGTAAACCAGACCAATATTCCTGCATTGACGTTTTCTAGAGGGCAGTAAAGCATTTGAAAGCTCTATTGGCTTGTTTTGTTCCCTTTTACATGAGGGATGCTGTGTTTTTGTGATCAATAGAAGCAGGCCTGGGTTACTGTTCAAGTTATTGTTATTAGGGACAGCAGAGCAGTCGCACCAGTCCAGCATGTGTTCCTGTCATCTCATCAGACGTCGCGGAAAAGGATATTTTGCCTGATCCAGCAGTGGCGCCTATGGAAACATATGGCAAGATGAGATATTTTAAACATGCTTGATGCCTCCATATGCTTATTATTGTGTAGCAGTGATGTGGTGGTAAATAAAAGCTGTGACCTCTCATGAATCATCCAAGAAAAAGACAAAAAGGAAGCCTCCTCCCATACTTTTTGGAAGCAACATTATGAGGTTAACCCATAAAGACCCAAACATCCACCATCGACCACAACCATGTACTGATCTAAAATGTTTAATACCAGTTGATCCCCTAATCCTATCAATACATGTAAATAATTGGTGTAAAATACAGTTTATTGTCTTTTCATGGTCATCAGATATGACCTATTTGGACCTTCAGAGGCTCTGTAGTTACCATGGAAACACTGACATCTTCTATAACACTGATTCATCCATAAAACCCATGCAGTTTGATCAATAATAGTGGATAGGAACACATTTATTTTTGCGTGCAGTCATTGATATTTTAGCTGAAAAAGTTAACTTTTCTTGAATTTCTGATACAATAACTGTCAACTTAAATCTGAGTTTTTATAATATCTATGTGATCGGTCAGTTAATTATTAGAAAATACCTGATTTTCACTGAAAACATACGAAAAAACAGAAAATAGTACTGTAAAAATGGTGATATTATGTCGGATACTATTAATATATTGGATGTGATAAGGCCTAGGAAAAAAAATGTTGCGTTTCTGGTTACCCGACTGACACTCACAACCCCCCCCCCCAGCCTTTTTTTGGGAGGGTCGGCTTCATGCACCATGCACTAAGAGTCATATGACTGCCAGGCATGTCTGATTATTGGAAGAGGTAACTTACATTAATGAGGGCTTTAGTGGCTTACAGTATATTCTTAATCAATGGCATTGAGAACTGTGTTTGATCCATAACTGTATTGATAAATCCCTGAAAAATGTCTTTCTGGTGTGTTAGAAGTTGATCAAGCATTTCCTTTTGCTTTTGAAGTAGTTCAGTTACCTGTGCAGTGATACATACTCATCCTCAGGTTCTGCTCTGTTCTTCGGTGGTATTTTAGCTGAGGTCGTCCGTGGTTGTCACCTGGATAGCTGTGGTTGTAGCTCAAGTAGTGGCAACGTTGTCCCGGCTGGCGGTGGTTGTAGTAAGGCTGGTAGTGATGTTGTTCGGGTAACGGTGGTTGTAGCCCGGCTAGTTGTAGCGTTGTTGACCGGCTAAGGGTGGTTTCAGCCTGGCTGGTGGTGATGTTGTCTGGTTGTGGTTGTAGCCTGGCTGGCGGTGATGTTGTCCCAGCTATCGATGGTTGTAGCCTGGCTAGCTGTAGCTTTGTAGACCGATGGTTGTAGCCCAGCTGGCGGTAATACTGTCCCTGCTAGCGGCAGTATTGTTGGATTTGCGGTGGTTGTAGCCCAGCTAGCAAGATTAGCTAGACATCTCGATATTGAACATTTAACTGCTCTTATCTGTAATTCTATGTTAAAGTAAGGAGTTACGGAAGTTTTTTAGGAAAAGGTCCTTATAATTCTGTTAGCATTTGTTCAACCTGTATTGTTTCAGTAAGGGCATACTGGTGTGCTGTTCAGGTTAACCATTAAGTTTGTCCTCAAAGAACAGAGAAATTTATAGTATGGTGTTGAAAATACCAGTGTACTGATGGATCGTCCCCCTAGAACTACGCCCAGATGACGCCCTGGTGTTTACTCTGCAGCTACTGTAGATTCACAAGCATTGTTAAGTAGTGTAAGACCCACTTTTATTTTATGGCTTTTAACACTGTGTGAGTTGTGTGGTCCTCTGTGTTATTTTATTTATTTATTGATTTTTATTGATTTTTGTACTTTTAACAATTTGTTTTTTGTTTTTGTCTTTTTTTTTTTAAGATGTGCAGCACTTTGGAAACATTCTTGTTGTTTGTCGGTGAAGGTTCTCATTCATCCAGGTCATTGTTCATCCGCAGTGATGATTTCCGCACTGATTTCAACACTGCGGATGATTCTTGTTGTTTAAATGTGCTACATAAATACAGTGGATTAGATATCAAAAACATGACATTCCTGCAAATGAATTACATACTGTGTGGAAAAATATTCAAGCATATTGGAGGGATTTAGTCCTGTTGAAGAAATGGAAACTTTGTACGTGTTACAACTGGACCTGGTGTCATCTTTTTGCATTAAATAAAGCCATGTTTTGGAGCATTTCTGCCTCGACACCATGTTGGCTACATTCTAAACCAGAACAATGCAGCTTACCTGTGACATCCTCACACATGCACAACAAAGGCAGAACTGAGAAGCAAAAATAAGCAAGTAGGTAAATGATTCCAAGGAATTGAGCTACTCGGAACTGGTTCTCAAAATGAACCGCTTCTTGATTCCCATCCCCAATTATGATCACACTGACCACGTACACAGTAAAAAAAAATGCAGTGTCAATATTTCAGAGCCAAACTATTTTAATTTGAAGTATTCATAGCTCTATGGAGAGTAAACCAGCTCTAATGGTATAATTAAAAGTCAGTGTAAAGTTCTGCACAGATGCAGTGTCAAATTCAACTCTACATAGTGATGATTAGTGCCAGTCTGCTGCATTGCATTGTGGGTACTGGACATTTTTCTCATTGTGTTCTATTTTATGTGCAGGGGCTCAAGGGGTTCTGTTTTTTTAATTAATGTGACACCATTGGTCAAACCCGTAGCAGAACAAAACCAAACCTGACCTTCCCCATGAAGCTTTTATTGGATAACAAGTGGAGAGGTCTTTACTCTATCAAAATAAGAGCATGTTCTAGAGTGATTAGAACCTAGAGAGTAAATTTATGTCTTTCTCGACCCCCACCTCATAGACCCCTGCAATTCTACATTGCTTCAATATTAGCACAGGGTGTAAACTAATGAGGAAAATAACAATGCAGATAAATAAATAGTAAAACATTACAGAGTCATTTTATAACTAAATCTGGAGTAAAAATGGCTCTATAAAGTGTAATCATATTACTCTAGCAGTGTGAAAGCGCCACAGTGTTAAATATTTTTTAGACATTTCATTGTTAATTTTGACACTGAATTGAGTAGAATTAATTCTGAAAATGTGACACTGGACATAGAGTAAATTTTACTCTAATTTTGAGTGGGACCAAATAACATCTGAAACAGACTTAAGTTCAACTCTAAAAAATTGACACTTTTTTTTTTTTTTTTACTGTGTACAGGTTGTAATCTAGTGACATATGCACATTATTTTTCTGTTCCAACTTTTATTACTCACAGTTTTACTTCTGCTTTTGTTTCACTAATGCATTTATTCCACCTACATTCATTGCAGTTGTTTTGCACTAACAGGATCCAATCCCACTACCTTTACAACACCTACAGTTGTGTTTGTGCTGCTGTTGGCCCATTTCATCTCATCTACTGTAACTGCCTTCATCTACACATGTCGGATTTCTTGCCGTCTCTACTACGGTGGGCCTTAAACACCTCATAGGGATGATAAAGTGTTTATGAATTGAATTGGATGATATTTTCGATTCAGAAGGTCAAAGGTCAACTTCACTGTGACTTGTTTGTCCATAAGTCCATAGTCTGGAAAAACAGTCTGTAAATGCAGATATAATATTCATCACTTGAATAATATGAATAACATTCTACAAAACACATTTAGTACCTTTTTTTAAGGTCTATCAAAATCTTCACTATTTATATTATGAGTCTGGTGAAAATGGATGTAAAGTGTAGTTTTATCTTTATAGATGAATCTATAGATTAAAAAAGAAATGGTTAAAAATGTGATGAACTCATAAAAAAACTCCTAAATACATTTTTGTCCGTATTTAACATTTGTTAAGTGATTTATCACCATGTATTGTAAAGTTATCCTCTATATTTTGCTTTTTGCCTCTGTCAAAATCACATATTTTCCTGATTATGTACTTTAATCATCATAATGAGATTACATTTGAGGGTTATTATATAAAAAATAAGCACAGAAAGCTGTAAAAAAAAAAAAAAAAAAGTTTGGGTTTTTTTCAGCAAATAAGCCATTAACTGAACATAAACCCAGTGTCTCATCCACTGTCACTGATCCAACTCCACGGGTTTTGCTGGTGAATCAACGTTATAGAAGATGACTGTGTTTCCACGGTAACTATGGAGCCTCTGAACGTCCAAATGGGTCATATCTGATGACTATGAAAAGCTGAAAAACTGTATTTTACACCAATTATTAACATGTACTGACAGGATTAGTGGATCAACACATATTTAACAGTTTAGGTCAGTAGACACTTTTGATCGCTGGTGGCCGTTTGGATGTGTAATGGTTAAAGTACCAGTATTCTTGGATCATTTCATAACACAAGTTAATATAAGTTGTTGTTTTTTTTTTTTTTAAAATCTCTATATTAAAAGTATTTTCCATACAGAAATGCACACACTTTTACTGATTGTTTTTCAGTTTTACCTATGTCTGCTTATTTTAACAGGAATGATATGATGTTTAATACTGCGGTGACATTCCCTCTAAATGCCTGTAGGGGGGTTTTAATCTCATTTACACATCTCACTCCTTTTTCTGCTTTCTTTTTCTCATCCGTTTTCATATGTGCAAATAAATAAATATCGAATTTGTATATATGTGTATAGTTCTGTCAAACTAAAATGCCCTGACAGATAAGTGATATCCTTGAGCAGGAGTTTGTACACAGATTGAATCTCTTTTGTTCCACTCCACTGTGTTGTTTTTAGATGAGGGGGAAAAAGCTGAATCTCTATTTTCTTTTAGCTGCAGCAGGCTCTGAGAGAAAGCGAGTCTGAGTGCCCTTAGTATTTTCATCTCGCACATCATGCTTTTTAATTATGGGACATATTGAGCAGCGTGTCCAATGCACAGTGGCTCCGCTGGAATATTCATGTCCAAAGTTGGAGGAAAGTGGAAAGGGGAGGGAAGTGAGATGTAATTGTAATTAGTGAAGGACCTGGTGCTGCCAATTCTCTACGGAGTGTCTGAGTCACCTGCTGTGTGAGTGTGTGTGTGTGTGTGTGTGTGTGTGTGTGTGTGTGTGTGTGCACTTGTGCATCTGTCCTCCTGGCTTAGCGTACCTGGACACACCAGGGAGTTTGAGGAGCTCTCCTGGCTTAACTGGAAGACATACCTGTCTGTCTCCTCGCTCCGGGCTGAAGTGGCTAGTTAGCATATGTGCTGCCGTGCGTGCATGTTTACCCTATAAGGCAATGTGTGTAGGTGTGCATGTGTGTGTGTGCACGTGCATGGGCCTCATCTCAAGTCTCACCGGAGACTTGTTGTCTAAGATTAATGAAGGTCACCGGAATCCTCCAAAGTATTCCGATAATTAAGGCTTTGTTTATCAAAAACAAGTTATATTAAGAGCAAAAAGATTCATGGTAATTATTCATAATCTTAACAATTCAAGTGTAGCCACCTCATTTGTGCCTTTAATTCTTCTTGTTAATGTTTTGCATAAATCTGCATAATTACTTGAGATGCCTGTTGTATTTTTGACAGCTACTCAGTTCGTGTGCACTAAAGGGTATCGAATATGCCGCGCACTGCATACTTAAAGAGAGGCTGTATGGCTGGAGCCCGCAAAGCATATTTCAGCCATCAAGCCGGCTGCGTGGGGCAGTAATGCACACACAGAATGGGGTGTTTTCTATCAAACCCACTAAATGAATGCATCTGCTTCTGGTGGTTAGAATGAAGGCTTTTATGAGCGAGATGTCCCCCAAATCAGACGGCAAAATGGGGGCATCTGTGAATAAATCCTCGCTCTAAACAACTAACAGGGCTGCACACAGTCACTGCTGTGAGTTTGCCTTTATTTTAGAGATCAGCCCTACATAACACACTCACAACTTGATTTAGAGTGTGTTCTCCTGTCCTCTGTGTTTGCAACCACGTCACCAGAGTACAGTGTTGCCATTGTATATTTCTGCAAAGCATGGAGGTGTATACTGTCAGCATTTGTGAAACAAGGAAATACATCTCGTATCTACATTTCTACATGTGTACCACATTCTGTGTTTTACCTGCTGCTTTACTGTACTCCTGGTCTGGTTCTCCTCAGCAGGCAGGACGCGGTTTGGGATTATGAATATAAGAAATATGGGATGACAGATACTGGAGTATGCATCCTGATTCCAGCATAAGTTTATAAGGTTATGGTTTGGAAATGAATGTGTTTTGAGTTGAAGTTAGAATTACAGAATAGAGGAGATTGTTGATCATTATTACTAAACTTAAGTGATTTAAAAAAAAATTCTGATACAAAAATGTTTCAAATGTGTATTGGATATCTGCAATTTAATCATGTGTAATAACAACATAATTGTGCAATAACAATAATGGAATAGTTGAAATATAATGTGTAATAGCACTAAGACGATAGTTGCAATAGAATTATGTGTAATTGCCACACAGTCATGTGTAATAGCAATAATGGGATGGTCACTATATAATCATGTGTAATGGCGACAATGGGGTATTTATAATATTATCGTTTGCAAACCATCAATTTTTGGTGGTGGCTTGCCTTAGTTCCCCGGTGTTTATCTGTTTGTGCACATTATTTGTTGTTGCTTGTGTTTCTTGTCTGTCTCAGTTCAGTTATGGTTTTATGGTATTATGTTATCTGTACAGTAAGTTGTTTTTTTGTTTTTTTTTGGGAAATTAGCCATATAGTTATAATTGCTCGTATTTTCATGTGAATGTTCATTAATATGATCCATCCCATTTTAAAAATAAATCATTCATTCATTCATTCATTGTATTTGAGTTTATATTTAGCTCATTTGTAGTGGGTTATGACGTACAATTATTTTATATATTGATTGACAGATATCAAGTGTTCATGTCGTATTAATATAGATTGATATAGTTTGTGTGATTTGTTGTAATGAAGGGGGTGGGATTAAATAAGTATTTAATTTTTCCCACCTATTTTTGGATGTGTATTTTTTCTTAAGAGCATAAATTTCTTTTGTTTTTGTTTTTATATTGATAATTTGCCTGGGGCGTTTGCTTTTGTTGGTGGTGGTGCCCTGCTTTTTAAATACCCAAAATAAAACATTTATTCATTCATTCATTCTTCTTGGTCCATCTTCACTTATTGGTAGTTTCAATGAGTTATGGAACCTCCACGACCCTCACAAGGACAAAACAGTTTCAAAAATGAATGGATGGATTTGTTCTTTGTGTTAATATGATGCTCTGATAACAATATAAGTCGTATGTGTAGCCTAATGAGTGGTTTACTGTTTTTGAGCTAAGTTAAAGAAAAAAAAATCAGGTTTGAAGTACTTCCTGCTGATATGGAAGGTGCTGGTCACATGCCCATTTTCACCCAATCAGCTTGTTCTACTGTGACATCATCTACTGTAACTATTCTCTCTAATTTACCATTCCTGTTCATTCATCTGTATTCATTTTTGCTGCAGGACTCTGTTCTTAAGTCCATAAAACACATTCAGATGTCATTCTGTTACTTTACATGTGGTGATAAATACCAGAGGAAGTGAAATCGATGAGTTAAGTTACAAGCCTTAAACAAATAAGAATTAAAATGAAATTTGGTGCTTGCTAATGATTATTCCCACAGTATTTGTTTTTTCAGATCTTTATGGAAGCAGGTTTTTATGAAGTGTTTCACATCTTTATTCTTAGTGTTTTGTTTGTCAGTTCTTTATCTAGACTGTACATTTCAGGGGATGGTAAATAAAGTATTTATGTAAATGCACGGCTGAAGATGAAGTAAAGCGATACACTGCTGTAAACAGACCAAGAGCTGGAACAGTACTTAAGACACTTAAAATCACAATCTACTCTAAAACTACAGGAATCATTGTCTTTCAAGTTAACCCTATAACACCAAATGTATCGTATTTGATACATGAATTTTGCAGCCCTCTACATGATCAGTGTGATATTTGTCTTCTTCAAAAACCTGGTGTATGTAATTAGATACATGCCATAGATGGATAATCCACCAGAGGCCTTTCCAGTGACACTACAAGACTGTCATTAATGAGGAAGGAGGCAGAATGTTGACAATTTTGAAAAGGAATTACCACTTTATTAGTGTTTGTGTTGTGCTTTTATTTGTTCAAAAATAACATTTGAGCACTGAGACCTGATGTAGCAAATAGGACACAAAACTGAAACTCATACATGGAAATTGATATTTGAAAAAAAAAAAAAAAGTTTTTGTTGTTCAGAAGGACCAACAAAGGCTCCAGTTTCAAAGAAGTGGGATTTTCTGTCAATTATGTAATGGTTCAGGCTTTACAGGGTTAAACCAGATCTAGATTCAGCTCCTTCTGAACCTCGACTTGTTTCATGCTACAGTTTGTGATTCTGTTGACTGTTTTTACCACTCATGCCATGTGTAGTTGGTGGTGTAAGACGATAGAAACATGCAAAGAGAAAGACACACACCAAGAGCTGTGATGTCATCTGAAGGTTGTCTCCTCCCAGAGCTACTGAAGATGTTTAAACCCGACGTAAACAACTGGCCTGAAATATGATTCTGATGTAGTTTGATACAGGGGTTTGATTTTTTATTTGACAACCTCAGAGCAGACAAAGCCACACACTCCCACCTGTGTTCCGTCTCAGAGGTTCAAATGGTTGTGAGTCATTTTATCACATCTTTCTTTCTTTTAATCTGTGAAAAATGACTAATGAACATCTGTACAAATCTCATTTTCCATCACATCTCTAAACTTTTTTTCTGTATTAAACTGACCGCTGGTATTTTTCCTAAATCCAACCTTAAAATTCATCACTGATGAGCAGTTTGAGAGAAATTAGCTAAAAAAGTGACATATTTTGATACACACACATTACACGACATTTTATCCTTAAAATTGATGATTAATCCATGAACCTGACACTTACAGATCTTAAAAATCCACACGATAAATGATATTGCTCTTTTTGCTTTGCGAATCTTTGCAAAGTATTTTTCAAATTTGTAATTCGTGTTTAGCATTTTATCATAAGGGAAATGGGAATGAGAGGAGTCTCCAGCTATCATTCCTGGTATGAGAGGTTCGGGTACCAGCAGCACAAACATTAGTCGCACAAACGTAACATTAGCTGGACTGAACCATGGTTAAAACTGGTTCAACACAATAACTATGAGGCTTGTACTGTTATTTTTGTGAAGGTACAGTAAGGTCAATGACTCCTGGAATAATGTCTTTAAAAGTCATAATAATGGATTCGATTTTTTTAGCCCTTTTCAAGTCACCCAAAGCGCTTTACATTGTTGATCCATTATTCATTCACTCACACATTCTCCCTCTGGTGGTGGTAAACTACATTTGTAGCCACAGTTGTCCTGTGGCAGACTGATGGAAGCATGCCTACGGCCCCTCCAACCACCACCAAACATTCATACACTAGTGTGAGTGACACTGGAGGAAAGGAGGGTGAAGTGTCTTGCCCAAGGACACAACAGCTGACCTGGAGAGAGCGGGA
>JAQQZY010000008.1:6649614-6659936 GCA_030068375.1 Ostorhinchus rueppellii
TTGGATTGTGGGAGGAAACCGGAGTACCCGGAGAAAACCCACGCAGACACGGGGAGAACATGCAAACTCCACACAGGGAATTGAACATGGGACCTTCTTGCTGTGAGGCACGAGAGCTAACCACTGCACCACCGTGTCGCCCCATATTAATTAAATAATTTCAATAATATCTTATTTTATGCATACTTCTATGTTATAACTCGAAATTCACTTATTCAGATAATGTTCTACATTTGGTTATTATAGTGGATTTATATTTACTTTTAAATGCACATATTGAAAAAGACATTTTCAAATTTTGCTCTAGATTATTCCATGAATTTATCCATCCTTGAAACTTATTTTATTTTTTCACTTGCTTGTCTGCTATCCACCCGCATGTCTTTTAATTTTACCAGTATTTTTTTTTTCTTTACTTGTCCCTGTATGTTTTAGCAGGTTCCCCATACATTTTCTCTTTATATTTTTCATTTTCACTCGTGGTTTTTTCTGCTTAATCTGTCTTTTCTCTCTACGATTGCTTGTTGAATGTTGCTGCTGTTGACTGTGTAAAATTCCCCCAGGTGGGATAAATAAAGTTTTTCTTTCCTTTCCTTTCCTTTCCTTTCCTTTCCTTTCCTTTCCTTTCCTTTCCTTTATTTTCCACACCATTCTGAAATGTCCTTTTTTGCACTAAAACAAAGAGAAAAAATTTGGAGTTGTCATTATTTACTGGTTGTTTGTATTTTACTGGTCCCACCCACTTGGCATGTTGACCCTGAACTAAAATGACTTATTTTTAACATCCTTCATTGTTAATATCTTCAGTGTAATTTTTTTCAGAAATTCATCCCAGGGGCCGGATTTGACCCTTTGGCGGGCCGGTTTTGGTCCACGTGCCATATGTTTGACACCGCCACTTCATACAAACAATGAACGGCGTTAATTCTGTGCATGAACATACCGTATCAAAAGTTCAAAGGTTTTATTTTTGTCATTCCTCAGTACAAGTACAATAGAAATGAAATAGTGTACTCATTGGTTAAAAGCAGTGTAAAGTCAGGCACAAATAGGAAATCACATTCAATAAGTTAAAATAAATGACAAATATTAAAAGTAGCAGTCCTAATAAAAGACTAAAACTAAAATAAGCTTAAATATACTACATAATATACCTGTAACATGCTTTTAAACTAGCCGTTGAGTAGCATTGTGCTTCTCTACTGCTTCAAATGTCTGAGATGCCTCCTGAATAATCACTGCATAACTCTTCTACAATAATCACATGTAAATGACCAGCGCATGGAAATACAGCTCTCTTGGTTCACCTAATCTTGTAATGACCTCTTGTAACACACTCTCTATGATATTGGCCCTAATAGATTGTTCTTGCTCTACTTTTTTTCTTTTCTTTTTTTTTTTTTTAACCCAACTTATATTTTGCAGCGCCGGCCTTTGGAATTACACAGAGAGTGAAGCTGGCCTATTAGCACCATGACACGAGTGATTTAATTTACCCTCAGTCTCTCTCTGTGTTACTCTGTCTCTCCTCTTATTTAGCATGCGACTGGCGTGGACAGTAATGCCTGTGTGATTGGGCAGCGCAGGGCGATGATTTTAATAAACACACACATGCTGAGGAGGCCAACAGGTCAACGGTGTTTGGATTCATCAGCCGCACAGGTAGGATGGAGCTGTGAATGATTCAACAGCATGCTACACACATATGGACACACACACACATCGCTTAAACAACATGTGCTATGACGACAACACCGACTTCAACTTCCTGCCTTTTCTGTGGTCTTTTCTCTTTTTTTCCTCGCTAATGTTTTCGTGTGTTGTATTTTTCTGCACAGCCTTTGCATATTTCCATGTTAAGTGCAGGTTAAAGCATCTGTGTGTTGTGTGTGTTTGCTACCGGTGTCCATGGAGTCACACTTCTCTGCGTACCCAGAGCTCCGTGCAGGCCTTGTGCTCCTGCTCTGAGAAACATGTGGTTCTGATGTTAATTGAAATTTGTGTAATGGAGTAAAGTTAAGAAAGAGAGAAACTCGTAGGAGGAGATGTAGGGAGACAAAGAGAGGGCAAGGAAGAGGAGACGGAAGAAAAAAAAAAAGAAAGCCTAAACTTTCTTTAATTATGTTTACCCAACAGGCTTTGCTTCCTCATTTAAATAGCATAAACATCTGGCCGTGGCGCGCCACTAGCATGGCGGCAGTAGTCAAGCAAATCTTGTGGAAAATAATGAAATTAGATCCCCGGTGCTGTGACAGTGGAAGGGCAGAAGACATCCGCTCCATGTTAATAAAATTGCCATGAATGAGTGAATACAATTAGGAAATTGTCAGTGGCGGCAGTGAACTTTTGTATCTCACCGATGTTTGCATCATTCGATTAAGGCAGCAATTTGGACTTGTTTATTTGCGGCTGTTGTGGCTTTTATTAATTGTGACCCGTCAGTGATTGGCCTGCGATTAAACCAGTCACATATGATGTGGCTGAGGGTGAGGGATGGCTTGGTGGGCAGGCTGAAGGAGGACCGTTTTTTATTAGTGTTATTTATAGGCCTAGGACAATAGAACCTGTGGAGGTGTGTGCATGAGGAGCATACACTGGTCATTTTGACCAAAGAAGACAACTCACCTTTAATAATAGTGTTATCTTCCTCCTTTCTATTTCAGATTAGTTTATACTGCAAAAAAGGCCCGTACAAAAATACAAGAATTTAAAGGAGTGATATTTTGCTGTTTTATATGGAACTAGAGAAGCACTCGGAGAGCGCAGACCTCCGCCAAGGCAGTGTTCGTACTTTCATCCACTAGATGGTGCTGAATGTACGGATCACCACCAAAATCTAATGATCTGTAGGATACTCCATTTCTGACAATCTGTGAAAATTTCATGAAAATCTGTCCATAACTTTTTGAGTTATCTGGCTAACAGACAAACAAACAAACAAACAGACAAACCCCGGCAAAAACATAACCTCTTTGGTGGAGGTAATAATCATGCATTTTAAAACACCAGGCATGTTTTAGTCTGAGTTCATACTACATCCTAACGCACACTTTCCTCTTCTGTTTAAAGAGAGAGAGAGAAAAAAAATCCACATAACCTATAACAAAGTATCTTTTTTCACATTAAAATGCAAAAAGCTGATTAAACTATTGCTTCTGGGGGACATTCCACTGTGGACAAAAGAGACAATGGAAGGAGCAGAAGTAGAGTATTTAGGTTGTCATTAATTTTAGCAGCATTAAAGGAGTGATATTTGACATTTAAGTAGAATTATGCATTTTTAAACATTTCCCTGTGGTCTACATAAACTGTAAATGCTCTGCTTGGGTCTGAATTCTTCATTAATTCAACTCCACAGGTCCATCTTCAACCCTATTTCTGAGACACCGGAAAGGTGGTTTTAAGCGCCGGCCCTTTAAATGCACATGACCCCACCCCCTTCAGGTCATTGGCTGTGCTGCTCTGTCCTGTTCAGCCACTTGAGTTCATTAATACATCCAACAACTGAACATTTTAGGGAATCGACTCAAAGTTTGGACATATATTCATTAATCTTCAATTGTGTCGTACACGGAGAAATGTTCATTGGAAGTCTTGACCTTATATGGGCAAATGTCATGATGTAACTAAGTATAAAATGAAACAAATTAAGCAGGAATTAAAACAGGTTGTAGAAATCCACTTAATTTTTGCCAGAATGAATATGAAGCTAGTTTTGCAGCAGCTGGAGGGTTCAAATTCAAACTTTATGAAGTATTAGAGTCCAAATACACAAATAAATGAACCAAAGACTAATAAAAGTAGGTTTAGAAAATATAACCCCTTTAAGTCATTACTGGGTTAAAATGTGAACGTGAACATAAATGTGAAAAATCAAAGTTTCACCTATCATTTTTTAGCTTCAGAACTCTATTTTATGGAACTGTGTACAAAATTTCACTCTCATTTGAGGAAAGCTAATTGTAATTGTAATTTTTTTGTATTCTGTTAAATGTATGTCATGAAGGCCAGGTTTTAGTATCGAGCCCCAAAATATTTAAGTTTTTGGGAATTAGATGATGAATATATGGAATATCAGGCTTAATACTGCGACGCAAGAACTTTCCAGTGAGTATTATTGTCTTTTCAAATAAATTATCGACTATTATACACATTTATTAACTAAAACATCTCTTTATTAATCAGTTATTAATTGAAGTATAGGAGTTTATTTTTATTTTTGGCGTATGTTTTATTGTTATGGAATGGACAAAGTTTATTTTTGTTTTGATATGTGTGTTATTACTGCTACGAAAGGGACAGAGTTTATTTTGATGGGAATTGCTGCTGCAAAATGGACAGATTCTACCCTTGGTATGTACAGCATTTTTGTGTTTTGTGCTTCCTCAGAATTTAATCTGATGTGTTGGAGTTTTGAGTTATTTACGGGATCGGGCATAGGACTTTAGGGTAGGTAGGAGGATGCGGTAAGGGGGCGGGAGATGAGTTAAACTTCATCCCGCTCCTTTTCCAATGTTTTCCTTTCTTTTATATCGACCTTTTTGTTGTTTCATTTTCATGTTATATTCAAAATAAATCCAAATACAACTTTATTTGTAAAGCACTTTAAAACAACCACAGTGGGCCGAAGTGTTGCAGAGAAAAATGAATAAATAAAGAATAACAGTTATAAAAAATAAACAAAGTATGGGCTGTAACTATAAAGACAATCTGCATAGTGAGTGAAGAGATCGTTATGCTACCGTCAAATATGTAGAATAATACACTATTAAAAGTCAAAATCTGTGTCAGACATAAGTCAAAGTACGCTATCGTGTGATTTGTTTGCTTTAGCGGTGGAACTCCGTGTTAAGATGGATACTTTGAACTAGAGGAAGCTTTGCACATCATTACATCAGGCCCTACATGTTCATCCCAGAAGATATAGTGTATTTATTATACTATATATCTAGTCCATACAGGCTGTGGTGCTTTGGAATAAATCCCTTCAAATGCTCTCAGTCTTTATCTTCCTCGCTCCTCAGGCCTGGCGTTCACCACTCCGAGTTCCCTTTGCAAATTTGAAGAAGTGCGTCCCTACCCTCCTTGCTCGGTGCTTTCTAGAGAGAGGACTGTGTTTACTTTACAGCCTCATGCAGGCAAGCGAAGGGATTACATTTGTGGAAATGAGTTGTCATTTCAGGAGGTAATAATGGATTTGGGCCTGAGAGCTCGACAAACACAACACGGGGAGAGCGGAGAGGATGAAACATGGGAGCAGAGGTAGAGAATATATATGTGTGTGTGTATTGTGTGTGTGTATTGTGGGATGGTGTGTGTTCGCAGGAAGGATGGGACAGCCGCACACACTATTTGGCCGGACATCTGTACAAATGAGAGAGTAGTGGTGGATTCTGCTGGGGTTCCTGGTTGGGGGGTGGATATCCCACCACAAGATTCCTCCAATCTTCAAAGCTCCAGTCCAGTTGGAAGTAATGGTTTCCATCCCGGTTGCCAGATTGGGTTCGTCCTGTCATCACCGCTGTATTTACTGACAACCGTGTTTTATCTTTTGTCTTGGCCGCCCTCGGAATTGCCTCCGTAGTATCTTTTTTTTTTTTTTTTTTTTAACAATGACTTGAAATGTCTCTTTTGTCTTTGGCTGGAGTTTTGGAAGTTCCATTCTTGCCTGCCAAAGAAAACAGGCCCTCTTGGTTTTACCCTCCTGTCTACAACTGTGATCTCTGAACTGCACAGTAGTATGCCAGTTACATTAAGTCCATCAACATCACAAAAGGCCTTCTCTTCCCTTCCCACGTCCCACATGCAGCCGTGCATAATGTGTCTGGCCGCTGCAGTACACTTAAGAACTGCTGATCTTTAAATTCACATAAAACTGGTCGGGATTGTATCTGCAGCAGTGAGCGTTTCAACAACCAATTTCAGTTAGTTGAAGGGACGAATTCTTTCCTAGAAATGAGGTCAAGTCTAGGATTAACCCTTTATAGGGCACTTATTGAAATACTCTGACATTCCAACCTCAGTGTGTTATAGGAAGACTTCAGTGAATTTTTTTATTGGTATGTAGAAAATGAGGGTTAATGAAGTTACCATATTTGGTCCCTTACCTTTAAGTGGCAGAAAATGACACACACATGTAAGGTACTACGAACATGTATTTTAAGAACATTAGACCAACATGCGTGCTGCTCCAGACCCCAGTCCACATCCACATTTACCCTTTAAACATCATTCCTTACATTAGTACCATTACTTCCTGGTACCTAACACAGCAGGTCCACTCACTGTTCATGCACAGGTGGACTTTACAGACCCTGGAGACCACATTTAACTTTAGACTGTTGCCTCAGTCCTCATTGTAACTGATGCACAATCTTGTAATGTATGTGGAAATTACCAAAAATAATCACTTGTCTGATAAAGGGTCATGTGTCAATGGGTCTCCAAGGAACATATTCTGTAAAAGATATGACACAGACACTATCCCATCACTTATTGGTTTGGGAAATAATGTCTTTTACCTTTGAGTTTGGGATTTTGGCCACAATTGACTTAGGTTTTTGCAATTGGAATACCCATCCGGTTGTAAGGTCTGACTTCATGGTGCCATAAAACTCATTTCACAGTCCAAACAGTCTATAACAGTAAAGACTATATGCTAAAGTAAATGCATTTAAACCTGGTCATTTTAGCTAGATCCATCAACTTCCGCTGCTCTTTATCGTCACATGTAAAGTGTTCAGAACACAAACGGATGGATGTGTTGTACTGCAGCAGAATGAACAGAATCGGACCCTTAAGTAGGACTCAGTGTCACAGCTTACCAACTGGACACTGATAAGAGTAGAAATGGGAAATATCAACGGGTGACAATAGCTAAGCGAATGCTAACTCACTGAAAACAATGAACTCACTGATAAATAAGCATTTAATATGTGTACTGAACTGGAATATGTTCATGGAAACAACCACATTTAGGAAAAGGTCAAAGACCACTTCTCCACTCATTGAGAGGTTTCACTTTTTTGCCAAAGAGTAAAAAAAAAGGGAAATGGAAACTCCTTTACTGAATAAAATCTTACATAATGAAAATTTAACTTGGCTGTGTGCACCTTCAGTGATATTCAGAAAAAGTGTCACATGTTTGGTTCAACAGGACGTGGACTGATGGATTTTCTTATACGTGAGAAAAGGCATCACAATCATTTTAGATCAACTACAGCGCCACCTGTAGGCGACACATGGAGCCTGGTGTATTTACTGTGAAGCTCTTTAATCAGCATGTTCATCCAGGAGATTTTTCCAAAACTGGCTACAAATTTCTGAGAAACAACAACTGTCGAGCTCACCCAGATATCAAGCTACTTTTTTCTCTTATGCTACAACGAGCCTCGGTGTTCCCTTTCTTTGAACTGGGTTAACAACATATTAAATAAAGTTATCCTTATGTCACTGGATGGCAGATTTTGAGTGGATTTTCTTTGGGTCCATTGTGAATTTCTTTTTTTGTTCTTAAATTTTTTTGCGTACAGATTTTTGGGTTTTTGGTTTTTTTCAGTTTTATTTTTTGCGTGCAGATTTTTGGAATTTTTTTTTATTTTATTCAGTTGTTTGCGTACAGATTTTTGGATTTTTTTGTTACAATTTTTTGCTACAGATTTTTGCTCTTTTATGTACGGATTTTTTTGTTTCTTAAATTTTTTGCATACAGATTTTTACTTTTTTGGCTTACAGCTTTTTGGATTTTTGTTAAAGTTTTTTGCATACAGATTTTTTTTTTTTTTTTTTTTTTTTGCAGTTGCTATCTTGCAATGGACAGTCCCATCGATACTTTAGACAAGTTACTGATTTCATTATGTATTCATTTGTGTTGCCTTCAAGGATTTACGTATGTACTTATTTATTTATTTACATTTCTGGTATGTCATTATGGTTGTGTATGTGAGGATAACTGAGGTTAATTACTTACAAAAGATCTAAGGGATTTGACTTTTCATATATTCTGCTGATAGGGCGCTAAAGGATGGACTGTTGTGTGGAGAAGGGGTGGGATTAAAGAAGTTCTATGTACTTCCTCCCACTCCTTTTCGAATGTGCAGATGAAGTCGAGGATAATTTTTTTTCCCATAACTTCCTGCTTCCTGTTTTATTTCTAAGGACTAAATAACACCACGTTGTCTTGTTGCATATTCAAAATAAACTAAACAAACACAAAAAAAACATAGTGTACCAGTTTTAATTGGAGGAAAAAACCCCAGACAAGGTGATCTTGAGTCACCATCCTAAACATGCTATATAAATACAGTTTGATTGATCGATTGAAGTCCAAGTCTCAGCCACATTAAAAATATAAAAAACACATTCTAGACTACAGGTCATAAAGGGGCCCCAGGCAGATTTTTTAAAGCCTTTGCATGTACTTGATTCTTAACGATGGAACCATATGCCTGAGCTGTTGAGAATGTACAGTGTGATCCTTGATGTGTGTGAAATTATCATTCTCGGATATGGCAAAAGGGGTGAGGGACAAGGGGGTTTCAGTTCTAATTTGACCGGCTTTGTTAAATAAGACATTTGATCACATACAGCTTTGAAAATACAGATCTTTTTTTCTATCAGATCTATGAGGTACGAAGATTCCCTTTTGGGATTTACGGGCTTACGGGTACTATTCATGTCATCGAGAACATCATTAGCCCGAGTGTCTTAGATGGTGATTTTCTGTAGGAGATTGTTTATGTAGAAGAATGTGCACATGCGTGTTTGTGTCGCCATTTGCATCTGCCGAGAATTTGTGTTCAAGTATCTTCTCGTGCATTTTTTTGTGTTTGCACGCTTGCACAAATACACATCCCGGTGTGTGCATGCATGTGTGTGTGTCACGAGACAGATGGGTAATAGCCCCTGTGCTGAAAGCGGGGCCCTGTGTAACGTGCAGCCCTGATTGCAGACCTGATTACCTGCCATATGCTAGCTGAAGGGTTGAGGGCCGGACCAAATGAGAACAGTATGCAAACGTTAAAGCAGCATTTTTATAGCGCAGTCATTATGCCTCCGCTCTGGCAAATGAAAACGAGCGTGGCAGGGAGGGAAAATAATGAAGTCGTAAAAAAACGGACGGGTCATGGTGCGTGGTCTCCGCCAGCACCTCCCAGCTGTAATCCCATTGGCTAAGAAGGGAGGGGAAGGCGCAGGTAAAAGCGCCGGATCGACCGCGGGGTGGCCCTGTCCGATCGAGGAGCCATCAGGAGAGGCAAGATGGCAGCTGAAGATCAAACCGTAGCACGATGTGAACAACACCGCCTTCAGTCGAGTACAAAACCCAAGCATGTGTGTGATGTGATTATCTTCCTATTAGCCTTTGCATTCTCCATTATGCATGCAGCGTACAGGGCTAAACTGACCTTGTAAGATGATCATTGACTCTCCTTGGAAAACACTTGTTATCCCTGGATTAACACACACACCAATTACTACCTGCTCGCCACATGAGCTCAGGAAATAAAACATTTCCTATCTGTGTCTGGAACAAAAGGGGAACTCCCAGCTCTATGAGAATGAGTATACAAATACACGTACATTTTCCCTCAGAGTTCATATACTTTGATTTAGAGTTGAGAATGCAGAATTTGAAATCTGAATATACAGGATTATCTCGACTGAATAAACAGTTTGATCATTCGGATTTGATTTAATAAAAAAGGCAGTGTATGCTATAGATAAAACATCAGCACAACGGATGAAAAGATCTAAGAATCAATCATGATGTGTTATATTATCTCAATTATTCCTCAGTAATTAGTACCTGTTCTTACAACAAAAGAAAGTACAGGCTGTAACACTGATATTGTGATTAGGATCAGCTCTTCAGTATATACTTGATTTTTTTAATCCATTTGTTTAAAACTTTTACTTTTTTTGGTTTATTTAAGAAATTACACTTTGAGCAATGGTGAGGGTTTGAAAAATATAAACTTATTGGAGAAAAATTACAGCTCAACTTCATTTACAGTCTGATCAGTTTAGTGATATTTGGGCCTTGGCCAAGGGAGTGGGTTTGATTTTGACATCGGTGGGGACACAAAAGTGCTCCAAGGCACCACTCTGGAAAGTTTTTTTTAGTTTAACATTTGCAATCATAATTTCCCATCATGAAGAGCTGATCAAAAGAGCAAACAATCATAATCATAAAAAATTCTGCAATTGACATGTTTAGAATGCATATCTGAATAAAGGGAATAGAAGTATTTCATGCATTCTGCATTATTATTCTCATGACTAACATATCCATCATTATTTCACCTCACCTGCAAATTTCCACA
>JAQQZY010000008.1:6810585-6822462 GCA_030068375.1 Ostorhinchus rueppellii
ATGGATAGATATCAGCTCTGAAATTAAACTATTATGAGCTATTTTTGTTGTTATCTTTATATTTGTCCAAACAAATGGACCTTTAGTTGTATCAGGCATTAAAATGAACAAGAAACTGAAGAAAAAAATAGTGGTCTAATAATTTTTTTCCACGACTGTATGTGTTTCTTGGACTGGTTCTCCAAATGTTTATGAAAACAGCTCCAGTTTCTTCATCCTTTCAGACTGCTCAGGTCAAAAGTGTCATATTTTGATGTTTCACAGCTGTAAAAACACTATAAATTAGGTATTTTTTTATTTGGATATTTTATCTTTTTAATAAAATAATAAAATCTTGTTCTAAAGTACCCAAAAACTGATAAAGACTCAATTGTGTTTATAAAAAGGCTTGTTTTTTTCAGGTTTGCACATTTTTTGTTTATACAGTGAAGTTGAAATTATTACGTAAATCAGTGGTTCTCAAACTTTTTACAGTGGAGTACCCCCTGAAATATACTTTTTTTTAACTAAAAACCCAAACTCTCACTTCAGCAGTTTTTGTTCATTTTCAATACTTTGTAAACAAACATTTATTCAACTGTAATGTAGAAAAAGAAACATATTTTATTGTAAATTTTGTGTGCAAAATATAAACTGAAACATGCCCTCTTATTCCTAAGAAAAATAAATTAATTGATCATTAATTAATAAATGACCCTTTCATCAACAAAAAATAATGAATTAGCTACTCAAATAAACTCATTTGGAATAATATAAAATAGAAATGTTCTTAGAATGTTATCTAAGCTTAAAAAGATGACTGACAATAAAACTATTATTTGAATGTATTTATAATGCTTTATATTTCAACATTAATTCTCATTATTTATTTTGCATAAGGCACATGATGACTAATTTAATGTATTTTTCTGACTTAAATCATCTCCCTTTTCTGTTCTAAGTAAAAGAGAACAGGTTATAGTGTAATAGGAAATCCTTTTACCTATAAAGAAGTGGCGTCAGTGACCTGTTTTCAATGTTAGATGTACATTTTTCATAGATTTAGGGATCAAAACGGGGTATTCTTGCATGTTTCTTCGTGGGCTGGGCTGGTAGAAACAGTATTTTTCGTTGACATTTAAGTGAAAGGCCTGTGCACCTGCCAGGAAATAGGGCTTATTTCAGTGGAAGTAAAGCCCAACAGGAGTGGAACATTTGTAAATATATTCCAGTTATGCTGAACAGGGTATCTGAGCTGCGGATAGTATGCAAAAGCAGATTTTGGACTTCCATTAAATAGAGCTTTACATCAGACACATAATGTGCATTTAGGTGCTTCTTGCGGTTCTTCATCTGCATCCTTGCCGGCATTTTCCGGGTGTATTTGAACTACCCTCCGTCACTCAGTGCATGTATGCCAATGAGTCTCTTTATGGAAGTGTTTGTGCGACTGAATGTGTATTTTTGTGACTGCCACCTCCCTCTCCCTGCCATAAACGCTCTCTCTCTCTCTCTCTCTCTCTCTCTCTCTCGCTCTCTCTCTTTTTCTCTGATATACATAGCAATGACCCCTGTCTCAGTCATGCCGGCACCATGCTGTGAATTCCATCTAAGCAGAAAAACAAGTGGAGATTGTTATGCAAATGGCTGTGTGGTGGGCCTTGTGCGAGAGGGGAAAAAATGGCGATGTTTGTATCCTTATGTGTGCGCTGGGAGGCAGCAAGACAGGAGAGGAGGAGGAAGAAGGAGGAAGGAGGAAGGGGGGTGGAAAGGAGAGAAGATACAGAAACAGAAAGAACCAAAAAAAAAAAAAGAGTCAAAAGAGAGAAGAAACACTAAAGATGCAGCAAACACACACAGGATGGCATGATAAGACGCTGGTTTGAATGTATATTTACAGGAATAAAATCCACCCTAAGCAGGCGGCCTATACCTGCTGATGTGTTTACCCTGTAATGTATCCTCACTGATCAGCTAGCAGGGATTTTCAGAAGCAGCATATGTGTGTATCATGCAAATAAGCCTCCCTCAGTCATGTGTGTCTGTATATTTTTGCATCACATATCACATATGTGTCGGCGTGCAGGCGTTTGAGGAAATGCTGACTCTTTCTTTACACTCACACACATGCGTATACGCTGCGTGAAGAGCTGCGAGGTAATGAAGGGAAATAGCAGGTCAGTTACTGTTTAATTGTCATTGCACTTCATTGGGAACACATCAATCCAGGACCGCTTCGCTGAGCAGAAAACAATGGATTCACTGGAACATATGCACACACGCACAAATGCAACACAAACGGTGAACGCACACTCGCACAAAGTCGTCCGTCTCTATTTTTATCCCGTCTGAATTTGTGTGACACTCTCTACGCAGGTATTGCTTTGTTTGCTGCTGTGATTATCACCAATTCTGTTCATTTTTGCCTTGATTTCAGGATTTCAATATTTACTTTTAAAGGTTTTATGTAGTTTTTTTTTTTTTTAATCCAAACTCACAACAGTAGACGGACGTTGTGTACCAGAGCTTAATTACAGACTGATCTCATGAAACCGTGTCGTATGTGATGCCAGTTTATTGCATTTGGCATGCTATATGTACACATTTTCATCCTTTTGTGTGTTATTTAATGCCATTTGATGGTTTGTCAGTGGGCTAGCTGCTAATCGCACTAATAGCTAACCCTAACTGCTAATCATGCTAACCACTATCCCCAACTGTTAATTTTGCTAGCCTTTGATCATGCTAATGGCATGTTATTTTACGCGGCGTAAATCTACATGCTGAAAGTTTATATGTACATATAACACGCCGATTAGAAGTGGCATGCTATATGTACGCATTTTCATTGTTTTGTGTGTTATTTAACACCATTTGATGGTGTATCAATCCGCTAGCTGCTAATTGCACTAATCGCTAACCCTAACCCCAAATTGCGAATCATGCTAACAGTTAACCCGAACCATTAATCGTGCTAGCCTTTAATCACACTAATGGCATGTCATTTTATGTAGCGTAAACATACACGCTGAAAGCTTATGATGTGTACATATACTACTATGATTATAAGTGGGATGTTATATGTACACATTTTCATCATTTTGTGTGTTATTTAACGCCATTTGATGGTGTGTCAATGCACTAGCCACTAATCGCACTAATCGCACTAATCGCTAACTGCTAATAGTGCTAGCTGTTAATCATGGTAACCGCTAACCATTAATCACGTTAGCCGCTAGTCACGCTAATGGCATGTTATTTTACGTGGCATAAACATACACGTTGAGAGCTTATAATGTGTACATATAACACGCCAATTATAGATTATACACGCCAATTCATGATGTCACATTGTTAATTATGCAACAAAAACCACCAGTGAATCAAGGCTAAGTATCCACAGACTTTATCAGTCACTGAATAAAGTATAAAGCTCAGTGTTTACAACATGTGTATTATGGTATTATCATGTTTGGTTCTTCAAACTAAAACTCATACTGTCTTATTTTGACAGTCGCTCAATTAACACCAGTCGCTTTACCATTGGAGTTGTGCAAAACTTTACCAATATTTACTAAATGTAAAAAAAACAGAAGTGTGTAATGTCAGTTTCTCAGTTAAATTACAAATGTGATGATTTGTTTATTTATTATCATGAGATGTCACAAAGTCATTTACTAAACATGGCGACAAATATAAACATTTGTTGTTCAAAGTAATTTCATGAATTGCGTACAGATCCCACAGGAGTTTCAATTGGAGTGTTATCTACACATCATAAGCTTTCCCTGTGTTTGTTCACACCAGGTCAAAAAGCACGCAATTAGGGGTTAGAGTTGAGGCTAGCAGTTACGAATACGAAAACCGGAGCTCTTGACGTGCATTGACATGTGATCAAAAGGCTTTGAATAACACGTGAAAGGATGAAAATGCATATGTATAGCACGCCAAATACCCTAAGAACCGGCATGACATCCAGTGTGAGCTCACGAGCTCAGTGAACGTAGTATGTTCATTACCCCTCTATCCTGTACTAAATTGAAAAATGATTTGGTTTCTTCATGTGTTCACACATACCTCACCATGTTTGTTTTAAAACTCTTCTTCACTTGTAACATCCATCAACATTATTATTACTATTATTTTTGTTGTTGTTCATATGACTCGTTGCACAAAAAGGTCTTTCCATTTCGGTTTTGCGGAATATTCGAATTTTGCTACACCTGAAAAACCATCTCTTGCAAGCGCAAAGACTTTTAATTTCAAAAGAAAAGTTTGGGTGAAATTTTTGTTTTTTTCCATTAGTGAATTTTTTATCCAGAAGTTATATTTGTGTAATTTGAGGGTCGATGGAAAAGCGACTACTGTCTCATAATCATGTGTTGTATCAGCTGATAGTTTACATCATAGCTCTGTTAGCTTAGCTCCATTTTTAGACAGAAAACAGTCACAGTAAAACCACAAATCACCTCTGTTTTCTGTACGGTTTGTGTTGTCAGTAGTTGAAATAAAGATCTGTTTGGAATCAAACAAACAAGCTCAGAACCGTCACGGTTTAATCTGAACCATGAACCAACAAATAACCGATTTAATAAATATAATAACGTCCCATAATATCTTAATACTGTCATAAAGCTCAACCACAGAAAAGAAACGCTGCCTTTCTGTGTGATTTCAGCTCGTAAATAACTAAAATGCTTCTTTAAGTTTGAGCATAAGTGATGAGTATGATTTGATAATAATTGTGATGAACCAAAATAATGTTTCTCTGCTTTTATTACAAAGACTTTCTCGCTGGTCGTACATACATAAACCTCCCAAAAACCCTAACTTGGTATTAATTTTAGCTTTGTATCAGTCAGCTGACCTCAGAAAAAACTCACACCCAGGTGGCTGTACGGCACTAAACAGGCTTATACATTTAAAACTGTTCCTAGTTTGAGTTAACTCTTTAAAACCTGACATATCATCGCTGACACACCCTGTGCATATGCAGTCTGGATGGCTGTAACTCTGACTTTTTGTGCAATTGGAAAAATTCCAACAGTTTCTGAAACCTGAGACATTGTGCTTTATAGACTTTATTGGTTCATTACAATAATTTCACCTGCGCCTGTGCTAGAGGTTGGAGAAGAAGCTGTTTTAGCAGAATTTTAACATGCACTGCAAGATCTTGAAAGATTTGAAAAAAAATGGAAAAATCTCTGGAAATATGAGCGAACAGACTCACTTGCAGCATATTTTTTAACCTTTTTATAGACAAAATAAGAAAAAAAAAAAAAACTCCAGGTGGACCACTTTATATTTAGAGTTTAAAGGGTTAACTGCACAAGAAATTGGCAAATAAGGTATTTTTTGCAGATATCAATATGTGAACAATCACTAGGCTGCTCACTAGGGCCAGTCATGGGGAAAAAATCCAATTCTTGTTTGAAATATTGATTATTTTGCTGCCGATATTATATCTGTGTGTACATTTAGTATTTGTTTTGAGTTGTTTAGCGTCTGCACCCTATTCCTCACCCTTCCACGAGTGTTACTTCTTTTTCTTTTTTGTTTCACTTACTTTCTGTGAAACCCTCACTCACGCTTTTTACTCGTTAACACCGTCTTTTTCACCACTTTCCCTGCGCTTATTTCTAACACGCTATCAGTCACCGCCTCGCTCAGCCCCTCTCCGCTGCCAACGAGCAAACATACACACTTGATTGTTATCCAACATCGTCATCAATTATTAGGTCTGGTTTATGAAACCCCGGTGCAACTTGCCACCAAATACTCTGAGTGTATTGCTATTCACAGTGGACACTTATCCCACTACTTTTTTCTATTTTTTTTTTGGTTGCTTTGTCTTGAACGAACGTTGCATCAGTTTACATCAGCAGCAAACACAGTGGCGAGCTGGACCCCTTCAACACCCCCCACCCATCGCTGTGAGGGTATCGCCAACGTGAGGAGAGCCGGAGAGCAGACCACAGATCGCATCACACTGAGTCTAGTGTTAGTTCACCTAAATGCTGATGCTTTCACACTCGTCTGAACCTTTTACCGTCTTGTGATGTGTCTGAGAAATAAAAAAAAAAAAAACACTGATATTGGAGGATTAGAAGCAGTCAGGATACCAATTTAACCCTTTCATGCATACTGGTCACTACAGTGGGCAGTTATTCTACAATTGTTCTCTTATATATTCATGGGTTTTGTTTTTTTAGTTCCATATGAACCAACACAGTGAACATTTATACACCATCCCAAACACTACAATTCATACCATTACTGTAACTATGCTGTTCTTGATAAAACCTAATCTGCTGTAATATATTTTAGGGTAAATAAACAAGCAAAACAGTTTTGTTTTTGTTTTTTTGGCATATTATCTCCATGAAGTGAATAATAACTAGTGTTAGAGTACGTTACAATGTGATAAAAGATGTTTTATTGCATGGTTTTTCATATCACTTTCTCATATTAGCTTTTAAATACATGTTTCTTTGGTTCAAAAATGAAATGCATGGTGTCTGGCTGAGTGAACAAAAAAAAACAAAACTGTATTGTATTGTTTTTTTATGCCCAAAGAGGAACAAAAACACCCAGGAACTACATCTTGACTAAGGTTCTCATAATTCATGCAAGAAAGGGTTAAAGTCATGGTTACTGGACAATTCAGGAGTTTAATAATCACAATAATAAGAATAAAAAAACAAAACAAAAAAAAAACAGTGATATTAAATACATTCCAACAGTGTTTACATAGTTTAAGCCTTTCAAGCACTGCATAAATGTGCCCAAAGATCTACAAAAATCATTTGTTTTTAAGCTTAGAAAAATAATTTCAACATAAATGTTACGTATCAGACTTATTTTTTTTTAATAATCTGTCAAATAATTCAGATATTTAACAAATAAACTAAATACTTCTAACTTAAATATGTAGGTAAAATTGGAGATATTTACTAAATGTATCAGACAAACTAATACTGATAAGATGCGCCTTTAAAATCAACATAAAAATAACTTATAAACAGGTGATCCCAGGATTTAATAAGGAAAAAATAAGGTTTGTCCACTTTTCTTGCATCATTATTTGTTCATGCAGTTACTATCAACTTACAAAAAAACCTGTCACTAATTTTAAGTGATGCAACTGCAGAACTTAGTGGCTGTTATAATGTCATTTCTTACAGGTTTTCCATAAAATATCTGTATCCAAAAACACTGATATTCCAGTTTAGTGTCAGGACACAGAGATGGAAAACACCACAGAGTAGAAGGAAGTAACAATTTATTTTACACAGATCTACTATGCAAAAATATACAATGGTCTGTGTGGGGGAAATCTGGGGCCGAAGGTCTGGGAGCCGAGCAAGGGTCGATAGCCAATAATCAGGGTGGAGACAGCGACGGTACAGAAAGGACAAGGCTGGTTCTAAACTGGAGACAGGCAAGAGGTCAATACACCGGGGAATCAGAGAGAAAACAGTCTTTCATTCAGGAGGAGGCTAAATCAGTACTGTATGAGAAAGGGTCCAGGGTCCGGGAGGTCCGTCCGAGTAGCAGAAGTATCCGAGAGGGACAAGGCAGGCTCAGTGGTCAAAAACAGTCAACAGGTCTTACAGGGTCAGGCAAGGCTCAAAGGTCAGGACAAAAATGGATCAAACACGAAAAAGGCACTCAACAAGACAGGCGGGTAAGTAATCACACGAGAACGGCAAATTACGAACTGGCGACAATAACTTGAGACACACGGGGCTTAATACACAAAGGGGAGGGAAAGCAAATCACTGGCAGGTGTGCGGGAGAGGGAAGCAAAGACACCGACAACACACAAGAGGGGGAAGCTACCAAAATAAAACAGGAAGTGACACCACAAAAATAAAAGACAGACTAAGAACCAGACATGACATTCAGTGTGTTTCATATGAATCGTCCCTCATGTACATTTTTCTGTTTGTAATTGATGCTGTTGTTCGACGTGTATTTGTATCTCCCACATGTCTATAATTATATGGCTATTAACACACACTTTATTACGTTGCCTCTGTACACCACCACAGTGGATCTGGACCTGAGTGTAAGGCCCGATCCCAACTCACCTCACGGCCCTCCCCATTACCCCTCAATTTTTTGCGTTCACATGAAGGGGTAGGGGTGTCCCCATTCTTGACGAGTCAGAGGGGAAGGGCCAAGGGGAGGGCTGTTTGACCCTTGAAACAGAGATTTTTCAGGACCACACTCCAGAGTGGAAGGAGAAATCTGTCATAATTCTGTTCAAATCCTCAGTAAAACAGAGGTAAACAGCCAAAAAGTGCAACAGTGACGAAAGAAACACACAAATGTACGGATTTTGATCATCCGTTAAACGCCATTTCAATGTGTTATTGATCGCATTTCTGCATTTTGGAGTTGATAGTTGCAAAAAGATGACCAAAAACCACGCAACAGAGACGGTTACATCGGCTGACGGCATGGGGAGTTCTTTGGGAAACTGTTTATAGTGGCATCAGTGGTCGTTGATGACGCAACAGATCTCCAAGGGTCGCCTTATTTCATAGGAGAATGTTTCAGCCCCCTTGAAACAGAGTCGCAAGGGGTAGGTCCAAGTGCAAGAGGCAAGGGGGAGGGGTAAAGGGGAGGGCCATGAGGTGAATTGGGATTGGGCCGATGAACCCGTGGATGCAGAAGGAAGGAGCAACAATGTGAGCTGAAGTCGGTCATTTCAGACTATTACGGCAGGATATGTAGAAAAAGTTCATGTAAGTGGTATCTCTATTGCAGGGGTGCCCAATTCTGGTCCTCGTGAGCTACTGTCCTGCATGTTTTAGATGTGTCCCTCTTCCAACACACCTGATTCCAATGATGAGCCTATCATCAAGCTCTGCAGAAACCTGAGAACGACCGTCAGGTGTGCTGGAAAATGGAAACATCTAAAACATGCAGGACAGTAGCTCACGAGGACCGTGATTGGGCACCCCTGCTCTATTGTATCAACTGGTGTATCAAGTTTGAAACAAGTCCAAGTTGAAATAGTGGATGGATGGATGGATGGATGGATGGATGGATGGATGGATGGATGGATGGATGGATGGATGGATGGATGGAACTAAAAATCTAATAAATGAGTGTATGAATTGCTTATATTTTTTTGTAAATATAAAGTTCTTCACAAAACCACATGTTAAAAAAATCTGAAACCTAACTAAGTAAAGTTCGGTTCAGTTCAGCCACAGAAAACAGCTGATTGGAGGCAACACAACATGTAATAACTGCAGATCATTAAAAAAAAAATGTTATGTTGAAATTAAGTGCAAAAATATGCCAGTAAAATCCTTCGACAGTGAAGAACAGGATAAATAAAAAAAAAACCCCAAAACTGTACAGTAAGTGGAGGCAAATTCTTGGAGACAGATGAGTACGATAAAGTTTGACTTGACTTTTTGTTATATATCATGGTTAATTTAAGTTGCATTAAATTCCAGAGCTGCTATTGTATAGACCTTAAAATAATAACATTAACATTATTACTATCGGTAGAAATTGGACGACAAAAATAAAACGGTCATTTACACTTGTTAATAGACACGTTAGACAAAGCTGAATAAAATATTTCCAACAATGTAATGGACACAGCGGCTTGTGTGGGACTGTGAAAGGGAAAAAAAAAGTTCTATTTTCATTTTCAACCTTCACCAAATTCTCATCATAATTATGTCAATATCCCTCCAAATGCAAACACTTCCAATCCTGACAGAAAGTAATATCGTGAAAGGCCATTAAAAATCCCCCCCTCCTCCTCCTCCTCCACAGACACACACATGCTCACACACACAGACACACCAATCACCTTCCAACGTGCCCCCGCCCTCCACCCAATAAAACTTTTGGCAGGCCTGAGCTGTTGTAATTGGCAGCCGGCTTGCCGTGCCGATAGACTCCCCTCAGTCCTACGGGTCAAGAGTAATTTACTGAGCCGCTAAACGCCACTAGTTTCTCTCTCTCTTTCTCTTTTTCTATCCAGTCCAATCCCCCCCCCCCCTCCTCCTCCTCCTACTCCCCCTCCCAGCATCCATATTGGAATTCCCATCAAGGCTGTATTACAAGCTGAGATGATGGCTTAATCCCTTGTTAATTAGGGACAACATCTCCAGCAGCTGAGGCTAAAGCGGAGAGCGGCAGAGGCTCCAGAGACATGAGGGCTCTGGCCGAGCTCGCAGCCCAGTCAGGAGAGCCTGGCTCGGGCTCAGAGAGCTGGCGAGAGATGGGGGTGAGGAGGAGGAGGCGGAGGTGGGGGCTTTTGGATGTTGCGCTGGATGAGGAATGAAAGGAAAAGGGGCTGCTGCCTAATCCCTCACTGATGGCTCTTCTCAGCTAATGGAGCCTGGACCACGGTGGGCAAACCGGATGCTCCTCTTGGCCCCGATGCTGGCCCACTCCACTCCACTTCAGCTGGGTCAGGAGCAGTGAGCTCACTGGGTGTGTGTGCTGGAGTTTGTTTAGAAGCCTGGCTGCTTATCCTCAAACAAAAAGGCTTTTTAGTGGGATTTGTTTGTCTGCATTGAGGTTGGCAGGTGCGTCTAGGTGGTGTTAATCACTTCATCTGCTTTTCTTGACATGTACGGATCATATTTACTAAGATCAATAAAGTATTCAGATCCTTTAGTTAAAGAATAATACACCTAATAATAACTCAATACAATATAATATATGCAATTTAAGGCTTGTGGTATGTTTGATAGTTAGAAATACTACATCCACCTTTTATCCTGGTTTCCTCTGCCTCCACCTGACACCGAGAAACAATAAATAAAAAGAAATATCTAAAATCTTTATTTACTCCAGGTTTAACAGCTAAGTTTTGGTTCTGATTGACAGGTGAAGAGAGAGAAACATGACATGACTGGCCACAGGAAAAAACTTCACCTGCAGCGGCCAAACTTAAAATTAAAAAAATGAAAAAATTAAAAATGGATGAACAAAAAACCCAAAAGCTTTGGTATCAGTTTTGTCTGACAATGTAAACAAAATAATTTTATACTTACATATAATTACATACAAACAAATGAGATGAGGCTATAAAATACAGCACAAAAAGTGCATTCCTTCAACAATAAAACTGTGAAAACAACCAAATTATCAAAATGACGTGTGTGACGAGTTATGTCAGTTATACATAGCTTATGTACAAATTACAAAGTTAGTGGTAATGATCTAAGTCCAGGTTAACCTCAGTGTGCCTTATTTTCTCTCTTATTTATTTAACAAACATTGAAATATGCCACATTCATAACTCACTTCACACTTCTAATCTACATGAATGCACCAGATTCATCCTTGAAGGGAAGCGACTGTAGTAATCTGAAAAGTGTTACACAAAAGTAGTGGTGGATAAAATATTTATTTCCAAATTGTCGGGAGGTGGAGGTAAACAGCTGCATGAAATGGAAAAAAAAGACTTTCAAGTCAAACCAAGTTTTTCTTCAGTTTGGCTAAAAGTACACTGTTGAACATAAAGTTGGAAAAATCTTGTTTTCAGACACATTTTATTTTTATTCCTACACTGGAAAAAGTGAAGCCTCGCTCAAATTAAAAAATTTGATGTCCATTTGTCACATCTAAAATATTTGACTTCACAGAATCTAAAAAAAGTAACTTGTTCCAACCTGATTCTTTTATTTTGGCATGAACCATATTTCTGCACTTGGCCCAATCTTAATTTTTCACCTTGATCCAAGTAAAATTCTTCACATTGAAGTTTTGGAACCAAAGTAATATATTTAATTTTAATCAAACTAATGTATTTACATTGAACCACATTAATATGTTGGTATTCACAACAGTTAATTCATTGGCATAGTGAAATTATATTTTTACATTTCATTTAAATTTGACTAAAAAATAATT
>JAQQZY010000008.1:6880180-6895390 GCA_030068375.1 Ostorhinchus rueppellii
CTCTGTCGCTGGTTTTTCAACAATGGCGGGTGTGTTGTTCAAGCTGAGCCGCACCGACCTTTCGTCAGAACGATTAAACAATCAGTGCCCTTTGCGTTGCTACGTCACCCTTATGGTGCCAGCGCTGCATGGAAGGAACTCCAACGAAGCAGGTACCAAAATCATCAGCTTTGGAACCGTGCTGGTGCCCATGGAAAACCGAGGGAACCGGGCTGTGCCGTGCTAACACTTAGGGAGCCAGTGGAAAAGTGCCTATGTATGTTGCGGTCCTTATTGAGCTACACCCCCCACTCTTCAGTGGTAACGTCTGCGCTAGGTTATAAGCTCCCTCAAACCCAATCCCACTTGACAATATGTCTCGAAGGCGGGATGGATGCAACAAGGAGGACACTGATTAGGTAAAGGGGGGATGTTGTGGTGCTCCATAGGTAGAGGGCTATAACACCCCGCATGAGCGACAGGAGACTCATAGTGACGTGAAGGGGCATTTGTTCGAAAAAGGTTGAGAACCACTGTCATAGAAGATAAAATCTAAAAAAAAAAAAAAAAAATTCAAACTCAATCTCCACATTCTCAGACTCACAATCCTTATTTACTGACTTGAAGATCCATAATGTAGGAGGTTTAAATTCCCTTTAATCCACATTGAGGAATGAGAAGGAATTAGGACCAAGGTCTTGAGGGAGTATTGTGGAACTATTCTCTAAATCATGTGAACCATGACAGGAGCAGAACTTTGGAAATGGAGGTTATTTTCATCTACTGGTTGGAAAATGGAAAACCAGGGATTGATTGACTTGATGTTTATGAAGATGTGCCTCAATTCAACATCATTTATGAGAAACATCTAGTACCAGTCCTAAAACCATAGCTCCTGATAAAATGTGTCTCACAGAAGTTTGGATTTTGAAACGTTATCTTCTCTGACAGGAATTGGAACATGGTGGTCACTCATGTGTTTGGTAAAAAACACCAACATCTGCAGGAAAGGATGATTTTACTAAATACGTACTAATCGCACTGATGCTAAACCTCTCTATGAATACGTTACCAGTTATAGATCAAGTTCAAAGTGGAAAGTTCTCTAATGTTTTGCAATTTCTTTTACATGTTGTATCATAACTTCAGCCTCTTCAATTTCTTCTAAAACCTGAGCAGCCTCCATATTTCAAGGCAGAGCAAACAAACTAACTAACACCGGCGTGAAGCAAAAGTGAAACTACATCGTTTCAATGTCCAACTCCTGGGTTCTGTTCCTGTATTATACACAAAATTTTCACAACAGCTGACAGTTGGGTGCAGGATATAGGTGGAAGAAAACTGTACCAACCTGCAGGTATTTCAACTGGTTGTGGGGGGGGGGGGGGGGGGGGGGGGGGGGGGGGGGGGGGGGGGGGGGGGGGTATTTCAACTGGTTGTGCCCCCCCCCCCCCCGGCCAGGATGAAATTCATGACCAGAAGTAGGGACGTACAAAAGAAAAACATAAAAGGGGGGGTTTCACCCCTCCCATCACGACCTGTATCTAGATCGATTTATGATCAGTGAATGAAATATAAGAAAATACATGATTTACACTGAAAAATGAAGATGATTAAATAATATAAATACGATAAATCTCAAGAAAATTTGCATAGAACTTCCCACAAAAATAGTTGTAGGTCTCTAAGGGCAACCTGCACCGTTCGTCCACAGGTAGTTCTATGTCTGCAAAAACAGGCTTTTGATGCACATCCTCCTGTAAATCCCTGAGGGTTTATCGCAGTCCTCCTGTTAAATTGCGAAGTACATGAGGGATCTTGGGTTTTGAGCCTATAAGTCCACATTTCTGCAAACTTTGGCTGAAGAATTACCCAGAGTTCTTGGTGTTGTGGCGTCCAACACAAGAAAAACAAAGATAAAAAAAAAAAAACTGGATGTGAAGGTGGAAAGTAATACAACAGTAACAAGGATTTAAGGCGGTATTACAGAAAAGAAACGAGGCAACTAAATGTTATATCACACAGTTAGTTAAAAGAGAAGCTCTGAACGGTTTATTGGATGATTTCTTCACTTCTTTCTAGAGTCTGAAAGACATTGAGGCTTGGCTAAGGTCATGTCATGTCATTCCTGAGTGCAGTTTGGCATCCTCTTCCAGCTTCTATCATCTGGAGTCTGAACAGCCTTTCACACTCAATCACCTCCACGCTGACGTCAGTGAAGTCTGTGAGGGTTTAGTGCTTCGGCCTTGGGTGGACATTGGGATTGGGCCAACAAAACAAAAGGTTAAATACTCATTTAAGGTGCCAGGAATGTTCTTAAAGGGGACGATGGTGGTTGGAGTAGGTTTGAAGAGTAGATATCATGGAATTAAAGAACTGGATTATTTTGAATCTTTGATGATTTTCAGAAAACAGACATAAAAGTGCATGTATGTAGAGTCAACACCATCCCAGAATCATTTGGTTTACTTGGATCGGGGTCTCAAACATATGGCCCGGGGCCAAAACTGACCCACGGGACAAATTTTGTCTGGATTTTTTGTGTTCATTGATTGGAAGCTCCAAAGATGAGTTCAGGATGCACTTGGTGTCAGTTCAAGAACTTAGACTGATCATGAGTAAAATGTAAAACTCAGCGCTCGACTATCTTGACAAGAACTCATGTAGGAATTTGAGTCGCAAAAGGCTCCAAATTTCAGTTTCAATTGACAGTATCTTCTTAGGTGTCTGCACCCTGAACTATGGGTTGTACTACATAATGTCATCTGAGTCCGTCTTTGAGAACGTTGAATATAATTAAGTCAAATTAAGCATTTTAAAATATTTTAGATGGAAATGTAAACAGCCCTGCCCCCTGTTAGCAATGTTAGCAAAGACCTGTATCCAATGTGTTTGTATATATTTGTTCATATTGTGTATGTGGAATGGGATCATATCTATAGATCATATATACTTGTAAATTATTGGACTTAAATGTAACATTAGATGCATCTAGAGATATACAACAAGTACAGTGTCCTAATTATCCAGTAGATGGATCAGGACTATTTGCAGAGTTAAATCCAGATTTTTTTGGGGGGGCTGAGATCGCTATATATGCAGACGATGTCATATAAATTCTAACACATGTATATTTATAGATAGTTTTTTTTTTAATTACAGAAACATCTTTTTTTTAACATATATTATTTATTATATAATTTTTTAGGCTAAATCTAGAGAAAAACCTCAGGTATCAAATTTCGTGCCATCTCATGTGTAAATGTGTGCTGGTATGACCACAAAGTTCCTTGAAACCTTGATTAGTAGTAATGCTGAAACATATTAGTCACTGCAGTAATTATCCAGTAGAAATATCAGGACTATTTGTGGAGTTAAATCCAGACGTAGAGTTTTTTTTTTGCATGGGATGTCTATATATGCAGATGATGTCATAGAAATACATCAGAGACAGATCTGATTGTCCTTATTTCTTGGATCTGTTATAAATCCATAAATATATAAACTGTAAGGTCTTTTTAGATACTTTTGTCCGTATAGTGTTTATGGAATGGGATCATATTTGCATATCACTGGACTTAAATGCAACATTAGATGCATCTGGACACGTTATACTACAGTCTAAAACAACAGTACAGTGTTCTACATATCCAGTGTACTACGACAATCGATCCCAGGTGTATTAATGAGGAGTTGTACATCCCAAAGATTGTTACTGGGATTCACATCTGGATCTAATGACAATCTGAGTCTGATGAATCCAGCGGTTGTCTGATCTTTTTACTCTCTATAAACTCACTACTACTACTAGTATTACTACTGCTATCCATTAGTTAGGGTGAGTAACAGTGATACTGAAACATATTAGTCACTGCAGTAATTATCCAGTGGAAGGATCAGGACTATTTACCAAGTTGAATCCAGATGTGAACTTCTTTGGGGGCTGAAATCTCTATATATGCAGATGATATCATATAAATACACACACACACACACACACTCACACAATTAAAAAAATACTTTAAAAATTCTACAAACGTATTTTTAATATATATATATATATATATATTGTTCCAAATGCCCTGTGACAATGTCGGCCATGCACCCCCAAAGTGCCCATAAAAGTGCCCCCATAAAAAAAGAAAAAAACCCAGAAAGACTCAGGTGTTGAGGATGAGTCCTGTGTGTCTTTCTCCAGTTCAATAATATCCTGTTTGTGTTCTACTAAACAGGCCCAGGGTTCACACTGATGAAGTAAACGGACTAAATTTACGTATATATGGTTTTAGTGACATTTTGTTGGGTGGTGTGCCTGGTGCTTTTGGCTTTAAAAACAGTTGGAAACACTGGTCTCGATGTTAACCCCTGAGCAGACACGTGAACATGAGGAGTGTATAACACCCTATAATGTAATAAGTTCCTGAAAATGTAATAAAATTTGCACTTAATCAAAAATGTAATAAAACCCAATAATGTAATAACTTCACCAATAATGTAATAAAATGCCCTGACTGATAATGTAATAATATTTTAACCGATAATATAATACCTTATTACATTATTGGGGATTTATTACATTTTCAGGTGGGTACATTATCTAAGTTTGAGATTATCAGTTTTCGGGTAAAAAAGACCCACCTGAAAATGTAATGAATTCCCAATAATGTAATTAGGTATTACATCTTCAGTAAAAATGTTATTACAATATCAGTCTGGATGTTTTATTACATTATTGGCGAAGTTATTACATTATAGGGTTATGTTACATTTTTGATTAAGTGCATATTTTTTACATTTTCAGGACATTATTACATTATAGAGAGCGACACTGAGCATCATGGGAGGAGTCCTGCACCTCCACCTTGACAACCACTGCACTAACTTCCATACAACATCAGCTCATCGTCATGCCATGGATATCTGGTGCAATATGATTGGATAATGAGCTGAAATCTGGACCACACCTCCTTCTGCTGATTTAAAGTGTACTTCTGTTTTTTTTCGGTTACAGCGCTTACACTTAAAGTGACGGTGCTAATTTACGAGTTCCGATGCGTACTCCTTGATCTCATCTCTGCGCCATAGATAAAATGCAGCACTTAACAATTAACATAATTGCACGAGGCTAAAAGGTCCCAAACGTGGAGCATGGCTACAAACAGAGGAAATTGCTAACAACGGCTAATTAAAGCTGTGCTCCCACTCTGTTAGATTAGAAGGACTACAGCCGCTGTGTTTATGTGTCAGTTATTGATCCCAACAGGACGCAGAGGACTGTCATCACATCATGCACTAACACTGGAGGATCAGTTATGAAGTGATCTGCACAGGGATTTGGAGCAGGAGTGGGAAATTAAACTGGAAAAGACACACACACATGACTTAGATTTTTTTCTTTTTGGGGAATAAATGAGGACTTGTTTTGTTGTACACTGTTAAAAAAAAGTCCAGTTGTTTAACCTGGCATCTGTGTTTACCAGCACAGTACTGTAAACAACCCTTCAAACCCTAAATATATTTATAGAGTCACACATAGAATTAACATTTTAACCCTATAACGCTGAACATGTCACATGTGATACATGAGTTTTGAAGACCTCTACACCAATGTGAAGTGGGCCCGACCAGTATATTAATAACACAATAATATAGAAATTACGTGAACTCTCAATTTTTCAATGTTTTTTATAGTGAATAAAATAAAATTACAGAAGGGAAATGTTGACATCTATAAACTATCCTTTAAAAAAAGTGAATAAGATGAATAATAACATGAAATAACTGAAATTTATTAAGAAAAGTATGTGCAATTTTAACAGTATTATACTTCTGTTTATCATTTACAAATGTGCATGACAACTTACAGATGACAGTGGCTCTGCAAACACACAAAACATTTAGTAACAGGTAGAATATTAGTCAAATTACACGGACTTCTCTGAGGACAATTGTAGTTTTTCATATTTTTTGTGAAAGGCTTCTTTGTGAATATAAACATTTTCATGTAATTTCAGTTTTTTACACGAGAACAAAGAGGAAACATTTGGAGTCATCATAACCTGTAGATTATTGGGACAGTATTTGACTGACCTGACCCACTTCAGACTAAAGCAGGGCTTCCTGTGGTCCCTAAAGTAAAATATGAATAAAGTAAAAACGTGAATATCTTGAGTGTAATTTTTGTACAGTGGTCCCTACGTTCTAAAAATAACCCACAATTGGTGAAATCCATGAAGTGATCACACACACACACACACACACACACACACACACACACACACACACACACACACACACACACACACACATATATATATATAAGACATAAAACCAAAAATAAATTCAGCCACACGTACACATTAATATTTTATAGTGTAACATAATTCAAAATACATTACAGTACAGTTCATAAAGGGTTAAATGCTATGGCCAAAACTGTTACGATGATAAAATCCTTCATCAATAGCATCAGCCCGTTCTTGAACCCATGAAGACCCAGTGCGACTATTGTGGCAGTTCCCTCTAAATGTAACCTTTCTGAAGTGATTTATCACCATTTATTGTAATATTGTCCTCTGTGTTTGCCTTGTTTCAGTAAAAATCAGGTATTTCTCGATATTTAATTTACTGATCATGTAGATGTTCATAAAAGATCAGATAAAAGTTGAGGGGTTTATATCAGAAAAAGAGAAAATGGAAGAAAAAAGATACTTTTTCAGCTAAATTGATCAACCAAATGTTTCCGTCTACTGTCACTGATCCAACTCCATGGGTTTTACTGGTGAATCAATGTTGTAGAAGTTGACAATGTTTCCATGGTAACTACTGAATGTCCAAATAGGTCAGATCTGATGACCATGAAAAGACGACAAACTGTATTTTACACTGATTATTTACATGGATTGATAAGATTAGTGGATCAACAGGTGTTATAGATCAGTGGATATTTCTGGTCACTGGTAAAGATAAAAGTGTATTTGACACATGAATGTACATTTATTTTGTTCATTTTGTATCAGTTTGATTGACAACGTCAACATCTGACCACCAGAGTTAATCAATCTGCACTAGGGTTAGAAAATATATCAAGGATTGCTTTAATACAAAAAAAAATACATAATGAAACTGAAGACCACCCAATACCATACCCACAGAGTTGGATCAATGACAGTGGATGGACACACTTGTTTTTTACATTCATTTATTGATAGAGTTGGCTGAAAAGTCAGTTTTTCCTCTTTTTTTTTTTTAAATTTCGGATATAAGAACCCTCAACTTTTATCTGAGTGTTTATGTCAGTTAATCATTTTTGTGTGGATATTCTGTAAAACAGATTTGTAAAAAAAAAAAAAAAAAAAAAGAGGAAGAAAAATATATCATACAAATATCTATGTTAGTGTGGACAGAGTATGGAATAAAATGTATTAAAATGTCCAAAACAGGGGTTTACAATTTCACTCATAAGGTCCCAGTGCTACTTTTTTGTCAGCTGTTAAATTAAATTAATTTTTCTCTCTATTTAACCTTCCATGAGTGATTTCTCATTATTTATTATAATATTATCCTCTGTATTTTGCATTTTTCACTGTATGTAAATCATGTATGTTCTTCCATTTAATGTCATATTTAATTTAGATGTTCAAAGGTTATTATATCAAAACAGAGGAAACTGAAGAAAATGTGATTTTTTTTTTTTTTTTTCCATCAAATATATCATTAACTGACCATGAAACCCAGTGTTGGAGGGTAGTTCCAACATTATTTTTTCTGTCTATTTAAGCTTTCATAAGTGATTTATCACCATTTATCATAATATTCTCCTCTTCTTTTTCCCCACAAAGCTCCACCTAGTGAATGAAAATGACCCCATATGAACTTTGGTAGACAGAAAATGGACATTTGTAAGACAATCAATATGAACCATTTTTTTCTCAATCAGCCAATTGTTGCTTGATTTGTGTCCAAAAAACGGATTTTCAACTATTTATAATACCGATAGAGAAGCTGAAATCCATAGGGTTCTTCCACTAGGGGTCCCCTATGTTGGTTGTCAATGGAGAAGAAATCCAACCAAATCTGTCCTAGTTATCGCGTTCACACAAAGGATATCTGGTGGAAGCGTTCAGGGTAAAACCATTATATCCCAGACACTCCACACAAACACACAAACCTGTTTCCTTGTATGAATAGAACTAAAAATGATGAACGATGAAGGAAAAAAAAAAACCCTGCTCCAACATAAAAAGCAAAGAGAGGAGACCCTTAAGAAACATGTCGTTGTACAGTAACATTCCCTGCTTTATAAACATTATCTCATTAATTCACATGTTTTAATCAAATATTATAGATCATTACAGTTTCTTTGGCAAATCTCCATAAAGAATAAAAAACGATGCTCCCCATACAGTATATTTCTCCACATCTGACTCAATCTAGGAGTCCTTCTTAACATTCCTTTTCATTCACCGCATTAGCTACATGTTTTCATCTGATTTCCTTCAGTCTCGTTCCACTTTCTGTTGCGGAGCCAATTATATATAAGCATCTGCAGAAAACCAAACTGCATCCCCACCGGACCAAGATGAGGAGTGTTCCGTAATTGGAGGGATACCGCTTAACAAACAGAGCATTCCTTTTTACCTTTTTCCCTCTCCTAAGTTCCTCTGCACGCTCACCTCGCCATTTCCTCATCCCCATCATTTAGGGAACGCTAATGTGTTAAATGCCAACAACAAAGACAGGATGTCTTGCCATTTTCTGCTTCCCCACTGTTCCTCACATTGCAGCGCTGGCTAAATTAGACCGAGCCAAACGGAGAAATTAGAGAGCTGAGGCCAGATGTGATATTTGTTTTTCACACTGCGGCGTCAGGTGGATGTTTAAAAAAAAAAAAAAAAAAAGATAAAGAAATGAAGGAAAAATCAAAACTGCTCCCTCATTGGATTTCGGACTCATTTCGATTCGCTGATGGTGGCCACCTAATCATTTGATCCTGTTAGAAGAAGTGAAGTGTTCGTGTGTGATTCTGCCAGGAGAGTTAACAACCGCTGTAAATAGGCCGGGGCTCGGTGTCTTGATTTGTGCACAGTCGCTGCTGTGTGTGTTTACGTGTGTACGTGTGTGTGTGTGTGTTCCTTCACTGGCTGTTTTTTTCCCTATAAAAGCAATTTGCCCCATGCTCGGTCTAGGCAATGAGCAGATGCTACCATTGTAAATGATGATGCGAGGGGCCATAATAAAGAGTTGATAAACACAGAATTACCGCTGGGCCGTGGGCACGCAGAGAGGGGGAGGGAGGGAGGGAGGGAAGAGGAAGAGAAGGAAGAGTGAAGAGAAAGGAAGACAGATACACTGCAGAGGTAGTAACTGGTAGCACTGGTAATGGACAGACAGAACGACTTTTAGGGTTGATTCACTATCCGTGTATCATTCGTTCTTTTCATATTCAATTGAGAATTCACAGTCGGAAAACAAAAACAGACTCGTTATTTCATTATTAACCCTTTGATGCATGACTTATGAGGCCTTGATCAAGATTTTTTTTTTTTCCAAGATATTTTTATTCCTGTTCAGCAGGGGTGTCGGACTCATTTTAGTTCAGGAGCCACATACAGCCTAATATGGTATAAAGTGGGCGGGGCCAGTGAAATAATATAAATAACAAGATGATAACTTTTGAGTGAAAAAAACCCCCATAAAATTCAGTTATTCTCTGTGCTTGCCTTGTTTCAGTAAAAATCCTTACATTTAATCCTTTAATCCTTACATTTAACTGATCATTTAGATGTCCATAAAAGCTCAGATTAAAGTTGAGGGTTTTATGTCAGAAACAGAGAAAATTGAAGAAAAAAAAAGTCACTTTATCAGCAAAATTTACCATTAACTGAACATAAACCCAGTGTGTCCATCCACTGTCATTGATCCAACTCCATGGGTGTTACAGAAGGTGACGGTGTTTCCACGGTAACTATGGAGCCTCTGAATGTCCGAATGGGTCATATCTGATGCCCATGAAAAGATGAAAAGCTGTATTTTACACCAGTTATTTACATGCATTGATAGGATTTGTGGATCAACAGGCATTAAACAGTTTAGATCAGTTGATTGTTCCGGTCGCCGGTGGATGTTTGGGTCTTTACGGGTTAAAAAGCTTGAGTTTGACCTTGAAAAATATGTATGAACCCTGCTTGAAGTTGTAGTTTCACCTCATTGTTCCTGCACTCAGGTCTTGGTCATGACTTGGTCTTAGTTTGGGTGGAACCGTAGTTTTAACGGTTAACTGAGTCTAACTGTGAAGGCTCTTGTAGAGACCGAGATGGCAGTGCATCGAGGCTACATGGTGAACCGGCTCCACTGGCCTTGATCTGATCCATGCTCCGCTTTGTAGTAAGTCCCTAAACACCACTCGTCCACTGAAGGGTGAAATGTTTAGCTAGCCAGAAGAAGAAAAAAAAAAGATTGTCCTATTTTGGCCTACCCGCGCCTTTGTGTCATGTTTGCATTCTGTTTTACTGGCCTTCAGAATCAAAGTCCATTTTTCACATGGCTCTCGGTTTTTCATCCCTTTTTCTCTTTTATTTTTTTCACTTGGCTGGAGGACAGTTTTGATGCCACTTTACACCAAGTGCTTTGTAAATGCTGTGACCCCTGACTCATATGGGACCTATGACTGTGTGTCTAAGTGCGAGAGCAGAGCGATGTCCCCAGGATGTTTGTCAAAGGGCTGCTGCAGAGAGCCCTTTGAACAGCCTGTTCACCATGTACTAGATTTCTATTTTTCTCCCATCTCCCGTTCCAGCCGGCATTTGATGTTTGCTGGACATTTTTGTTCGTCAAACAACAGTCGTACGTAAACACTCTTTCGACCTGCACTTGTGGCGAGCACTTTTACGGACAGGCTTTGTCGAAAATCCCCTCCGAGGAAAAAGGTAGAGGTGAGGTAAACGGAAGCAGAGAGAATGGACGATAAGGATGGAGAGCAAAAAGCAACCAAGATTAAGTGAGAGAGAGGGAGGAGGAGGGGGCAGACATAGAAAGAGGAGAATCTCCTCCCTTCGGCGGCAGCATTCGAGTGTCTTTCATGTCGTCCACGCTTGGATCTGAGGCTCCGTCTCCCAGCTGGGCCTGGTATGAATGTGTGCAGCTAAGTGCCGTCTAATTTCCCCTCGGATCTCTGAGCCGTAGCCTCTGATTTCCCCCAACAACACCACCAACACCACCGTAGCTCTATTCACAGTGGGTGGGAAAAGGGGACTCACTGTTGTGTGTTTGGATGCTAATGGTCATACGTTCACGAGGTAACGTAAAGCCATGACCGTGTTTAAGTCACATCAAACAAAACAAGGATTTTCATTAGTACCATATAAGTGGAATAAATCTGACACTGGTAAACTTAGCTACGACCAGGTAAGGAAGCTAAACGATGATGGGTGATATTTATGAGACCCAACCCTCGTAAACATAGCATAAGGACCTGAAAAAACACCAATAAAATGCAACTTTTAAAAGTTCAGAATGAAAATATTATTGCAGAAGGACAGAAGACTGGCTCCAAAATGATGCCAGTATAGAGGTTTCTTAAAGTTAGAATACCTCTGATGGCCACTGGGCTTTCTCCAGGTGGTTCCAAAAGACCTGACTCCGATTAATTTTGGATTTCTTTCCTTTTTTTTCTTTCCCAGGACAGTCTCTCTAAACCTAACAATATGTGATCACATACGGGATCTGGTGAAAAATAAACTTAAATGACAACCTATCCACAGTAATACGGGTATGTTTCTAAATAAAACAATTGTATTAATCTGTTTGTTTTTATTATTCTGTTCATGCAACCTTCATTTTAGAAAATATGTCCACATGACTACAGAAAAATAACCATAAACTGAAGTCGAGGCATAGTCATTAGCTGTGGTTAATGACTGTTTTATAATTTTTGTTTAAGTTTACTGTATTACTGAGTCTTTAAGCTAACACGTAGCAGTAGCTGAGCTTTGACCCCTAGGCTCCTGTCCCTTTTTTGCCCAAATATGATCATTTCTGGTTGCAACAAGTCATCGTGCCAACTGCCAAATCACAGGCTATGGGCTTAAGTATGACAAGACAGAAACCAAGAGGTGATGTCACAGTCTAACCATCCATTAATTAAATGTATATGCTCATGTAAGTTTGTGTTGTGTTGGGAATCTGTTACTTTACAACATCAGTAATATCTATCCATTGATTTGTTAACATCTTTTTCGAAATCTTGTGATTTTTTTTTTTTTTTTTTTGTCCTAAGACAAAAGTTCTCCAATTGAAGAAAATATATTCTTAGAAACATACTCATGCTAGTGTGGACAGGACATAATTTACCTTTGTTCACCATGACTTCTACATTTTAACCCATAAAGACCCAGTGCTGCTTTTGTGTCCATTCCCAAATTAATTTTGCTCCGTACTGAACCTTTCTTTAGTGATTTATCACCATTTATTGAAACATTATCCTCTATATTGTAGGTTTTTTCAGTTAAAATCAGTTTTATCTCTATATTTCATTCACTGATCATGTAAATGTTTATTAAAGCTCATATTAAACCTGGCAATTATTATACCAGAAACAGACAAAACTGAAGGAAAAGCGACTTTTCCTGTAAAATATATCATGAACTAAACATAAACCCAGTGTCTCCAACCGCTGTCATTGATCCAACTCCATTGGTTTTACTGGTGAATCAGTGTTGTAGAAGATGACAGTGTTTCCATGGTAACTACGGAGCCTCTGAACGTCCCAATGGATCATATCTGATGACCATGAAAAGATGAAAAACTGTATTTGACACCATGGATTGACTGAACTAGCAGATGAGCAGGTATTAAACATTTTACATCAGTAGATAGTTTTGGTAGACACCGGATGTTTGGGTCTTTATGGGTTAAAATCTCCCTAAAATCTTGCTTGTACATATGTTGTGCATACATTTCCTATATTTATAAAAATGTGGACAGATCCAGTCGGCTGTTTGCAATGCGTGTATGTTGTTTATGCGTGAACATGCAGACTATATGTTAAGGATGTATTTACATATGCATGGATTTTATTTATTGTGAGTGTAAATCATGCCGATGCCAACATTTTACTCTCCACTGGCATACCTCCATTAGTATTTTCTTATGTAGATGTTACATATTGCCGTATTCATTCCTGTTAGAACAAACAGATTTGACACATGACGAAGTGAGGGAGGGAAAAAAATGGAGACAACCCGTCTGAACACTGCTTCTAGCTAAGCCTAAGTTTACTCAGAGCCTGGAACACATTCTGATGCAAATATCCAAATGACCGCCTTTCATCAATGTGATTTTTTTTTTTTTTTTTTTTATCCGGGAAAGAAAAAGGAAGAAAATGATGAGACATGTCTAAATCTGTGCTTGCAGCGAGACTTTTGATATGGCAGGAAATGTCCTGGGGTTGGATGAGGCACAATGTGAGCACCATGCTGTGTATGTTCAAATGTGATCCTTGATGTTTGTTTGTTTTATTTTTATCTGTGTTTTAGTCAGAATACGGTTTAAGGATATTTTTCACACAAACAGGATGATGTGTAAAATGCAGCGTGTTAAATGATGAAAATTGACTCAAACCATACCGGATATAGGAAGTCCCCGCTGCTTGTATGTATGATGTTCACAGAAATGAAATGCTTTATCCTTAACCCATAGACCCATTGTTATTTTTTTTGACAGTTCTCAAATACGTTTTTCTCTTGATTTAACCTAAAAAAAAAAAATTATCTTCAATATTTTGCTTTTTTTTTTTTTTTTTACAGTAAATCATCTATTTTCCTATATTTAATTTCCTATACTTAATGTAGATGCTCACAAAAAGTCAAAAAGATTTATTTCAAAGATTATTATGTCAAAACAGAGAAAACTGAAGAAACAGTGAGTCTTTTACCAAATCTATCATTAACTGAACATATAAACAAGTGTGTCCATCCACTGTCATTGATCCAACTCCATGGGTTTTACTGGGGAATCAATGTTGTAGAAGATGGCGGTGTTTCTACGGCAAATACGGAGCCTCTGAACGTCCAAATGGGTCATATCTAGCAATAATATTAAAATTTGCTAACAGAAAGCATAAAATGGAACTATTACAACAAGGGAGAAAATGAAAAGGATTGGATGTCTATCTAAATGAACATTTGAGCAGAAAAAATGTGGACATACTGTAGCCAGAAAGGCCAGACGATTGAGGAAGCAAGGACAAAAGTAAGAATCTGATGACCATGAAAAGATGACAAACTGTATTTGACACCAGTTATTTACATGTACTGATAGGATTAATAGATCAACAGTTATCAAAACAGTTCCATCAGTTGATGGCTTGATTGACCATGCAGGTTTGGGTCTTCATTGATTAATAAGAAAACAATGGATTTTTCATATACAATAGATTCTTATAGGCCTGACCTTCTAAATCTCTTATTTGGAACAGGAAATGAGACTGTGGATCAGCTATTCCTATCCAGTGAGAAATCTGAAAATCTCTTAATCAGATTATTCCAATCAGAAGACAACTAAGATAAAGCATGGAAAGAAAAAAAAAATGTAAGTCACCTGTGGTAACAAAGTGTGGGTTCAAAGTAGAAATGAGTAATTCCCTCTGCCAATGAGGTCATGGTTTTGCCGGGGTTTGTGGGTTTGTTTGTTTGTTAGCAACATAACTCAAAAGGTTAAGGACGGATTTTGATGAAATTTTCAGGACATGTCCGCTCTGGGTAAAGGAAGAGCTGATTAAATGTTGGAGTTGATCCGAATCACCGTCTGGATCCAAGAAATTTTTTTTAAAGGATTCTTTATCATTGCGAGATAGGGGATGGTGGCACAGAATTGCATATGACGTCATTCAGCACCATCTAGTGGAGGAAAGTAAAAACACTACCTTTAAAAAAAAGTACAAACACTACCTTGGTGGAGGTCTGCACTCTGAGTGCTTTTCTAGTCTTTAAATTGTTTAAATGAAGTTGTTAGTGCAACAGGAAACCTTCCAGATTAATTGTTTCTATAACACTGCCTTATCTGTCTTCTACTTCAGTTAAGCCTAAAATTCCAAAACATAAATGAGTAGTATTTTTCCATCCCCAGAAAATTAAATTCACTTTTTGAATATTTAAACCTTGTCCAGGGTGTACCCCGCCTTCGCCCTTAAGTAGCTGGGATAGGCTCCATGTGACCCTAGTGAGGATAAAG
>JAQQZY010000008.1:6944670-6969745 GCA_030068375.1 Ostorhinchus rueppellii
CTCATGCCAGAACAAAATTACCGCTAAGCCTCTTCGCCCGGTGTCAACCCACCCCGGCTCCAGTGTGCAAGCACCTAGTATCTCATTGTACATTTCTCACCTCTCTTGCATGGTAAATGTTTACTGAGACCTTGCCAGTTAATTTTATAGTTGGGGAATAAATGAGCCCACTGGGCACTGAACCCACCTCCAGGCCTCAGGGGGGCTCTAACCGAGGTCCTGCGTTTTAGTAACTTTGAACTAAAAAGCCACTAAGAACTAAGTATGTAGCATGTCTTCTCTTTTTGCTTGTCCTGATATGAGCCTCTTTATATTCAATATGTGCAGATATGGAGTGTAATCTGATACAGTTTATAGCTGCAGTAAATGTACCTTGAAATTACTAATTAGACATCCCAGCAGTAAAATTCTTTATTGAGAATATTTAACCTGCACCACAGATTTTCTTTGGTTTCCATTATGAATTTAGTGAAGTACTCTATAGAATATACTGTGATATTTGTGTTTCTTTGGTTGGAGGCTTTGCAAAAGCCCCCCCCCACACACACACACACACACACACACACACACCTAGAGCAAACAAAGCAAAGTTAATGTGCAAAGAAATGCCAAATGACACACACACCATGGTTCTGCAAAGTGATGATAAAACAGTTCGAAAAGGTTGCAGGGAGGTGACAGTCATGGCGTCTGGGGGAGGATTTTACAAGTGCACACTAACATTATGAAAGGTAACACTAGTCTCAGATTAGAGCGACGTCTACTGGTTTTAAAACAGTCCCACAGCACCACAAACATGGCCTTTCAAAGCAGGTTGTTGACCCTCTATGAACCTGATCATGAGATGAGACCTGCAGAATCACAGACTTCTGGTTCAGTCTTAAATCTTACTGTCTCAGAACTGTTTTTGTCAAAATTTTGTGTTTCTACCTTGTTGTTGTGTTTACGTCATTGAAACTTCACTTTATATTTGCCTTAATGTTGCTTGTTTTACCTGCTTTCTTCAGACAAACATAAGCTGTGACATCCAGAACTGAAAAATAAAGCAAACGTGAAACAAGTGGTGCCAGGCACAACAAGCCCCGCCCCTCACATGTATTGTAGCTTATTTTGGCATCGATCCAGCTGATGTCATCATGTCTATGCATGTGCTGATCTCAGCAGTATCAATTGGCTCTATACATGTGCCAGGTTTGAAGTAACTTGAAACAAAATTGATGTTTATAGATATTTCAAACTGGTAAATAGGGGAGAAAAAAGATTTTAAAAAATTGTTGAACTTTGACCTACTTTTCTCAAAATGTATGAATGTAATGAATTCAATCAATCGTTTTGTGGCTAGAGTGATAACAAAGAAAAAACAAACAAAAAATGATACCCCTTGCCTCTCCTTCATTGGGTGGGCTAATTTAAAAAAAAAAAAAAAAACTGCAGTTCCGTGCATGGCCACTTGGGGCCGACCACAAATTTCCGCTTATTCCCCAAAAACCATTAAAATGCCAACTTTGAAAATGTGTTGCAGCCTAATCCAAATAAAACGGCTCAGTCTGGGGAAAAATAAAAATCTTCATGACAATTATGTGGAGTGACTTTATGTATAAATCCCCTGTTTATTATAATTTATATTAAGACTTAAACAGCCAGTGACAGACAGATGAGTAATAATTTCTCCTCGTTGGCCTGTTATTTTGTTTTTGTTTTTCATCTTCACAGACTGCTCTTTAGTTGCTCGGGAAGTATAGTCATAAAGTTTGCCTATACTTTAAATAACTGTTTGTTAGCATGTTGTCGCTACATTCACTGGTGTTTGCGTTCATTTATACTGGATTGTCTGGCCTGTCACTTTACCTACTAATTGGTGCAGCTAGTTCTATAATTAGTGTGTCTGTATACGTGTTGACATCAAAGTCATGAAAACAACTATACGTGTTCATGTATATCACACATATGAGGGAGAGTCAAAAAGTTCTCAAGATAAAGACTGTCAAAGACGACGCCTGCAGTTCCACAAAGGTGGAATCTACAGCTGGAACTGGAGATCGCAAAAGTCCTTAGACACTAATGGAGCTTATGTAGAACAATTTGTTATTTTGATACAGTTGATGTCAGTGTTTGCAGTGAGTTAATGAACTTATGTGAATTTAAAAATAAAGTGACAGATAAAAAGCTGAACTTGAGGTCTTTAAAAATGGTGATCATTACCGACCCTGTACGTACTGGGAATACTATGTGAATACCTAACAGACACAGGTGATGGCTATTTGGGAAAAGTGTCGCTTTTGAAGGCTAAAAAAAAATTATGACAATGTTCAAGTCCCAGCCCCACAGTGTAGTCCACAGATGGGACATAAGAGGGGGTGTATTATGAGAAAAATCACAGCAAAACTACAACTGAAAGTCGAATAATATGGGACAAACTGGAAACTAAGAACACAAGCAACAACCAGAGACCCCCCCCCCCCAACACACATGCGCGCGCACACACACACTTAATTTTTTTTTTTTTTAATGTATTTACTTATAAATCTTGACTGTTTTTTTGTGCTTTAACTTAACGTGACTTGCATCTACTGGCCATTTTGTACACCTGCAGGTTTTCATTATTTGTGAAAAATAAATAAAATTAAATATTATTATTATTATTATTATTATTATTATTATTATTATTATTATTATTATTATGGTTGTAGTTATTACTACTATTGCTGATGATGTGCTCGTTGTCATCTTTTACCATGTGCACAATTGAATACAACTTCTCCAAACCTGTTGGGCCGTACCTCTTCCTTCATAACTTTTTTTTTTTTTTCTTCCACTGGTTTCCAAAGCCATTCTCTTCTGAATCATAGACTGAGAAATTGACAGTTTAGATCCATGAGTTATTAATTTATTTTCTGGATAGATGACAGACTAATACGAGCTGCTGTTTGTGTTCCTGTTCTCCCAGAGGTGGAACCCGTTCGTACCTGACGCCCGATTCTTCCTTTCCTATTTAGAAAATAAAGCTACTGTAAGATGCACTGCGCCTCTCCCCTCATTCTACTTCTCCCCAAACTCATATGGGACCACCTCATCCTCCCCCTCATTATCCATTCTTTCCACGCCTCTTTTTTTTTTTTTTTTTTTTGTTTCTCCTCGCCTCATCTTCCTTCCTTCCCTCCCTCCGTTCGTCTGTCGGTCTGTCTGGCACCTCGAGCGCCGCTAAGCCCTCAACCAGTGTCGAGGCGTACGGAGCTGGAACAGTGGCTCCGCTGTGTTTAGATGGCGGCATTTGCACTCGAACACACACACTCACACACACGCACAAAACTAACTCACTCGCACATACATTTATGCAGAAGCAAAGTTGCACAAATTCAGCCACAGTGAATACACACTTGTTTATACACACTTGTAGATGAATACACACAAGTTCGGTCTTGTGTGTATGAGCTGGATCTGTCACACACAAACATACAAATACGCGAGCTGTATGTGGATACATGTGGAACATCAGTCACATGTTCTTGCATTATGGCATGCAGACAGATATGACACAAACCAAACCCTTACCAACAACACACACGCTGATACTGTGAGTTATTGAGTCAGACAAGTCAAAGCCTCCTAAAGTTGGTGTGTGTGTGTATGTGTGTGTGTGTGTGTGTGTAATAATCCATTGGTTCTGTTCTGTGCTGATTCCGGGCGCTAAGCCCTGCCACAATTATTCAAATCCAGGCTTTTAGTTGCAGCACACCTCTCTCCACGGGCCTATGAGCCGGTAATCTTGCCTTTGGCCCTGCATTTCAAATGGCCTTAACTCCCATAAGGAATGCATATGAAGAGGAGCCACTAGTGGCTTAATCCGCCCTGTTTAAGTTGCTGAAACGTACACCTGTCACGCCGTCTCGCACTGGAGCTTGTGGCTACTGATAGCCAGGCTGTAAATCCAAAGGCATGTAGCTTTTTAGCCCCTTTTTTAAAAAAAAATATTATCATGCTCCTTTGAGAGGTGGTGGGGGGTGTAGAGGTAGAGAAGACCCCCCTCCTGCTGTCCTCACAATTTTTTTTTTTTCCTGTATTTCTTGGATCTTTTTTTTTCCCCCAGTGCTAAGTCTTACTGTCTTTTTTTTTTTTTAAATCAGTCTTTCGTTCATCTGTCTGTACAGTCTTTGACTGCTGCTGTGATTCTTTTTCTCCAAAAAAAAAAACCAAAACAATTGTTAAAGGAAGGAGAATCCATCATGCACCTCCACTTCCTCCCACCAGCAAAACCCAACAGATTCATACACAACTTTACATCATTTCACTGCTAAATAAATACAATTAATATTAGCTTGAGCATCCATCCAGTGACAATTCTGGAGGTTACTGGAGCCTTGGGTATAAATCCCCAGGGGGCCCCTCCAACCCATGTCCATTATAGTTTGTTCTGATAGTAATCAATAAACAAACATGAATAAGTAACTAAGTAAGACTGATAGTTTACATTAGTACAGTAGACCAAGTTTACTCTATTAATACTGCCACTGGCCACTTTATTAGGCATACCTGTTGAAGTGGACATTGACACAAATATCTATTGGCCAATCGTACGGCAGAATGGGCTGAGAGAGGAGCACTCGGGCACAAATGGGGGTGTTAGTCACGGTTATTCATCACAATGTGTAAATATCTATATCTGAACAAACTTTGTTGATTTGAATATGAAATATGGCAGGTTTACTTGTATAGCATATAGACAATTCAAAGTGCTTTTTGGAAAACAGAAGTATTACGGTAGGGTGCAGGGGAAGCAATAAAAAGTATCGGCATGAGAAGAGGAGAAAAACCAATAAAAACTTTAAGCTTCAAAGAAACGGTGCAGATCTGAACTTCTGAAGAAGAACTTTATTCAGATGCAGCTGAGAACAGGTGGGCATGGTATACGTATGCATGTTCATCCTTTTGCATGTCATTTAACATAATTTATTGGCATTTCGATGTGCTTGCCGCTAATCGCACTAACCTTACCCAGAAACCCAACCGCTAACCCTAAACTTAACCCGAACCACTAATCATGCTAATGTCATGTTATTTTAAATAAACACACTGAAAGCTTATGTGTATAGATAACACGGCAATTAAAGTGGTGTATCATGTGATATCCTGTTGCAAACTGAGTGTTTCCGCTGACCTGAGGCTTTCTGGGAGTTTGTTCCAGACTTGTGGCGCTAAAAGCAGCTTCACCAATAAGATAAAAGTACAGATTTGGGTGTGCTTAGAAATGCCAGTGCTGCTTATGCTCTCAGTGGCTCAATCCATCAATCACCCCCCCCCAGTCGCAATTTTTATTTTCAGGGGGCAGCAGGAGGCTCATGACGTTAGTTGGCGTTGAGAACCACTGGAGTAGAGGATCTGTTGAAGTCCAAACTGAACATCACAACGGAGGGGGGAAAAAAAGTGATTAAAGTAACTTTGAATGTGGGATGGTTGTTGGTGTCAAACTATTTGAACTGACTCTTTCAGAAACTGATGATTTACTGGGATTTTCATGTACAACCATCTCTAAGGTTTAAAGAGCTGTTCCAAAAAAGACATGACATTCAGTGGGTGGCAGTTCTGTGGGTGGAAAAAGCCTTTTTGAAGGAAAATGTCCAGACTGGTTGAAGTTGATAGAAAGGCAGCAGTCACTCAGATAACCACTGGTTACAACCGAGGTATGCAGAAGAGCATCTCTGAACGCACCACATGTCAAACCCTGAAGCAGATCAGCTACAACAGTAGTCTACTCACCGGCCACTATATTAGGTTATACCTGATACTTGCAGGATATACTTTTTTATAAAGTGCCAAGTGAGTGTAGATAGACCAGTGACTGAATATAAATGAATAAAGCACATGCAAATATCTACAAATATAGTGTAGAATAGATGCATTAAGTCAATAATTTTATTACAGAATTCAATCTGCATTTAAAAGTGCTTATGAAAATTGTTTGATGAGAATTGTGTTGCACCCCGTTAGAGAAGTTTTCTATTGAGATTTCATTCATCGGTTTATTGGGGGGCAGCATTTAGAAGCACACCTGCATCACTTCCCTGCAATTCCTTTAAATGTTACTCATTTAATTTAATCTTAAATATGCAGCATATTGTATTTTATGTATATTATGTTTTATTGCTGCTTCTCTGGAGACAGTCTAATTTGACTGGACTAACTATTATGTATTAGCAAATATGAAATTAAAGGAAAAAGCAACATATTCAAGTAAGAGTTTTAGATCATTTGAGGCTGTGAGGAGGGTGACTTTACACTCAGTCACATGTATGTTAACTTGGTAAAAGTCAGGTAGCAGATTTGTACATGAACTTATTTATCATATAGTGGTACATAGGTTTAGACGTGTCATGCTATAGATCTGCTTTGAATCCATGAAAATGTTGATGAGCTGAAAAATAATATGAAGGGTTTGTGCTGTATATGTATGAGCGTGCAAGTTATTTTATTAATACAGAAGTTGTTATTGGGGGGTGTAAAAAGGGGGAAAAAAAAAAAGTCTGAAACGACACTGAAGCCAAGGACTCACTAATGATACTGAATAATACTTACAGCAAAGACAGGAGTGTTTCTATCATAATGGCTGGAAATGATGATGATGATATAATGGAGGAAAAAACTGTAAAACTCAGAGCCAAGTTCGATAGAATAAAAGACTTTTGATTTTTGAGGGGGAAAAAAATAGAAAAAAAAACATGTCTTGAGGAAGTGAAATGCATCATCTCCACAACAGGGCACCAGCTACCTATTACAGCTGAGAGGGAGCCGAAAACTCACTACACACACACAGAAACACACACGCACAGAAACACACACACACTCTCTCCCGGTGTCTGTGGTAGGGACAGCGATCAGCTCAGGACAGCTGCACAGCAGCCCCAGGTAAGACAGAAACTCCCAGATTCTTACACAAGGGACCAGCATGTACTCGACATCTGTTGACGAAAATACACACACACACACACAGATGGACACACACACACACACAGTCTTTGAACTTTTTTTTTTTTTCTTGGCTAACAACAAGCTTTTGTTCGAGCCGGCCGCAATATGCTTCAAGTAGACAACTTTGCAACTTGGTACAAATCTCCCAAACTCTCACAAGTGCTGATCAGAGCATGTGGTGCCCAGAGGAAGGGGAGATCTCACACGAGCTGAGGGCACACACACACACACACACACACACACACACACACACACACACTCATATTCAGCCTCCCAGTGCTTTTCAGCTGGCATGCATGAGGCCCAGTGGCTGCTCGCTGCCAGGCTGCCTGGGCCTGGACTTTCACCCAGAGGAGGGGCACTGCCAGCGGGCTCCTGCTCTACCGGTGGCCCAGGCCCGAAATAAGGCCTACGGAGGATTTGTCCCGCTGCTTCTGCGTGTGTGTTGGCAGAAATGTTTTGACCATCTGGTTATGTGGCTCCTCTAGGACCACACATAGCATTACAGTAGCGTTACAGCTGCCACAGCTATTTACAGGCCCACACACCCACAGGGCCACGGGGCCGCACATACAGTACAAGCACAGCAGCCACCCGTATAGGTGTAGACCAACAGAAACCAAGGGCCACACGTTACACTGACACAACTGTATGGAAACATACATACACACACATACGTACACACTGTATGAGAGGTAGAACCGTTTTAACAGAACACTGTCGTTATAGTTTTTGTAGCTTTTAAATTATTGATGGTGTTTTATCTGTATGTTCTTAGTTTACTGATTAATGTACGGTTTTAAAACAGACTTTTACTGTGTTTTTATGTATATTTTTAGAGTGGATATATGATGTATGGCTGTGATTTCTATTTTGTGGAATTCTGCTGCTGTCTTGAAAAACAGGTTCTTAATATCAATTAGCTTTTTCCTGGTTAAATAATGGTTAAAACATAACATTTCAACACTTCAAACACCAATTTTGACTAATTTCTAGCATATACTCTATTGAATAACAGGGCTACTATGAGCTTCCACTGCTATAAATGGAAAAGAACAATAACCAGATGCACATATAAAGGGGTTTTATTAAACAGTTTTTGTGACTAGGTCATTTTCTCAGTCCATCAGACCTGTTATAGTACTTTTTTTTTTGTTTTGTTCTATTAGTTTGTATTTTTATGTCATCACATTTTACTGTTTCTGTTTTGTTCATTTCACAAGTGCAGAAGTTTGTTTTTTTTTCAGAAATGATACGGAAACCCTTGGAGCTGCAAAAAGGTGAAATGAAAGAATGCATTAGATTATGTATGATTTAGGCTATAAAACCACTCTGTATTAAAGTTCAAGATGGATCCAGTTCCAGAAATGCAATGCAATACGCATAATTTGCCTATGTTCCCATATATATGGTTATAATATTACAAATTGTGTGTTATTTACATTAAAACACAACTATTATGCACTATGCAGATAGTCTCTGGTGAGTCCATCATGTTTCCACAGTAGCACAGGATGGACTTCCTCTTCTTCACCATTTTCTCCCACTTCAGGGTATCCTGTGTTAAGTTGTGTTTATATAACAGCAAATCAATACCCCTAATTAACCTGAAATATGTATGACCTTACAATGTTGTACAAAGAAAAATACACAACAGATCCTGGAGGGCAACAGAAAGATGGAAAAATTCTCTTTAACAGAAGAAACTGATGACAGAACCAGGCTCAGGGTCACAGCCTTTAGTCCAAACCAGTTAAAGTGAATGAAAAGGGGAGAGAGAAAGCAGAAAAGTACAGAGATACGACAACAAACACTATCGGCAAACGTTAACCACAGCTGACATCCCTTCAACCAGAAAGAACAAACTGGAAAAACTTTGCAGCTAATTTCACATTATTTGCAGTCTCCACGAGAGTCAGTGAATAAGTTAGTTGTAATTTGAAACTTCACCACTAGATGTCACTTTGAGCAGAAAAATTGTCAAAAAAAACAAACAAAACACTCAAGTGGGTCCAGGCACAACAAACCCCGCCCCTCTCATGTATCGTATCTTATTTTTAATTTATTGTTAATTTTATTGTTTATAATTGTACAGATTTTTTTTTTTTTTTTTATCTCTCTGTATTTTACTCTGTTATTGTTTATTTATTGTTTATTTATTTTTCTGTACAACACTTTGGTCCATTGTGGTTGTTTTAAAGTGCTTTACAAATAAAGTTTGGATTATTTTGGCTCCAATCTATCTGATGTCATGTCTATGCATGTGCTGATGTCAACATATCAATTGCTTCTTCTGTACATATGTGCCAAGTTTGAAGTAAACTGAAACAAAATGGATTTTTTTTTATAGATATTTGAAATTCTGCATATTATAAGTAAATGAGAGAAAAAATACACTTCAAAATAAACATAAATTCTGAACTTTAACCTACTCTTCCTACCAAATTCGGTACAAATTCAACCAATAGTCTTGCCGATACAAACATTTGAAATTTCACTTAGTATTAGTAAATGAGAGAATTTATTATTTTGTTTTAATTTCTACAAAATTTGAACTTTGACCTATTGTCCCCAAAATGTAATCAGATCTATGCTGGGTCACTGGTAATCTATAAACCCAATTTAGAATGAATTCAACCAATAGCTTTCCTGCTAGACTGTTAATAAGCAAACAAACAGAACCGAAAAACAATACCCCTTGCTTCCTCTTAGGGGGCGGGGTCATAAAACTGGGTCATAAAACTGATCTTCCTGGGGTTACTGTGCATATAAAAAAATATATATATATACCTGTAGCTGGACCAAAAGAAAAACTTCTAATGGTGTGCAACAATGATTCTTAATCTTAATTTTCATGCCAGTTAAAATAACGATTTCACTTCTATGCTTGAATGATGGTAAACGGTACAACAGGGGACATACCTATCTGTATATGTTGATGAAAAACATCCAGGTTGAGGTAAAGTGTGTAAAAAAAATCCAAAAAACCCAAAACATTACACAGACAAACAAATGACACACACAGACAGGCAGACGCGCCTCTGCCCCACATTCTGTTCGCTTCATTGTCCATATTCTTATGTAATTTATGAAAATGCGATGTGCTGTTTGCGCTGCTATGTGATCCATGGCCACCTAATGTTCTCCGCCACCTGCTCAGTGTTTGGAGTCGGGGTCTTAATGCGACCGCGTGGGCGACACTGGACAGACCAAATGCAGAACAGCCAGTGACTCATCGGTCTTCAAAAAAAGGAAAAAAAAATTAAATCCAGGGAAATAATTGAGAATAAGAGGCCTTTATGTAAGGTGAATGTGGCTAATGAGCAGCCGGTAAGTGTGATTCCTTCACTTCTTCTTCACGCCATCTTTGTTCCTCTTCATGGCTTCCTGCTACTGTGTTTTTCTGCCTCTTTGTTACTTGAAAGTAATGCTTTGGAGTTTGTTTTTTGGGGGGTTGGCAGCCAATGCAGCGTTTTGTGTACTGTAAGAGTTGGTTTGGCACTAGACAACAGGGTGGAAGGTTGTATAACTATTGCGACTTTTGGCTGACTCCTTTACTTTCGAGTTCTTAGCGCTGTACTGTTTTCCCATGCTGCACTTGTTCTTAACCAGGCTATTCGTACTCATGGAGACTCGCAGATGGTTACTTGTGATCTTGTAGCCTTTAAAAAATGTGTGTTTTTCTGGATGGAGGGCATCTAATCCAAAAGGGGAATACCATTCGATAAGAATTCCTGTTCTATTTCTGTAGCCTTGGACATCCGCTCAGTGTTTTTTAACTTAAACTCTATAACAAAATAACAAAGTCAGGATGAGAAACAATAAATTGTCATGTCACCGGGGTTGCACTACTCGACTGCAAATGGTTAAAAGCTGCTTAATGGATAGATGGAAATTTGTTTGTATTGTACTTGAATTTTCAGGGTGTTTTTTTTTTTTTTGTTTTTTGTTTTTTTTAATTATTTATTTATTTTTTGAGGACAAGGCAGCAGCAATGAACAGACTGACTTTGTCCACTAGTTGGGCAAAAGGCTACACATGGATCAAATGCAGAAACTCAATCGTAGACATGATCTCAATAATTCAATAATGGAAAAACAAACCATAGAAGCTGGTTCCACATGGTTTGAAAGCACATTTTGAGCAAGATTATAAGTATACAACCCAATATATAAATATAAACTGGCACGACGATGCATTGTGCAGGTATAAAAGGGGTCTTTAGGGCCAGGGTACGACTTGATATGGATGTAGGGAGGTGATGTTAAAGGTGCAGGATGGAAGATTAAGCTTGTGTTGGATCTGTTTTATTGTCTGTTTGGAAGCTAACAGTGTATCGCAATAATATCGTTCAGGTTACAGATTTTTAGGTTGGATAAGTGACTATTTTTGGTAATTTCTGCATACATTACAAGACAGTGACGGCATCAGTTGCAGTGAGGTAATAATCTCAGGTCCAATGTGGTCTCCAGGGTCTGTAAGGTCCACCTGTGCATGAATAGTGAGTGGACCTGCTTTGTTAGGTACCATGAAGTAATGGTACTAATGTAAGGACTGATGTTCAAAGGGTGGATGTGGATGTGGACAGGGGTCTGGAGCAGCACTGATGATGGTCTACTGTTAGAAAAGTGGTGTTATGTTCTAAAATGCATGTTTCTTTCACTGTAGATGTGTTTTTCCTGTATTATTTTTTACATTACTACTTGTGTTTTATTTTGCAACTTGCTGTTAACCTAGATGCCCATTGTCACAAATTTGCATCAAACTGCCTCCGCTCCAAATGAATGAATTGATCATGCTGGCTTTAAACCCTTGATGCCTGAATTTATTTTCATAATTGGAAATAAATTCAGGTGTCAAGAGGTTAAGGAACCAAATGTGGTAACTTCATTGACCTTCATTTTCTACATTTAAAAAAAAAAAAAAAAAAAAAAAAAAAAAAAAAGTTGAGAAAAGCCTTGTGTCCTCTAATAACTCACTGTGGCTGAAATTTTGAATTTCAGAATATTTCAGTGCATGCCCTATAAAGGGTTAATGTGAAAAATGTCACAATCGCATGCGGATTCTTTACTGCCTCTGCTTCGACTTACACTTGGACAAACTTTATTGATCCACAAGTAAAGTACTTTATCACAATAACTCAGTTTCATTGAAAAACACTCGCAAAAAACAAAACAAAAAACAAGGAAAATACATATGAAGCGATAAAAGCAATAAACAGAATACACTAATGAAGCAGGAAAAACGATATTTGCATATGCACAAACTATGGTTGATGTTTACGGTTGGGAAGGCTGCTGCTAAGGAAGACTGGGGAGGGTAGAAGAAAATATGAGCCCACATTTTTTTTTTTTTTTAAATTTGGTCTGTTTCTAATGCTTGTTATGACCCTTGGATTATAAAGTTTGACTACAGTCCACCTTCATTGTATTGGTTTTCCATTCAGGACCTACTTGAACTTGTCGCCCACATGTCAAACCTGCACGCGACCCACTTTATCACCGTTCAACTGTGATATTAACCCATAAAGACCCAGTCCTCCTTTGGTGGCAGTTGTCAATAAGTATATGTAATAGAGGTTATTGTTCTTTTTCTTTTATCTTAATTGGATGGTACTCCGAATTCCGTAGAGTTTTTTTTTTTAGATGTGGTTTTGGATCCTCGGCAGCACCTGACAACCATGAATCTTTCCTTTCTTTTCCCTTATATCTTTATTCCATGGCTGCTCAGCAAAAATCAAACGAGACTTCACAGAATTGGCATTGAGGACAGAGGTTTTCCTTTCACGTTTTTCATTTCTTCGATCACGGGGCATTGTGCAAGTCCACATATGTGTCTTATTACAAATATTCAGCGTATTGTCCTCATGCAGTTTCACACAGAGGGAAAATTCCAGTTTACTATAATGTGACTGCGATAGTTATTAACAGCTTGTACGACCGGAGCTTGTTTTTCTAGTCCGGTGTTGGGTTACAGTCATCTGCTGGTCCAATAATACCCCTTTAAAATTAACATTATGATTGAGCTATCACATAATGACTGAGCAGCTATAAGACTGGATATTCTCTCCTCCCAGGGATGAATGTCCATTTGATTAGAGGAGGAATGTGGACTGATCGGGGGGATAATAGCCCAACCAAAGGAATCAGCACAGAAAATGAAACGTCTCATGCTACTCTACCGCACACCGAAAGTAAATGGTGTAAAGCCAAGGGCATATCGATTTTCAGCTATATCATAGCCCTATTTCTCTGTATTTTCCCTGTTCCGTAGCTGTGAAATGTCTTCCAGTCGCATATACACTGGAAACGTGCCAGATAAGGAAGTGTGCAGATACTGAGAGCAGAAACACAAGTGGCCTTGTCAGAATGCATGAGTGTCAAATGCAGCCATGTGGCCTTTTGGTGTGAGACCTTGTTCAATGACTGGAAAGGCCCAAATTAGTTAAAGAGTTTAACTTAAACACCGAAGTCTGACCTTCGAGCAGGAGCCACGAGAAGCTTTGTTCATTACACCTGTTAGAGTAAAAACATGACGACTCTGTATTTCTTTATCGGTAGCTGGGTTTTTTGTAAAATAAAAGTGATATTTCTTCCATTTTGACAGTGTTTGCATTGAAGTGTAGTCGCTTTTCCATTGACTCTCAAATTGCATGAATATAACTTGTGCATAAAGATTTACCAAATGGAAAAAGACAATTTCGCCAAAACTCTTGTTTTTCAATTAAGTTTTTGTTCTGGTGGGGTTAGGGTGAGCACAATTGGAGTATCATGGAAAACTACAATGGAAAGACCTTTTTCCACAACTAGTCATGTGAATAAAAATGGATGTTGACGGACGTTACAACAAAGGAAGAGTTTTAAAAGAAACATTTACGTGAGGACGCATCAGGAAATCCAATCATAATTAAAAAATTTGGTATGGGATAGAAGGGTAAAACACAGGAATAATGAATATATCTTACATTTATTACCATGTCTATGACTTGTTTATGACTTCCCATGTCATCTCACGATAATAAACACATCATTTTTGTGATTTAATGGAAAAACCAACATTACGCACTTCTTTTTTTTTTTTTTTTTTTTACATTTAGTAAATATCTGTAAACTTTTGTGCATATCTCAAATGGAAAAGTGACTCGTGCTTGGCTTCTGATGCATAATTCTCGTAAAGTCCCGTTTCACAACATGGACTGTAATTTTCATAAAATACCGAATAGTTCCTTTAAGACGCTCACTTAAGGAAGATGGAAGCACTGAGTTTCATGCTAAACCGCTGTTGCCACTGTAGCGTCAGTTCATATACTACTATTGCAGTGACTGTTAAATAAGAGAAGGGAATGTATGATCATCCCAAAGTCCTTATTTATAACAACAGCCATGCAGAATGGATTTCTGGAAGTAAACTGTACATCAGGAATTCACCAATGACTTGTGGATCCAGAACTTCTGAATGACCCAGGCAACATTTAATGAACTGTGTGATATTATTGAACCTCTGGTGGCACCAGACTTGTCCTGCCCTTGGAGCAATTCCTACACAAAAGCCAGTGTCTGTTGGCTGAAACAAACTAGAACCACCTGTTCTGAGTCCAGGGTCAAAGGTGAGACGTTTGGCCGGAGCAAAACCACCGTTCAGACGTGAAAATGCACAAAACATGTTTCCATTACACTTTCATGCTCTACTTCTACATTGAAACATCTCAAAAACCACCTCATGGGAGCATAAAATCTTTTTGCAATCTTTGACAGTTTCTGCGACATTTTGGGGTTGTCATTACTAGTTTTCAATCGCGCAATTTACCTTTTGCACATTTCTGAAGGTAATGGAAACCCAGCCGTAGACAGCAGCAAACTTTCTTTTTCAGGGTCTTGATCTCTGTTAAATCAAACAATTAATCTCATAAATAAATTAGACTTTTTAAAAAAATTTTTTTATTTTACATTGAACATGTCTGTCATCAACTTGGATTTCAATGTTGTGTTTTCAAAGTCTGAAAGTGCAGGAAGTTTAGTTTTAAGTCCTTGAAAGTGTTTGAAATTAAAACTGCTTTATTTCTTTATTTTTAATAGTAACTCTGCCAGGTTAGATGCCAAGCCTACAGAGGTCATCCATTTTGAAAAATAAAACTTCTGGTTCTCTGCTCAACTCGGGTATATTTTTATCTTAATATTTGTCTTGGTGCGAGTGTGTCTGAATAATGTCAAGCGACCTATTTTTTTCGATAAAACTTTTTCCATTGATTTTGAAACTTCGTTATGAAGAAAAAGAATTTTAGGTGCTTAGACTAATACAATGTACATCACTGTAATAAAAAGTGAAAATTATAATCATGAGTATATGTCTTCCTGTAGATATGCGTTTTACCCCAGCGACAAGATGAAAATGACTCTAAAAAGTGCTTGGATTTGACCTTAAAAAATGTTTATGATCCCAGTGTTGTGTACCTGTCTGTCTTATAAGAAATCAGCCTGTCTCTACCTGTTTTCCTGATACATTCTGCTATGAAATTTTCCAACGATAGATAGATAGATAGATATTAGGTTTACATTTTTCTTTAATTACATTCCATTTGTCTGTTTTCTATGAAGGTGTAAATGTCTGTTTTGAGGAAAGTCATGAGATGAGACAATAAGAACAAAGTAGTTTAATATTCATTTGTTAATTTAGGATTTTCCTTCTAAAAGCCACTATTCTGAGAATAAATGCATTATAGGAATAGAGATGTTACAGTTTGACCAAAAAGTCACAATCTTAAAAAATAGTCACAATTTGATTAATTCCCCTTACGCAAATGACAAAATCAACTGTATTTAACAGAATTTTTCTCAACTTTTTTCCAACTGTATAGAGCTTTTCAACATTTACACACAAATAGCACTTCTAATTTCAAGTGATGTGTTCATACTACAAAAATTGACAAACAGAACCTAAAAGAAAAGGCAGTGCAAACAAAACACTCAAACAAGCAAACAAACACACAGATCAGTCACAATATAAACTGAAATGTATTTGCAGTTCCAGGCCTGGTAACATGTTCACGTAGTGTAAAACAGTTTCCCGTATTTTGTTAAATTTGTTGACAGTTATTTAGGGTGCACCTATTTTTTTTTTTTTTCCAACTTTACATTAAGCATCACATCTCTGATCCATTGATCGTGTGTTGGAGGTGATGAATCCATCCATTTTGAAAAGAATAGGACTCCGAGTTAGAAAAGATGAAGAGGCCACAGCTTTGTGTAGGTTAGCTGGAGGGATTGAGTCATCGGTCTGTTCATCTTTTCCCCTCATAATCACAATTTCATTGTTGAACTAGAAAAGCACTAGGAGAGCGCAGACCTCCGCCAAGATAGTGTTTGTATTTTTTTTCTTTAAGGTAGGTTTTTTTTTTTTTTTTTAAGGTCGTACTTTCCTCCACTAGATGGCGGTGAATGACCGCATGCAGCTCTGTGCCACCATGCCCTATCTCACAATGATAAAGAATCATTTAAAAAGTTCCTGGATCCAGACAGTGATTCAAAACGGCTCCAAAATTGAATCATTTCTTCCTTGTCCCAGAGTGGACATACCCTGAAAATTTCATCAAAAATCCATCCATAACTTTTTGAGTTATGTTGCTCACAAAGTCGGATGGTAACAAAAAACAAACGCACAGTAAAACAAAACCTCCTGGCAGAGGTAAATATTACTCTAGAATACTATTTTAAGTGTTTTTGTTTTTTTTTTTCAATTTCCAATTACTTAGTTGTGATTGTAGTTTTAATCCATTTTAGTGTTTGTTTTTGGTAGCCTAATATTGGGACTTTAAAACAAAAAACAAAACACTAATGTGACCTTCCATTCAGTTCATGTACTCTGCAGAAAATATAACTTTGTTAAAACATTTAAAGCAAAAAAAAAAAAATCATCAGCTGTTGTCCTTTCATTTATTATCTTTTTAGTCTTACAGTATCATTTACACATTTTTCCACCACAGTATCAGCCACTTCAGTATTTATTGCCCCCATATTCCGTTGAAACAAACAATCGAAGTTAAGGTAGTTGTTTATAGTACTAGCGGTTGTAAAAAAAAAAAAAAAAAAATAGTAAGACTCTAGTGTCATGTGTTTTTCTTTTCATGAGATTACAACCTCCTCCTGCTTTTTACCAGTGGAGAGCCAGTAGGATTTGTGCATTTTACTCCTCCCCCACGGCCATCACTACACACACACAGAATCCCACACTTCTATGTCCATACTATTATCCATTTTTCACGTCCAATTGCTCTGTTATGGTAATCGTCGAAGGCTCGCCATGGGCTGATTACTCACAGCTGACTTCAGAAGCTTCTCCCTCCTCTCTCCCGCCGTTCTCCTGCTGGCTCTTAATGCACTATTAACCCATTCCTGCTTATTAATTCCTTCCCAGTCATTGCGAGGTGTCCACTCCATGATATCTGTCATCATTCCATGCCTATTAGCTCCTTGGCCAACAGTTATTCCTAGAGCGCTGCAGCACTTCCTCGTACTCCCTCCCTCTCTGAACAGTCTGTTTAAGGAAGTGTAATTGCTGCTGGGGGGGGCTTCAGTAAGTAGGAATTTAGATACTGTCACTGTGAGGCTGAGCTGCAATTGTATTGCCGTTGCTCTTGTGTGATTATGGTGTGCATGATCCTTCATGGTACTTGAGCCTTCTGTATGGCGGTCGCTAACAATTATGGTAGTTACAATTAGGTCACAGCTGCGATAGTTTGTGCATCGTTCTCGTCTTGACAAAGTTATTTTCTGGACAGTGATTTGTGGTGGTTTTTTATCTGACAGTGTGATTCCTGTTCCTGGTGGAATGTGGTTTACTGCTGTTTTTAAAATCAAACAAAAACCAAAGGTGGATGAACAGTTTGGACCTTTTACTTAAAGGGGTCCTATTTTGCTAAACCACTTTTATTAGTCTCTGGTAGTGAAGGGGATGAGACTGCCTTTGTCGATACTGAGACTATGGGTTCAAATGCAGTGAAGACTGTCTTTGAGGAAGCAAGACTGAGTCTTTGAGGAAGCGAGACAAAGTCTTTCAGGAGTCAAGACCATAAAAACAACTCAGTTTTCATTACTATGATTTAATCAGCCCAGTTAATAATCCACAGTTAAGCTGCGTTCCAGGGATCCCGTAACTCATGTTATTCTAAACTTTTATCAATGAAAATGCACTGGAATGGCAGTCAAACCCATGACTTTCCACCTGTGAACTCGTACTAGATCGATGCACTCCCAATTCCGAGCTCTGACGTCACATAGCCCAGGAAACACCAATGGCGGCCCCCATGAATACAAAGTTTATGCCAAATTGTTTATTAAAACAAAGTATTGCTCTAATGACCAACATGGTGGTGCAGTGGTTAGCACTCATGCCTCACAACAAGAAGGACCGGGGTTCGATTCCCGGGCAGGTGTGGAGTTTGCATGTTCTTCCCGTGTCTGCGTGGGTTCTCTCCGGTTTCCTCCCACAATCCAAAGACATGCACTGATAGGTTAAAGGGCTAACACAAACTACGTATCCAAATAAACAAATAGCGTAACATAAAAAATAGAACAGCTTCTCTTGCCTTATGCATTGTTTTTACTCCTGTTTGACTCAAATAACCAAAGACCAACCACCTCTGCCAATAGAAATGATTGTAAATAAACATAAGCCCCATGCGGTCCACCATGCTAGTTTGTTTACATCCAACTACCACAATTCCTTGCGCTCAGGCAGTTCAACATGACTTAGCTGGTACTAAGTCGTAATATGAAGTTGTGACTTACAGGCTCAAAAACCTGCCTGGAACACCGCACTAGACCTACAGACAAAGCTAGACTGGAAATTGTTCATAGGAGTAGTCTTAGTCTTAGCCCATCAGACCGCTCCTCTCCATCATTTGGATACGGACACTCACTGAATGTTGTGCATCAGGGGGATTTAGAAGAGGGTGTGCACAGTGCTGACTGCAGTAAAAGTAGGTATACCCTGGACTACAACAGAGGCTGAAATGGAATGAAAATCTGTTGGTCTTGCAGACTCGAGTACTACAGCACTAATCTGTGGTTCATTTATTTGTGTATTTGGACCGTAATGGTTCATAAAGTTTGAATTTGAACCCTCCAGGTGCAGCAAAGCTATCTTTATATTCATATTGGCAAAAATTGAGTGGATTTATTTGGCTTTGTTACATCTATAACTAGTTACATCACAACATTTGCACAAATCAGGTCTAGACTTCCGACGAATGTTTCTCAGAGTACGACACAATTGTTTGTCAGCAGCAGCGGTTGGAGTAAAAACTGAAAATGTGTCCAAATTCAAGTCATTTACCTGAAATGTTCAATTGTTTGAAAGGGACAGAAAGCATAGTCAACAACCTGAAGGGGGCGGGGTCATGTGAATTTAAAGGGCCAGCACTCAAAACCACCTTTCTGGTGTCATAACTCAGAAATAGTGTTGAAGATGGACCTGTGGAGTTGAATTAATGAAGAATTCAGACCCAAGCAGAGCATTTACAGTTTATGTAGAGCACAAGGAAAGGTTTGAAAATGTATAATTCCATTTAAAAAAGCAAAATATCACTCCTTTAAGTGAAAAGTATAAAACATAAGGTCTTAATGCTTAACATATTACAGTTGAATTTATGTATATAATTGATGTTTTAACCCTTAAGGACTTCCAACTACTCTTCCCAGTAACTTTTTCTCTACACATAACCTTTCCTCAGTGATTTGTAACCATTTATATTATAATTTTATCCTTGGCATTTCACATTTCACAACCACTGTCATCTGTCAAATTACATGAGTTTTCTAGGTGCATTAGTGTTGCAGACTGAGTGTTTTCACATTCAGTACAGACACTGAATGTCCACAAGACTATTGACTATTTTATTGAGTCATATCTTAGCAAAATGCAAGATTTATAAGTCTTCTGCAACATGTTAAAATTTAAGTCTTTAATAGAGAAGCCAAAGGGCAAAAAAGTACACGACCCATTAAAAACCCAAATATCCATCATCAAACAGAAGCATCTACTGATGTAAACTGTTTAGTAACTGTTCATCCACTAATCCTATCAATACATGTAAATAATAGTGTAAAATGCAGTGTAATGACCATGGAAAGATATGACCCATTTGGATGTTCAGACGCTCCGTAGTGAACATGGAAAGATCATCTTCTACAACATTGATTCACCAGTAAAACCCATGGAGTTTGATCAATGACAGTGGATGGACACACTTGTTTTATATTCAGTTAATGATGGATTTTGCTGAAGGTCACTTTTTCTTCAGTTTTCTCTGTTTGATGTAATAACCTTTGAATTTACTCTGAGCTTTAATAAAGACCTGCATGATCAGTGGATTAAATGTATGAAAATGCCAGATTTTTACTGAATAAAGCAAAAATAAAGAGGATAATATTATAATAAATGGTGATAAATCATTTACGAAAGTTAAAATTATTTTTGTGAACTGCCACAAAAGTAGGACTGGGTCTTTATGGGTTAAAAGTACATGAATTCCACCACTGAGGTGACCTTTGAGATTCTTTCTGGTGTAGTTTTCAATCTAACATGTTCAACACTTGCATAACTTGGTTTTTTGGTCTACCTGTTCTGATAAACACACCACCAGAAACCAACTTTTCTGAAAGTTTTCGGTCAAAAAAGTTTCACTTTGTGGACCACTGCTGTTTGGGCCTTTCCTGGACAGGGATTCTCTTGGAGTACTTTATGTTCCCCTGCTATAAATCCTAATGGAGCGCTCTTGGATAAAGAACAGGAATATTCCTCACAGTGGATCTTGGCAGCCAGCTCTGGAACCGCCGCTTGTGTCAGGGCCTGTGGTTTTGGACCGTCCCGAGACATATGGAGGAATGCTGGAATCACACAAAGCCCTTTAGCTCGCCGGGCTCAACCGCACATCGTCTCGGGTTTCCTTGAGACCACATAAAAGTGGAGCGGTAGCGCTAAGTGTGGTCTTTTTGATGGAACTTTTACTGATTTTATACACAGGCTGGTCGCACATGGCTCTGCAGCCGTCAATCAATCAAAAGTGGTGTTTGTTCTGCATTTTTTCGCACCAGCATTGCTCCCAAAGCAAACTTGACCACGAGTGGCCAAAAAGTGCCAAAGCAATGAAAAACTAAATTATAAAGACAGCTGTTACTGCAAATGATCTAAGACAAAAACTACAGACTGGGTAGCAACCAAGACCTAATGTTTGTGTTGATATTATAGGATCGTGCAGTCTACACAATCCAATTGTGGCTAAAACCATGAAAACACTTTAAGACTGAGATATATCTCAGATAACTCCAATGAAGCTTTCAAGGGGGAATGCTTAAGAGCTGGTGAAACGTAAAGCAAACAGAGCTATACACCATGAAATCTTGTGATGTAAATCTTTAGTGTGTGTTGAATACAACTCGGTGTTGGAAAGACTCAAAAATACTGGAGAAAGTTTAGGTGAAGGTGCAAAACTAACTAGATTTGTAGCTGCGTAACAAGCTTGATATACAGAAGGCTTTTTTTTTCAGTTACATTCCTCACTGTAGACATTCTGAAGTGTAAAGTGCAAATGGGCAATATTACATTAAAACGGCATCAATTCATTCTATTATTGCATTAGAATGGTCTCAAGGTCAGTTAAGATCTTGCCCCTGAATCTGGCATGTTTTTGTCTGGGTTCATACTGCGTCCTTAAACACTTTCCCCTTATGTTGAAGAGGAAAAGAAATCCACATAACCTTTGATAAAATATCTTTTTCCACATTACAATGCAAAAAGCTGATAAACTATTGCTTCTGGGGGACATTACACTGTGGATGAAAGCGATAATGGAAGTAACAGAACTAGAGTCTTTAGGTTGTCATTAATTTTAGCAGCATTACAGGAGTGATATTTAGCTTTTTTTAAATGGAATTATGCATTTTCAAAGATTTCACTGTGGTCTATAAACTGTAAAGGCTCTGCTTGGGTCTGAATTCTTCATTAATTCAACTCCACAGGTCCATCTTCAACCCTATTTCTGAGTAATGACACCAGAAACGTGGTTTGGAGCACTGGCCCTTTCAATGCATGAGCCACTTCAGGCCCCGCCCCCTCAGGTTGTTGACTGTGCTTTCTGTCCCATTCAGCCACTTGTTTGTTAATACAAAAAAACTACTGAAGATTTTAGGTAATTGGCTCAAAGTTTAGACAAATGTTAAGTTTTTGCTACAGCAGCTGTGGCTGATAAACAATTATGTCGTATTCAGATAAATGTTTGTCAGAAGTCTGGACCTGTGTGTGCAAATGTTATGATGTAACTCATTATAGATGCAACAAATTAAGCCGGAATTTAAACAGGTTGGAGAAATCCACTCAATTTTTGCCAAAATGAATATAAAGATAACTTTGCAGCACCTGGAGGGTTAAAATTCGAACTTTATGAACTATTAGGGCCCAAATACACAAATAAATGAACTGCTGACTAATAAACGTGAGCTTAGCTAAGTATGAGCAACATAATTGTTTATCAGCAGCAGTGGTTGTAGTAAAAACTGAAAATATGTCCAAACTTTGAGCCAATTGCCTAAAATCTTCAGTTGTTGGTTGTATTAACAAACACAAGCGGCTGAACGGGACAGAAAGCACAGTCAACAACCTGTAGGGGGCGGGGCCTGAAGTGGCTCATGTGTACTTAAAGGGCCGGCGCTCAAAGCCACCTTTCTGGTGTCATTACTCAGAAATAGTTGAAGATGGACCTGTGGAGTTGAATTAATGAAGAATTCAGGCCCAAGCAGAGCATTTACAGTTTATGTAGAGCACAGGGAAATATTTGAAAATGCATAATTCCATTTAAAAAAGCAACATGTCACTCCTGTAATGAGGACTGTTGCATCAGTATTATGGTAAGAGAATTAACATAGTAAACTTCTCTGTAACCTTTTGGGAGGGGAAAAAAATGCAGTAGTCTTCATGTACGTCTGGTCTGGTTTGTTTCAACTCTACAAAGTCTTATTGCATTCTTCTTGATAGAATCTGATCTTTATAATGACCCTGGTTTCCGTTTTAACGGTCTTGACTACATCATTAGACTCTGTACTCGACGATAGAGATGAACACAACTGTTCCAAATGATATTCCCATATTTGGAGTTCTGATGACAGATGTGGAAAGCATGGTCTAACACATCTGTGCAGTCTCTCAATCTTAACTTACTACTACATATTTAAATTTCCAACAGGTGTGTAATACCTACAGTAGTAAATTGTGATAAAACTGTCAGAACACAAACAAATGCCAGTAGTGAGCTGATATGACTGTCTGACATAAAAGCCAATTAAAGAACAAAGTAGCTTTTCATAATGCATTGCTTTGTCAGAATATATCTAAAAGTGACTCGGTGCAGAAACTGTGTTTTGCAATTTAGCATCTCTGAATGGTTTATTGGAGAGAAAAGTCACATTTCACACAGTATGTTACACTCAGAAAACGAGTGAAATGGAATGAGACACAGACGACACAGACTCCCACTATAGACACAGCGTTTAACATCTTCACCCATGGCAGCTCAATTACCTGAGTGTAATTGCAATAACTCCAATACCTCTGCAGTCATGCTTGACAGTTTCCAGACCAGGTCCTGTAATTGCAGGTTGATATATGCAACTGGAAATCAAAGGAGGCTAGTGCGTTAGAACAGCTAGGCTATGACTTCCAGAGCTGAGCGGTGAATTGCTAATGCAATAAAAGGCCGGAGTTATTAGCAAAGTTGTGAATGGCAAATTGGTGTGAATGCCAAATCGTCAGGGTTAGTATTGAATAAGATGGAAAGTTAAAAAGGTGGGAGGGATGAGACAATACGTGATGTTGAGCTGTGTCAGTGTGCCAGCTCCCACTATGAAAGAGGCCTAAATAGTCTCAGCAATTACAGTGCACATTGAGTTTATTCTTTCAATGTTTCTGCTGAGTGCAACCGTGGCAGTCATTTACAAAGAACGTATGAAAATGCTCATATCACCAAGTTTCTGAAGAATTAAACTGATCACTAAACCCATCTCGTGTAGACATAGTCGTAGTTACAGCTACTGAATGACCTTTGTCTTGGGTTTGTTTCATCAGTGTATGTAACGTCCACAATAAAACTGAAATGAAAGTCTTCAGAAAAAGTAATAAATGCCACATTGTGTAGCTATCACCAAGCAAACTCCTGCTGTTGAGGAACATGGGTGAATAGAACTTTGTGGTGTAGTCAACTCTTTAACACCAAATGTATTAAATGCATCACATTAGTTTTGAAGCCCTCTACATGATCAGTGGGATATTTTTTTTCTTGGAAAAACCTGATTTGTACAATTAGATACATGCAATACACATATAATCCACCAGAGGGGATGAATTTGTTGACCAGAGGCCTTTCCCGTGACACTACGAGGCTGTCATTAATGAGGAAGGAGGCAGAACTTTGACAATTTGGAAAAGGAATTACCAATTTGTTCGACAAGTTTGTTTTAATCTGTAAAATAATATTTAAGCATTGAGACCTGATGTATCAAATATGATACAAAATTTAAACTTACATGGAAATTGATATGTGAACAAAAATGTTTGGTTGTTCAGAAGGACCATTACAGGCTCCAGTTTCAAACTGGAATTTTCTGTTTAATGGTTGAAGTTTTACAGGGTTAAAGAACCAATGAACAGCCACTAAATGCACAGTTTGTATTGGATTGTTTTGTTTTGTGTGGTAGATTGCAAAGAGGAAAAAAAGGTGGCCTTTATTTACATGAATGCACAGATGTGTGTCCAGCTGTAGTTGCTAATGCTTTGTCTTGTGTGAATTAGGAACATAACTTGCAGATCCTGCTTTTCAGAGGCTAAATTCTGTAAAGATACGTACAATTTAGGATTCTGTGATCTAACAAACAGATCATATGATCCTGTGTCTTCATATGTACAGTTCCAAAAAGAAATTATTCAACCACCCTTGTTTTCTTCAACTAAAGGTCCAATTGTTTGAAAAAATATAACAACAAAAATAGCTCAATTTCAGAGCTGATATCTATCCATTTTCCATGTTTTCTTGATTAAAAACCAAAATCACTTCAGTTCTTGCATCAAT
>JAQQZY010000008.1:7114892-7126680 GCA_030068375.1 Ostorhinchus rueppellii
CCCCCCCCCCCCCCCCCCCCCCCCCCCCCCCCCAAAGGGAGGGCTGAAACATGACAGGTCACTGAATTCCTCCTGCTCCAGCTCTTTCCCACTGTGTGTGTCTCTTGGCTCCTCATTTTTTTTATGCTTTTACTCAAGTTAAAGGAACAATCCACCATGTTTCCATGTTGCATAAAGGCTCCCACAGGAACCTGGGCTGTACACTTCAACCTACCAATATTTAATTTGAATTTATTTACATTATTGCAGGTATTGTTCAAGTATTTCTCTTCGTAGTCCCATGTTTTTGTTTGGATGCATTGGTTCAAATTCATACTATATGTATAATATTTGAGTCTCCAATAACAGTAGATCATGGGTCAAAACTGGACCGCAAAAAGGGTTGAATCTGGGTGAATTCATGAAGCGCTAATGCTACAGCTGTTGATGTAAGAAGTGAAGTGGGGCAGCTATGGCTCAGATGGTAGAGCGGGTCGTCCAATATCTGAAAGGTTGGCGGTTTCAATCCCCCTCTCTGCAGGTCAGCTGTTGTGTCCTTGGGCAAGACACTTCACCCTCCTTGCCTCCAGTGTCGCTCACACTGGTGTATGAATGCGTATGAATGTTCGGTGGTGGTCGGAGGGGCAGTAGGCGTGAAATGGCAGCCACGCTCCCATCAGTCTGCCCCAGGGCAGCTGTGGCTACAAATGTAGTTTACCACCACCAGAGGGAGAATGTGAGAGGGAATGAATAATGGATCAACAATGTAAAGCGCTTTGGGTGACTTGAAAAACGCTATAAAAATCTGAACCATCATTATTATTGAGTGTTTTTCTTATTGATAGATGTTCTTTGGAAGACTTTTGAGTGAAAGAATGATCTGACAGTGTGTGTAAGAGGATGACAACCGATAAAAACTCCAATTAACAGTACAAATACAGTATATACAGCTATATTTTGCCACTAAATAATATAAATATATAAAAATCTAATCCATTATTATTATTATTATTATTATTATTATTATTATTATTGTTATTATTATTATTTTATTTTAAATCAGGTTAAATTAAATTAATTAAATCAAGTCTGAAAAAATTACTGTTACTGCAGCTTTCTCTGAAACGCCTAAATAATGTCTTTTAAACTAACTTTAAAATCACATTTTATCGCTGATGATTTTAATGTCAAGTTTAACCCTTTCATGCATGAATTATGAGAAACTAATTCAAGACTTTTTTCTTTTTTTTTTCCTGAGTGTGTTTCTTCCTTTTTGGGAATGGAAAAAAAAAACAACGTGATTGATTTTTTTTTTAAAAAAACGATTTACAGCTACAAAACCATGTGTTAAATATTGCAAGCAAACAAACATGTATTTACTGATATAAAATGTGAAAAGTATGAAATAAAAATATCTTTAATGCTGCTAATCTGACTATTTTTACTATGCAAAAAAAAAAAAGTGTAATTTTTTTTTTTTTTTTTTTTACACTCGAGCATCCCACTGCAGATCAGGTTTATCTAGAACACCAGAGTTTCAGTAGTGGTATGAATTACAGTGTTTGGAAAAATGCATAAGCTTCCACTGTGTTGGCTGATATGGAACTAAAACAATAAAATCCATATATTTACAAGAGAACACCTTAGAACAGCTGTCTACTAGAGTGACCACTCTGCACGAAAGAGTTTGTTTAAATTTTTAAGATTTTTTTTTCTGTTTTTATATTTTAACTTTTTCTTTTCATGCCTTTTTGATGCTTTTATATTTTATGTAAAGCACTTTGAATTGTCCTGTACATAAAATGTGCTATACAAATACACTTGCCTTGATTTTGGTTATGAAGAAAACATGGAAAATGGATAGATATTGGCTCCAAAGTTAAGCTATTTTGAGTTATCTTTGTTGTTATCATTATATTTGTCCAAACAAATGAACCTTTAGTTGTACCAGGCATTAAAATGAACAAGAAACTGAAGCAAACAAAGGTGGTGTAATATTTTTTTCCGTGTCTGAAGATAAAATGAAAATTACAAACAAACAAATCTAGATGAGGTGAAATTAAACAAGCCCTGATCTTCTTCATTAGTTGAGCTTTCATCCAAATCTCTAAATCTAAAAAAAAAAAAAAACAGATCACACAGCGACCGTGCATTTGTCAGGGCTGTCGACAGTCAGTGTCTGTCCATCCTCAGGACTCGGGCCAACTTTACTGACTATCACACTTTAAAAGCGGTTCCAAGCCAACCGCTCTTCACGCTCCATGTTCATCTTCCTCCCAACACCAGCTCCAACTGCTTCTCTTCCACACTCCCGTTCCAGGGCTATTCCAGAGATAGCTCTCCACCGGGCATTTGATTTAATCCAGACCAAATGCTAATAGGGCTGTTTGGTTGCTGGCCATCTGCCTGGGCTGCCGGTCAACTATGGCAAGCTGTGCCGAGCTGTGCGGTGCCGGGCCTCCCTGCCAAACTCTGAGCTGCCCAGAGACCACTTCATAACCAGAGGACACTTCACGGCCAATCGTCCACACTTACCAGGAACAAACTCCAGCGATGAGTGAAATGATCAAATTGATCTTTTCGTGATTTCAGGGGCAGCTTGTCCATCTTTCACTCCCACAGCGGTAACATTCACATCAGAGGACGTCTTGTCGAAAATTGAGCACTTGGCTGTCACTAATGCTGTTAGCTCTGAACATTTATTTATCCAAGGAAAGTCAAATGAGCTCCTCACACACACTGTAAAATGTAACATGTAAAAGGGCTGCCTTAAGTATGCATTTTCAAACATTTCCCTGTGCTCTACATAAACTGTAAATGCTCGGCTTGGGTCTGAATTCTTCATTAATTCGACTCCACAGGTCCATCTTCAACACTATTTCTGAGTATTGACACCAGAAAGGTGGTTTTGAGTGCTGGCCCTTTAAATGCACATGAGCCTCTTCAGGCCACGCCCCCTTCAGGTTGTTGGCTGTGCTGCTCTGTCCTGTTCAACCAACAACTGAACATTTTAGCTAATCGGCTCAAAGTCTGGACATATTTTCAGTTTTTACTACAGCTGCTACTGCTGATAAACAATTCTGCCGTACTCAGAAGAAATGTTCGTTGGACCTTAAATGTGCAAATGTCGTGACGTAAACAAATTAAGCAGGAATTAAAACAGGTTGTAGACAATTAAATAGTATCATCTGTTCCTCCCTTTTTAATGTGGAGACTCATTCTTTTAAACTGGAAGAATGACAAACCCCCCTCCTTTGGCAGATGGACATGTGATGTCATGTTTTTCCTAAAAATTGAAGATTCAATACACATTGAACGGATCCTTGGGTAAGTTTAGTGTGGTATGGCATCCTTTTATTACCTCCGCCAATGAGATTATGATTTTGCCAGGGTTTGTGAGTTGGTTGGTTTGTTTTGTTTGTTTGTTTGTTAGCAACATAACTCAAAGTTATGGACGGATTTGGATGAAATTTCCAGGATATGTCCGCTCTGGGTCAAGGAAGAGATAAGTACATTTTGTAGGTGATCCGAATCACCGTCTGGATCCAGGAATTTTTTCAAAGGATTCTTTATCATTGGGAGATAGAGCATGGCAGCACAGATCTGCATATGAGGTCGTTCAGTGCCATCACTGGAGGAAAGTACAAACACTACCTTAAAACCAGAGTGGACATATCCTGAAAATGTTATCAATCCGTCCATAACTTTTTGAGTTATGCTGCTAACAAACAAACCCTGGCAAAAACATAACCTGTTTGACAGAGGGAAAAGGAAAAAAAAGTACAATCCCTACCTTAGCGGAGGTCTGCGCTCTCCGAGAGTTTCTTATATAGAACAGCTGACGAGGCAACTTGACTCTGGAGAATGTGTGCTGGGTACAACAGCTGAACATTTTAGGTAATCGGCTCAAAGTTTGAACATATTTTCAGTTATTACGACAACTGCTGCTGCTGAGAAATATTCGTCAGAAGTCTTGACCTTATATGTGCAAATGTCATGACATAACTAATGATAAAACGAAGCAAATTAAGTGGGAATTAAAACAGGTTGTAGAAATTCACTTGGTTTTTGCCAGAATGAATATAAAGATGGCTTTGCAGCAGCTGGAGGGTTCAAACTCAAACTTTTTGTTCTATCAAAAGAGCAACAATAAGTTCACAACAGGAAAAATCACCTGATAAATCTCGACATTACATCACCAAACCGTGATGACACAGGGCTTAACTCCGCCCACTCACCTGAAGTTAAGTCGACAGAATATGAGTTAGTTAGACAAGGATTTTCAAGTTAAGCTTCGACGCACTTTTACCTTGTATTTTTATGTTATCACAACAAATCAAGTCGTGAGTTGTTCTCACCCAGAGTAATGTGTTGGCACAATAATTCTGTTTTCCAGCGCAGTCACATGTACTCTGGCTTCTCACTGATCCAACTCCTGCTTTGAATGTGACAGGAAGAAAAACAAACTCATAAAAACAGAATGAGGCCTAATGAAGATTCATAGGTCAGATGTGAGTCCACATTATCATTCCAGTGTCTGACCTTTTTCTCTGATCTCAATTTCATCTGACTGGAGACATTTCGTTTTCTTCTTCTAAACACTGTACGCCTGTTTCTTGTTTTCCTAATCTTGTAATCCTTGTTGTTTTCTATTGTCATTTCACTGTGACACTGCGCTAAAGCTAGGAAAGGCAACTTTTTTTGCAACACATCTGAACAGCGGTGTATTGTAGACTCAGAGAAGAAAACAGCAAAAATTACAGTCACTGGCCACTTTATTAGGTACAGCAGGTGTTTGGTGAGTGAGCAATGTTTTGTGCGTCTAGAAATGCTCTTTTGTACAGCTTGTTTGTAAATGATAATCTGAGACAGAATATTGCTTAAATTGAACTTGTTTAATAAATTCATTAATTGAGTAATAATAATAATCAATTAAGAAATTTCAGTTTTTTCACCATTTATCTTGTTCAGGTTTTTTTAAAGGATAGATTGTAAATGTAAAGTTTTTCATCATGTCATTTCACTCTAAAACACAGAGGCATGTATGGAGTTGGCATTATTTATATTTAATTTTCCTGGTCGAGCTCACCTCAGATCATATTGGGAAGATGTGGTCCCTGAACTAACACCCCTGCTTTATACATATAACTATAAAAGTATTAATAATGCATTCTTATTATTTAATCTGAGATGTTAGAAAAACAGCTCGAGCAGGCTACATTTTCAAATGACACAATTCAAAAGTCCCAACCACTTTCTTCAGTCTACCTCCCTGAAGCCACACCTCCAGACGACTGCAATGCGCGATGCTTGTTTCCAAAGCGCTGCGCAGCACCAATACGCTAACTTTTTCTCATGGCTCATTCACAGGTAAGAAAATACTTGACTACATCATAAGGTAGCTAAACAATAAATATGATTATTGTTTGAAGTTATATTTATCAGTATATGAGATTAGAAGTAGGACTTTTCCCTTGTTATTGTGATACATGTTCCAAGTCATCTGGGGCTAGCAAGAACAGCTGATGGTAAGACTAATGTCGGGCTAGCAGCTACTAAAGTTAGCTTTGTCCTCTAACGCAGACCTGGGCATTGTACGGGCCACATGCGGCCCAATAGCTGACCCTAACTGGCCTGCATAAGGTCATCAGCAAATTAAAAGTCAATCCAAATATGTATCATGGTAATAGATGCAACCAATACAATGCCACTGCTTTTATTTTGAAGGATCTGCAAAATCAACCTTACTTTCCGTACTCAGCATAAAGCTTATTGGTTTGTTGGTCAATTTCAGCCCATGAAGATGTTGGCTAATGCCAAAAAAAGAAAGAATGCAGCCTTTTTAACAAGATATCGAGCTCTAAATATTTCTTTACTGAAGTCAGAGGTGAAGAAAAAGAAAAGGAAGTGAGATATACAAACAAACGTAGCTGGATGCATTTATAGGTTTTCATGTTACGTTAATGTGGAGCTGGTTTTGCACATTTTCAAAAGTGTTTTTGTGAATATTCATTAAACAGTTGTATTCTGTGCTCCATATTTTCATTTTAAAATTGTGTTGCTGCATTTACTGTTTTTGTATTATAGTCAAGTATATATAGAGAGAGATAGATACTGAGCAGGGCTATAAATGTATTGACCTGGCTCTTACCAACTGTCAAAGTTTTTCATGTGGCCCCCTAGAAAAATGAATTGCCCACTCCTGCTCTAACTGATGGATACTTGTTAAAATGACAACATAATGTCAGAAACCAGTGAGTACTGTCATGTACTATAATGTTGTCTTACCTATGGGCCACCATGGCATCACTTTCCGGTCCTTCAGTTGACTCCACCGCTCATATTCCACACCCATGTTCACCCTCTTCTGCTCTTCTACAGCCTTTTTCTTGGCAGTAGCTTTCCTTCTCTAACACAGTTTTGCGTTTACAACCCGTCGGTGCCACCTTTCTGAGTGTCTACCTATTTTAACTTTGTATGCTAGCTAATATAGCTATCCAAGCTCTGGTTCAGTTTCCTCAGTAGGAGCTCCAAGCTTCTAAGGATCCGCAATTAATGCCCGAATAGAGGTGTGTGCAGAGGGGGAAGGGGGCGGGGACAAATGGCAGTTGACTTTGATAGACATATCAGCGATCAATCATTTCGAGTGGGCGCTCAAAATGATTGGATGTTGTTATTTCAGTCCTGTCCATCCCACAGGTGACTAAAACATTTTTTTTTTTTTTTTTTTTGTCAGAGTATTTAATTAATTGTTGGCAATCGGGGTGTGAAAGGGATTTTTGGTAATATAGTAAAAAATGCTCCAGGAAAGCATCTCAGACCCCACCTCTAAAGTTGTGATCAGATCAGTGTACACTTCCTCCCTCTCTACATTTACAGGAAACACGATCTTATTGACGCTCCTTCTTAAGACCTGCACCTCCTTTATCCAGGTCTGTGGAGTGTCCCTTTTCCAGAAGTTGACTAATAACTTATTTTTCAGCTCTCTGGACCTCCTGGTAATGCTTCAGATCAAGGATTTCTGCTTCTTGTTCCTTTTATGCAGAGACACTCAACTATCTGTGCTTCGCCGTTGTTCGATTTCAGACTGATCCTTCCTGAAGTTGGCCAAAAGACCTTGTTTTCATTTTTGCTCACAGGAAAATATCACAGAAGCCATTTGATGATTTGATTTTGAAAGGCAGCAGTTTCCAGGTCTGTGCTCTGGTTGTGGGTTTTAGGACTCATGGAAGGTTTGGCGCAGGGTCTTCTCCAGAGAGTCCATTTGTGCTGCGATTTTCTGCCTTTGAATATGAGACAAACCAGCTTCATTTTAGATCAGAAATAAATGAACCATAGAACAGTTTTAAACACTAAGACACAAGTGCAATAATGTATAGGAATAAACAGATCATAAGTCAATAGTAACCTCATGTTTGTTCTTTCTTTCTTTGTCTTTCTTTGCCTGTCTCTTTTCTTCCTTCCTTTTTTCTGTCTATTTTTCTTTCTTTCTTCCTCCCTTCCTTCCTATAATGAACCCCCTTTTTTCTCCATTGTTCACATCTTTGTTTCCATTCAAAACGGTGTCTTTATCAGATCTCTGAACATCAATGAAGCTCAGGATGTTCCTAATGTTTCTTTACATCAGAGCCATAAAACGTGGAACGTGAACCATGGAACACAGTCTTTTGAATAGAGAACAGGAAATGCAGAAACTCATTTTGTCGTGTGACTCATCTACATGTTTGAAGTCTTTTCACTCCATATCTACAGAACATGGAGGGGATCAGGACTTGGGTTTTGTCTAATATTAATGTGAAATTAAATGGAAACAGTTTCTCTCTGATTCATAATTATTACACACATTCAAACAAAAGGAAATGTAAAAGGAACGGAAGGCAGATTTCAGTGTTATAATTCATTTCCAAGAATTTTTAGTGTATTACTTTTACTACACTATGACTTAACTATTACCTCATGTTACTATAGTAATACTGAACTGCAGTATAAAATGCTGCTTTTTTCCTTCAATGGCAGTCCTTTCTGAAATAGAAAATGTCCTTCCTAATGTTATGACTCATGAACAGTGTAGTTTAACTTGACTTATTTATTTATTATTTAATTGAGTAATATTTTTTCAGAGTTTTACTTAAATATGTATATTTAAGTATTATCAGAAAAAAATAAAAAAATAATATATATTAAAAGTTAAAGGGGAAAATATGCTCAATGTGAATATTTACAGTATCTTATTGTAGTATATTAATGTGTTAATGTCATATCATACATACATTTATTACCCCGCCCTCTGAAGGGAGGCAAAGGGTACTGTTTCTGGTTCGGTTTGTTTCACTTTTTGTTTGTCAACACACTAGCAGCCAAACTATTTGCTGAATTCATCCAAATTTGGGACCAGTAGTTCAAAGTTAATTTTTTTGGTGATTTTTTTTTTTTTTTTTCCCATTTACCTATAACTGCCAAAATTCCCAGTGTCTGTAGCAGCCAAACTATTGGTTGTATTCACACCAAATGTAGGACTGGTAGTTCAAAGCTAAACATTTTTTTTTTATTAATTTTTTTACCATTTCATTTACGTATATTTGGCAAAATTTCAAATGTCTGTAGCAACAAAACTATTGGTTGAATTCATTCCAAATTTAGTTTATATACTGCCAGTGACCCAGAATAGATGGAATTATTTTGGAAAAAGTAATTTTTTTTTAAATAAAACTTAAAATATTTTTTTCTTTTTCCTTTTACTTATTCAATCATTCATCTTCTGAACCCGCTTTATCCTCACTAGGGTTGCATGGAGCCTATCCCAGGTACTTAAGGGCGAATGCGGGGTACACCCTGGACAAGTCGCCAGTTCATCGCAGGACATATAGACAAACAATCACGTTCACATTCACACCTACGGGCAATTTTAGATTAACCAATGCTTGCTGTGAGGCACGAGTGCTAACCACTGCACCACCATGTCGCCCCTTTTTACTCATAATGACGGAAATTCCACGTCCATAAAACATAAATTTTGTTTCAATTTACTTCCAACTTGGCACATGTATAGAGGCAATTGATATGCTGACATCAGCACATGCACAGACATGATGACATCAGCTGGATCAATGCTAAAATAAGCTACAATAGGTGCGAGGGGCGGGGTTTGTTGGGGCTGGCACCACTTGTTTTTAATCTTTTTATCCAATATCCAAAATCTATACCTGTTAAATAAATGTAAATTGGTAAGAAACAAAACACGTACCTCTGAGATGTAGTCGGGTAGAAGGTCTAAGTAGCACAAAATAGAAAAACTGAAATAAGCGCCTCAAATTTGCACTTAAAGGTTCACTGTGGAAGTTTTAGGATGGAGACCCAAGGCACAGAAATGGAATATAATAATCAGAATTAAGTTTTTACCTGTGTCTAATCATCTAAAAAGTAGATAAATTAATAAACCGTTCATATTTACAGAGGGAGTGGGTCGACTATGTTGCATCAGCATGGTTTTACAGTAGTTCACATCAAACTTCCACTATTCTTTTTCCTTTTTATGACAGATGATGCATGACTGTCCTCTTATATTTGAGTTTAGCATCACCTTATCCAACACAAACAGAATGGACAACACAAACACTAAATATTGCCCACTATAGTACTTGAGCAAAAGTGCAATCCACCTGTCGGTATTCTGCTGTTGAATTTCTTGAAAGTTACGGAAAGTCGGACCAGAACTGTGTCACCTGAAAGTATTGTACCTGAACAAAATGTAGTCCTTGGCTCCGTTGGTTTGAGTTTCTGGCTTCTTTTAACAATTGGAGTTTCCTTCTGGTACAAAGACAGTAATGCTAATAAAGAGGAGCTTTCATGTGTTTTCCAAAGGTCTGGACTTTTAAAGAATAACCTAGCATTAGGCTTGCTCGAACACAAATATCACTGACAGATCACCACGGTGTTATGCTTTTACTCCAAAAATAAAGCCAGAAAGTGGCTCGGATCTTGCGGCTATTTAAATATATACCTTATTATCACACATTTAGTGCACGGCGGATACTTAGCATATTTTAGCATCATAAACCCTACACATAGGTGAGGTGGGAGCTTGTTAGCATATCACTGGGCACTCAGTCCAGTAGTGCTTTCATATATCCTGTCTTTTATTTTTCAACCATCGCTTACCTTGACCTTGTGTTACAGGCTACGACTACAGTACTGCCAGCTACTCAGCAATGCTTGCGTTCAGAAAAAGAAGTGTGTTTTGTACTGAAAATAGATCTCCAACTGGTCTTGTTTCATTCAATATGCAGAACACCGAGTCCCTCCTCAGAGAGATGGAGAGCTGTGCATCTTTTGTATTTGTTGTGTTGGGTGGGTGGGTGGTTGGTTGGTTGGGGGGTGTGGATGCACTTCACCAGATTTCCGTGCTTGCATAGCCCAGTCTTTTGTGTATTTTGGTTTTCTCTGCGCTCAGTCTCTCTCAACCTTGTCCTCATTATCCATTCTCCTCCAGCATAATGGTGCAGGGGTTGTTAAACTTCTTCAGCCCGGGAACCAAATTTAGAAAATCCAGTCTTACTCCGGGACCTGGTCTAATGACTACTAGTACGTACTGTACAAACTAGTATTCCTGGCACGCAGGGACTCGGAAACAGGCTCCTCAGCCATTTCAGGTCCCGACCCATGGTATAGTGGAAGAAAAACTTGCTTAAAGACAGCTAATGGTGATGAAAAGTGTGGGCTTCCAGCTGTATTTGTATGTTTCCTGTCTGTGTATTCCTACAACGGCCCTCCTGTGTGGGAGTGGGGCTTCGACTCTGTACATATGGGGGCACACTCAAGCACAAACCTCTGCATTAATTGCTCTGAAGAGAAATCTATATGAGGACATCATTAACTAAGACTGACCGTGCATTTATAATTGATATGTATGGTGCCCTCTCATGTTCTGACGGCCATATTGCTGTAGGCATCATCCACCCCTGCTTTCCTCAGACGCCCACTCCAGCACCGATGACCCCCCCCCCAGAAAAGTCGAGGGTCGTGAACACAGGTGTGCTGCAGGGATTGATGCTCGACATGTTCTGCATCTCTGCTAGGTCAGACGTGGAATATTATTTTCCTGTTATCAGTTGTCTTGTTTAAACTGTATTACCTATTCTGCTAATTACGAGGCGCGTAGTTCAAGCTTTGAATGTTAACAGTGGCCGGCTGCACTATAAGAGCCCAGGATGAATTTTCATAAGGAGACATTATTGTTGCATGCTTTTATGTGGAGTGCGAGCTACAGGGGAGCCAGGGGGAGCTTGGCTCCTCTTAATAAGACAAGAACTCCCCTGAAAACAGGATTTACAAAATTTTACAGGGTTGTAAAATTCATTCAACCTATATTTATACAGGGGTGGTCTAAGTAAGAGACTTTACTCTGTTATTCATAAGTGCCCTGCCAGAACATACATATAGACAAATTCTACATATATAGTCATGGAAAAAAAAACTAGAGCACCCCTTGTTTTCTTCAATTTCTTATCATTTTAATGTCAACTAAAGGTGCATTTGTTTGGACAAATATAATGATAATATGTAAAGACCCAAACAGCCACTGGTAACCAAAAGCATCTACTGATCTGAAATGTTTAATAATGTCTGAGCCACTTAAACTATTAAAAAAAATTATTAGACCACCCCTTGTTTTCTTCCATTTCTGGTTCTTTTTTAATGCCTGGTACAACAAAAGGTGCATTTGTTCAGATAAATATACGGTGCTTAACAAATGTATTAGACCACCTGTCATGAAAACAAGAAAACATAAATAACTTCATAGTTTATTAAA
>JAQQZY010000008.1:7153526-7166369 GCA_030068375.1 Ostorhinchus rueppellii
TCAAGACTCACAGAATATGGAGTTCTAGGACTACATAAACATGGCACCCATCAAAATAAAGTGTAAAGTCTCTTCTTCCATGTGGAAAAAAATGTTGTTCCCAGCTTTTTCGTTTCCCAAGTTATTGACCTTAGAACACAGGGTGGTTTTGCCCCAAAATGCCTGAAGGCTAAATACTTCCTCAAAGTTGCGCCAGGTTGTTTCCTAGCAACCCCCCCCAATAAAAGCTAATAGACGCCAAAACATGTCATTGGCAGACAATGTTTGGCGTTGAAATGACACCAAAACACGTCAATGGCAGTGAGTGAGTTAAATGTTGTAATTAACTGGAAAAAAAAAAACATCTTGGATGAATTGAACGAATGAATCTTCAAATGCAACTTTGCTAAAAGTGTCTGGTTTGTTGACTCAATACACATTTCCAAATCATACACTTGTTCTGATAAAAATTGTATTTAGAATCACCAGCTAAATTAAAAACAAAAAACTGTTGTTGAATAGTATGACTCTCTCTCTCGTCATGCAGTCACACAGGAAACCAAAACTGTTTCCATCTGGACAGGGGGGATGTTGGGTTTCCTCTCGTGTAGAAGAAAACGAGAAGGGAGTTATTTTTTAGTTTTTGTTTCATGCAAAACATTTTTGTTTCGTTTTTATTCATCAACGATAAGGCACATTAACGCAGTCTTAATGTGAAAAAATAAAATAATAAACAAAAGTTTAAAAAAAAACCAAAAACACAATCTTAGTGTTTTTAGGACATCGATGCCGTCTCGTTTTCATCATGGGAAAAAGAGTCATGAACGAACATATTTCATCTTGTCTCGTCTGACGAAATTAACACGAGTGACATCATGAAATTCCATGTCTTACATGCCACTTTTAATCGGTGTGTTATCTGTACGCATTATAAGCTTTCTGTGTGTATGTTCACGCCGTGTCAAATACACACTCTGAGGGTTTGGGTTAGAATTATTCGAACCAGAGATCTTGGCGTGAATTGCGATGCAGTCAAATAGCATTAAATAACATACCAAGGGACGAAAATATGTACGTTTAGCACACCAAATGCCATAAGAGCTGGTGTGACTTACAATGTGATTTCATGAGATCTGTGTCTTTTATTTACTGTAATTCTACGACTGTAACCATCTCACTAAATATTCTTACTTTTCCTTGTTTCAGTGTATTAATACAGGTATTTGTTAACCTAAATATCTATGTATAGACATCATCTTACTGTGTTTCTTCTCCAGAGAGCTGATTCATGAAAATTACAGTTCATTTAAAAAAAAAAAACTTGTAGCTAGAACTAAGTTCATGTTTATGCTGATACGTTGTAATGTGATTCTAATTTTTTTGTGCTATTCAACCTTGTATTTGCACATTTTGCACACCTGATCCACATGCCCTACATCACAGGTGTTAAAATTAGGAGCCGTAGGCCAAAACCAGCCCGCCATTTATCCAGTGTAATGAGATATTTTGACTAAAAATGGAAAAAATGCACTTGGTAAGATTTAGATTTTTACACTGTAATCCAGTCCATAGGATGAATTTGTCAAATACAAAAATGACACTGAAGATAGTAACCCCTTGACACCTGAATTTATTTTCAACTATGGAAAAAAAAAAAATCACTTATGTTTTTGCTTTCAAGTAGGTAGTATTTTGGTTGGATTTTGGAGTGGAGGGGGTGTGGTGCGAATTCGCGACAATCGGCATCAAGGGGTTAAGAATCAAGAATGTCAAAATTAATTTAGTTCTGTTTCCACATACAGACCAATTGGATCTAAAGTGGATCAGACCAGTAAAATACCTTATCATAACCTATAAATAATGCTAAGTCCATTTTTTTTCTCTTGGTTTGAGTATGAAACAAAGATAAAATTACATGAAAATGTTGATTTAGAAACTATCCTTTAACAAAAAATATGAATAATCAGAACTGTTGTTTCCTTTCTCACATCTGCAAAAACGGGGCGCATTCACTGCGAATCGTCAGTTACAACTGTACCTGTACCCCCATGTTTATGTCTGTGTTTATGTGATCTTGGTTGGTTGTAATCTGGAATGTAATTTCATTGCTCTGCAATATGTGCAATGACAATAAATCTAATCTAATCAAATATGAACAACCTCAAATGTGTTAAGAAAAATTAGTGCAATTTTACCATTATTCTGCCTGTTTTTAAATGTTCTGTGCATTTAGATCCACTGTGTAAATTATATATTTGTTGTTTTTAAGACGTTCTTTGTAAATTGATTCCTGGGGATACAGGAGCAGATAAAATAAGACTAGTCTTCCTTCTGCTTCCTTTCATTCTAGTACGAAGAACATTTGTATTTCTGTTATTTTTTTTTTTTTACAATGAATGAAATAAAGAATAAAAATGAAAAAAAGAGCCAGAATATTATTAAAATTGCACTATTTTCCTAAAGACATTTCAGTTGTTTTTTTTTTTTTTTAATATTATTCACATTTTTAATGAAACTTTGCAGATGTAAACATTATTATAATGTAATTTCCCTTTTTTTTCCCACTCATTATTTTACTAGTCCCACCCACTTCAGGTCATATTGGGTTGAATGTGGCCCCTGAACTAAAATGAGTTTGACACCCCTACCTTACAAATGTGCCCCTTTGATTGATAACAGATTGATGCATATGAAGAACGCAGTTTCTATTCCATTTGCAGAAAATGATTAGGTAAAAATATGCAAGCAAATTGATTTTGTATAATGACTTCTTTATTTATGTACGTATTAACGCATTCGTACCTACGAGCTTTAAGCCAGTATTATCTGGGGGCATGTCAGAAGAAGGTTAAAAGCAAAAATCATGGAAATCCACTGTTCCCCTGCGCTTCCCTTTAACTGTGAATCACAGTCGAGCACAGATCATACATATGTACAGGACTCCCTACTCCCCGACGCATGCAGCAGGTCCATCGCTGCAAATGAACGCACCCCTTGATATAATTCTCATCAAGGTTCAATCAATTTTCTCTTCCTTTGCCTGCAGCAAAAGGTGTATCAAAAGGGTTCCTTCATCAATCTTTTCCCCTCTATTCACCCCCGCCTGACGTCCCCTGCCGCTCCTCCTCAGACCGAAGCGAGGTAGTTCAGAGTAAAAGGGGTGTGGAGTTAGTAGGCGGTTGCACGTTAAGGTTGAAAGTTGAACATCCTTAAGGATATTCTAGAGCGCTGAACTCTAAGCTAATGTGGCAGAGGTGGAAAAGGTAGAGGCAGAGGAGCGGTAAGTGTTAGCGGGTTTGTTAATGATGCTAGCTTCATATGAGCATTTGCACCCACGCCAAAGCACGGCATTACTGAGTCAGCGCTGGCGGGGAGGGGGCTCTTTGGCTTCCAGGTGAAGGGGGCTGCTAACAGGAGAGATGGGCTGGGTTTCAGAGGTTGAAGAGTAGATCAGAGGTCACCTTTGCTGAGTTTACCTCAACTGGGATCGCTGCCCTCCGATTCCTCCCACTTCTACACACACACACGGTCCTGTGCCGTGGGAGGTGATGTTAAATGTTTTGGCAGCCGGGTCAGCAGACGGTCATCCGCTGACCCGCTGGTGAAGGCTGGAGTTATCTGGAGCGCTCCCAGTGATGGATGACCATTCAGTGCAAGGAGCTGCAACCTTGTACCAGCTTGTCTACCAGGGTCCCACACCACCACAGTCCCACACAAAACACGGCTTTCAACCAGATCTGCCTTGTTATTTATGAGGATCTTACAGAAAATGATACATTGCTATAGAGTAGCCGATATAAAGTAGAAATAAGCTCAGATTAAACATCTCCCACAGTGGAATGTAATGTACAGCCAATCCAAAACTATCATGTTTAGTTTAGTTCAGTTCAGTTCAGACACAAACGTAATACAAAACCTAGAGAAACAAAAACAAAACAAGACAAAAAAAACCCCCAAAACAAATAGAACAATTGAAAATGGAGAACTGTTGTGTCTGAAAGGGAGTAGGAAGAAGCCGCTGCTTATCCAGTCCTACCCCCAGACTCCAGTCCTCAGATGGTTCGTGCCTAATCGCATGTTAACCAACATAAGATTGTGATTATCCAAAAACATACCCCTACAAACCTGTATACCCTTACATATACAGTCACACACACACACACACACACACACACACACACACACACACACACACACACACACACACACACACACACACACACTCTGTATAACAGAACAACCTGACAATCCAAGTCATGATCACACTCTTCCTTGAGCCAAACATTGTGACAAAATCATTTCTTTGTAAATTATTTTCTATTTTTGAGTGTTTGGATACGGCCTGAGGTCTACCCCCAAAGCTTACACATAATAAAAGACTGATCAGGACCAACTCATTACATATTTATAACTTTTCCTGTATTAAGTATATTCTACTGATAATCCAATTCAACTTTATTTATTAGGGACTTTAAAACAACCACAGTGGACCAAAGGGCTGTACAGAACACTAGAAACACAGTACAAAATAAAAGCATACAAAAAAATTTAATCAAATAAATAAAACAAGTTAAAATATAAAACAGAACAAAATATCAACGTTGCATGAGTTAAAAGGCCAAGGAGAACAGGTGGGTTTAAGAAGAGATTTAAAAACGGCCAAAGAGGAGGCCTGTCGGATCTGCAGAGGCAGGTTGTTCCACAGTCTGGGACCAGCAGCAGCAAAAGCCTGATCAACCAGTCAACAGGGCTGGATTAAGACTTCAGAGGCCCCTGGGCCAGACTCTTGGAGAGGCCCCCCCACTCACGTGCATGCGCACACACAGATACAGCTGATCTCCGGAAGCTGAACTACAGAGCTGGCACTACACACTTACACATGCATCAATGCATCAAATGGCTTATGGTGCACAAGTGTGACCTTATATGTTGGAAACTCATGTAAGTCCACAGGACTCACACTGACTGGTGACATCATATTTTAATATTTTTAGATTCATCACAAGACTCTCAGAACGTGATGGTGTTGTATCTGTGTATTAATATAACAAACAGTATACACTCAAATGTGACAACAAATGAACAACAACATGGTGATCACCCTCAATCCACCCTATCCAATGACCTTTTTACTGGCCTTTCTCCTAGAAAACTCCTCCACAACATCATTAAAGTCCAGGTCTCTGACAAGCTTGGACTCTATTGCCATTAATGACAAAGATATCAGACGTTTTTGAGTCATGCTCGTTCTGAGTTCATTTTTTATTCTCCCCAGATGAGAAAAGGAGCGCTCTCCATAATGAAGCTGAGTTGAGTTTAAGTTATATTGCCTTTCTCTGCGTAAATTAAAATCAAAGATAGCTTGTAAAATCCTTCAAGATATTTTTCTGTTATTACTGTAACATGCTTCAATATGTCTCTCTTGCCCCATTTGGTTTGTTGTTGCTTCTTTTTGTTTTGGTTGATTGTAGTATGTGTTGATCATTTTTTTCAGATGTATGTCTTCTCTACCAGATACTGTAATTCAAACTTCCTTAATAATAATTTTTTTTTAAAAAAAAAAAGGCAATTTAGCTATACTTACCGAAACAGAGAAGAATCCTGTTTTCCACTTCCTGCAAAGCTAACTCCCAGCTTGTGGTTCATCTCCTCCCTGAAATCTGACACTTGTCTTTTGAGTAGCGCCGTAGATTGGCGAACTTCTTTATTGACGTCTGTGTGCACTTGTTGAATTAGGCTGATTATGCTAGCTAGCTGGTATAGCCTCCATAGTGTGGTGATGGGCGAGCTAACGGCTAACAGCTAGCTTGTAATGTAAAACTTCCAGCCAATGATTTGTCCAATGGGCATATTGAAAGCTCCTGGATTCTGGTTGAATCCATGCACGTTTACACGAGTGCCATGGCTTGTGTGCAACATAAGCTTCATAAATTCATTGCCATTTTCCATCTTAGCATAAATGCTACATGATGTTAACATAATGCCAAGAAGAGAACGGATTTCCGACACCACATGAACGCAACATATATGTCAACAAAGTAAGCAAAGCCCGGAGGCCCCTGAGAGCTCGAGGCCCCCAGGCCTTGGCCCAGGTGGCCTGGTTCATGATCTGGGGTTGTCAATCAAATGTTATTTCTATAGCACCATAATACAACCTTTAATATTTTTTAAGCAGAACTTGTCACTGTGAAGAAAAGGATGTGAATACTTCTACTGTTGGTATAAGAAAAGTGGTTATGTTCAGTTTGAAGCCTGGAATTTGACATTTGGTCGAGTGTAGAAGTAGGGAATGGGGGGCGTGCAACTTGCATTGCTAATGCTAACGATTAGCAATGCTGCTTATAGCTATGGATCACACACTCCAGTAGTATCTAGTAGAAATGAGCTCAAATTAAGTATCTACACCAGTGAAATGTAACATTCAACTGTAAAATGTATTCAAAACTTTCACATATAATAAAACACTGATCAGGACCAATTCATTACATATTTATAACTTTTCCTGTATTAAGTATATCCTACTGATAATCAACCAGTGAAATGTTATTTCTGTAGCACGATAATGTATTATTACAACTAATGTAAGAAAAGTGCCTTAAATTTAACATTCCATCGCCTCCATTTATTCAGGAGCGACCACTTATTGCTCTATCACTTATCACGACTCCATCTTGGTGTTTTAGAGCCAACCTTCTCCATATTTAAAATCGTAGAAGCAAGAAAGAGAGGAGGCGCACAACTTGCATTGCTAATGCTAACGATTAGCTCTGCTACTTTATTTTGATCTTACAGCAAATGATGCATTGCTATATGTTGCACATCCCAGTAGTAGTTGATGTAAGGTAAATGAGTGCAGATTAAACATCACCAGTGAAATGTAACATGCAGCCAATCCACAACTATCACATAAATAAAACACTGATCAAGACCAGTTCATTGCATATTTATAACTTTTCCATTTCCTCAATCAATCAAATGTTATTTATGTATCGCCATAATACATCCTTCAACATTTTTAATGCAGAACTTGGAGCAGTAGGAGTCACTGTGAAGAAAAGGATGTGAATACTCTTCCACTGCTGTATTATATCTGATATATGAAAAGTGCAATGAATTTAATGTTCAGTCGCCTCCATCTTGATGTTCTAGACCCAACATTGTTCATATTTAAGAGGATCGAAGCAGAGAAAAGAGAGGGGCTACTAATGTTAACTGACTGAAAACACTGACCATACAGCTACTCATGTTACATTAAAGATCATCAAGAAATTACAGGAAAATCCCTAATTACCTCCACCAATGAGGTGATGTTTTTGCCGGCATTTATCTGTTCGCCTGTTTGTTTGTTTGTTTGTTTGCATTCAAACTAATTTAAAAAGCTCTGAACGTATTTGGATGAAATGTTCAGGAATTGTTAAAAATAGGAGGAGGAAAAGGTGATTAAATTTTGGTGGTGATCCGGATCACTGTCTGGATCCAGGAATTTTTTAAAGGTTTCTTTATCATTGGGTGATAGGGCATGACGGCACTGATCTGCCTATGAGGTCAGTCAGCGCCATCTAGTGGAGGAAAGTACAAACACTACCTTGGCACAGGTCTGCGCTCTCCGAATGCTTTTCTCATTGTTTTTTTTCTTTTTTTTTAAGTACAGACTCCATTTGCTACAACCAGAAGGGGTTGATTTCACATCTCTGTCATTAATGTGGTAATAACTAAATTAATGCTAACATTGTAGCTAACAATGAAGCTTTATGAAACATTTGGATGACAGAATTGGTTGAAAGTCGTGTTAGGGTTATTTTATAACCATAGCTACAGAAGAGCTGTTGGTTTCACGAGTTGCTTTTCCATTAGGCTTATGCGCAAAACTGTACTAATATTTACTAAATGTAAAAAAACAGAAGAGTGGAATGTCAGTTTTCCATTAAATCAGAAGTGCGATGATTTGTTTATTATCGCGAGATAACACGAGAAGTCATTCCATAAACATGGCAACAAAAGTAAATATCGTGTTTATTTACATATATATTCATTATTAATATATTACCCCTCTGTCCCGTACTATATGCACCGCCATGTTTCTTTTAAAACTCTTCTTCATTTGTTGTATCATCCGTCTACATCTGTTTTTTTGTTTTGTTTTTTTTTTTAATTCATATGTCTCTACCTGCGAAAAAGGTCTTTCAATTGCAGTTTTGCATAATATACCAATTTCCATAATGCCTGAAAACCACCTCTTCCCAGTGCTAAAACTTTTAATTAAAAAAAAGAGTTTGGGCGAAATTGTTGTTTTTCCATCATGTACATTTTTATACGCAAGTTATATTCCCGATATTTGAAGGTCAATGGAAAAGTGACTGTTTCGTAATTACACATAAATACAAAATGAGAATGACTGCCCTTTAGTGCAAACCCCAAGTGGCCATTCCAGGAAGTGCAGGTTTTGGTGCGTGACCCAAACTACAGTGCATCATGACTCCAAAGTAACACCAATAAATGACAAAATGAAGAAATGTATTAGCGTTTAAGCTTTGTTCTTTGTTATTTCTTCCTCCAAATAACATCAGATACATAAATGCATCTGATTTATTCTCCATTTATTGGATTTAATGAATATAAGAGATTTATGGACACATACTATACATACTGTGTTTATGGTGAATGCAGTCATCTGTGGGCTCTGGGACTGAGACAACCTGCTGCGTTGCGATGTCCCTGCTGGCCCGATCTGTTGGGACCCAGATGGGAATATGAGTCGCATGGTGTTTGTCAGGGAGCCCAGATAGGCTCACTAACCTCCGGCACCTCCTCCTTCCTTGCTTCTTGTTCTCCCATCACCCCATCCCACTCACTTGCCCAACCCAAAAAGCAATACTAAACGCAGTAATACCTCTGTTGGTCCCCGCTGCGTGTGGTGTTGCTGGGGTTACCCACTCAGATGCTTCGAACAGAGGCTCGGAGATGGAGATAGCGGAGAATCGGATGGGGAGTCCCAGGGTGATTGTGTTGTGTCCGTCCACCGACTTCTGACGTGACTTCATTTAGATTTACATCAGCTCCTAAATTAGAATAATCACTTCTAGAGCACTCTGGGTTTTACCTCATTTCTTTTTCTCTTTCATTTTTTTTCTCTTCCTTCCTTATCTGTTTCAGAAGCCCCTCTGTTTTTGTTTTTTTTTTTTTTCATTTCTCACCGCATTGTTTTCTTGCTTCTCTCTTTTTCTGTTGAATTTCCTCCCTCTTCTTGGTAACACTTGTAGATGTCTTTGTTTATTGTGCGTTGTTTGTCGCTCGGTTGGTAGAGCAGGTTGTCCAATGACCAAAGGGTCGGCGGTTCGAATCCAGGCTCCGACTATCCACATGTCGAAGTGTCCTTGGGCAAGACACTGAACCTTAAATCGCTCCCAGTCGGACCTTGCATATGTGTGCTTTGTAAAACGCTTTGGGCACCATGAAGGTGTATAAAATGTGCTATATCAGTGCAGTCCATTATATATCGGGGGCAGCTCTGGCCTGGACGGCTGGAAAATCAGCTGGAGAGTCAGTTTGTGTCTGATAGAATGCTGGTTTGATTCCCTGGACTGGCAGAGAGTTGTGGGCTGAAGTGCCCTTGAGCAAGGCACCATCAGTGCAGTGTGTGAGGCATGTATGCATGATCAAAACATAGAATTAATAGTGTATTTATAATTATTAGCCCATATCACTACACAAAAGTTGAGATATGGTAGAAATAGAGAATTGTACAATAGATGGAAAGATTTCTGATTTAGAAGGTTTGTGGTTTTATGCATTATAGCAGTACTTCTAGCTATTTTTGATCTAAGTAAGTTTACATGCTAATAAAAACCATTCATCTACTGGCCAGTTGGTCTGTCGCCAAAATGTATTGACTAATTGACTAATGGTTGTAATGGATCAGGCGGTGCTATTATCATCCCAGTATAAATGGCCATATTAATGTGGGGAGTTTGTTTTGATGTTCAACCAGAAGTCAGATAAAGATACAAGTTGTATTCAGTTCGACAACAATGGATTGGATATGCACATGAACGCACCATTAGCCTTCATTTGCACGTCGCTGATCATCCACCGAGTCCTCTGACACGGTGCCAGATGGGATTGTTTGGAGTTTTGCTGCGAACTTGGACAGACTGAACGGGCTCTGGCCAGAACGTGACACTTTCCCCCTGTGTGAGGTGAGAGCACAGCAGCCCGATTTAACAACTGGGTCACTCCCGAAAGGAGCCCAGGCTGGTGGATGTTAGTTTTATGACTTATGATGCTTGGTTGTGGTGTATTTGTGTATGTGGTGAATGCAAGATGGGACAGGTAGACGTGGGATGTACACATGAGCACTTTAAGGCAGTGAGGTTGAAAACATGACGGGTCACAGGCATTATTTTAGCTTAAAAAGAGAAAAAAAAATTACAAAAAAAATACCAAGAAAGGGCGTGTTTGGTCTTTTATAACCTTACAAACTTACCTAACAAAACATAATGGGTTATATGTATTATTCCAGCCTGATGAGGGAAGTTTAGATAAAAGGGGAGGGACCTCACTCTAAATGAAAGCTGATGAAGATCCTATCCTAAAGCTGTAATGCCATGGATAAACACTAGGGTTGGTCCCACAAAACCCTGCCTCCCATAGATTTACATTGAACTTCTCTCTAAAAATACAAAGTCAATAATAACTTTCAGGACTCATTCTGGTCTCATCTGTTTAATTTGGAAATTCTATTAAAATGATCAGGTCCAACTTTTTGTTACTGCTCCATTATTCTGATCTCAGGTCATTTACAAGTTTTTAGGTCTGAATGTCATGTCATTAACTGAGGTTCCACAAACAGGAGGCAGATCTTTATAAAAATGTACCATTTTACTAGATCAGTATGCAAGATGTTTAGCATTATCTCACCTGTGACCCATCACATCCTTGCAGTTTAGCCTCTTTCAGCCAAATATGGCCATTTCTGGTGCAAACACACAACATGAGAATAATAAAATCACACATTTCTGACTTTAAAACTGGTTAAATGTGTGTATATATAGGCTAATTCTCCTGTTACTTGCCTTGACCAGTATACTGATGATCTGACTCCAAAGTGGTTTCAATGGCAGCTCGTTGCTCCAAATGTACTGATGCTAATGCTAATGCTAGGTCCTGCTTGTATTATGTGTGGATGGCTAAAATATGGAGACCAAATTTCCCTACTGTTTTTGATCAAATGAGTTTTTCCTAACAGACAGCTCCACTGTAGTTTCCATAAACAGGAGGCAGATATTGATGACATTTAACATTTTACTAGGTCAGTATGCAAAGTGTTTAGCATCATCTCACCTCTGACCTCGCGTATTCTTGTAGCTCGGCCCCTTTTATCCAAACATGGCCACTTCTGGTGCAAACATACAACATGACAACAATAAAATCACACATTTCTGACTTTAAAACTGGTCTAATGTGTATATATAGGCTAATTTTCCTGTCAGTTGCCTTAACTGACTCCAACGTGGCTTCAGTGGCAGCTCATTGCTCCAAATGTGCAAATGCTAACGCTAGATCCTGTGAGTATTATGTGTGAATGAGTAAAATATGCTGACTGAGTTTCCCTACTGTTATGATAAAGTGATTTTTTCCTAACAGATAGCTCCATGGTAGTTGTGGTTAGCAGGTCTCACAACAGGAGGCAGATCTTGATGAAATTTTTTTTATCCAAATATGGCCACTTCTGGTGCAAACACACAACATGACAATAATAAAATCACACAGTTCTGACTTTAAAACTGGTCAAATGTCTATATATAGGCTAATTTTCCTGTCAGTTGCCTTCAAGATACTGATGATTCCTGAAGGCCTTCAATGGCAGCTCTTTGCTCCAAATGTGCTAATGCTAATACTAAAGCTAGGCCCTGTGGGTATTGTGTGTGGATGTGTAAAATATACAGACCAAGTTTCCCCTCTGTTATGATAAAGTGAGTAGAGTAGAGTTAACCTTAACCAATGCTAGAAAATCTAAGACCATATTTATATTTTGTTGATTTGTCACGTAATGTTACATAATTGTGACCAAGTGGACCTGTCTGCTCTGTTGAATTACTACATTTACATCACTGCTTACATTACAATGTGCTTAACTTCATATTGATAATGTTGAGGAGAAAGTGCATGCTATTAAATACTACTAATATAACAAGCAAAACTAGAGCATGATGAAATAGCCCAAAGAATTTCCAAGTTTGTGTGTATGAATAATATAGGTGTCAAAACTAAGAAAGTAAAAGGGTGTCAGTGCATGTGGCAGTTACCGAGTCCTTGAGCTGCGTGGATGTAGGTACGGCCATCACTGGCATATTAAAAACTTAGAGGACACACACATATTCTGAAACACACGAGAGCTTAAATAAAAAGACAAACACACACACAAACATGCTTGGGCAACCCTCCCGTCTAAGCACTGTCCCTCTCATACACACACACACAGAAAAAATCCTCAATAGTGCGACTAGTCCTAATAATGCTGGAGTGTTGTGGCAACTAGGCTTTAAGCTACAAATTGACTGCTAGCCGCGGGTGGGCTCATGTAGCGGCTTACTACTGCTACTCCACCACTGTCCATTCAGCCAGAGGAGACTGTTAGACAGATATATGGCCACTTAATTGGCCCATGATGGCAGTGTGGCGGAGTGGTGATCGCCAGCGGAGTGCTAGACACCAGGATGATTAGGGGCCTGCGTGTGTGTTTATGTGTGTGTGTGCATTGGATGTGAAGCTCAAGTTCGGGGCTCTCTTTGTGTGTGTGTGTGTGTGTGTGTGTGTGTGTGTGTGTGTGTCTGTGTATAAAGAGACTTCTCAGCCCAGCACCAC
>JAQQZY010000008.1:7167907-7181947 GCA_030068375.1 Ostorhinchus rueppellii
TGTGTGTTTGTGTGTGTGTGTGTGTGTGTGTGTGTGTGTGTGTGTGTGTGTGTGTGTGTGTGTGTGTGTGTCTGTGTATAAAGAGACTGCTCAGCCCAGCAGGACAGCATCAGGCCTGGACTTATTAGTCACTCGTCTCGAGCTGTCAACCCACACAAAAGGCATCAGACGATTAAAAAAATGAACAGCCACAAACATATTCTGCACACTGCTAGTCTTCTGCTATGTGTCAGGTGTGTGTGTGTGTGGGTGTGAGGTTTATGGTTGTCTTTGTGTGTGTTTGAGTGAGCATTTTGATGGAGGCCTATTTTCCCTCTGAGTCCACTCTTCGTCTAAGTGGGGAAATCAATGCAAATAAGGGAAGCGGGGAGGATGGGAGGAGTGAAAAGAATGGCAAAAACAAGGGCTGGGAAAAAAATGCAAAACAAACAAAGGCTTGGATTTAAGAAGTGAGGGAAAAAAAAGAGGCAGAGAGACAGAAGCGAGGGGGGAAAATGGGATGAGAATGCCCATTAAGGTGGGAAATTGGAGCCCTTTGCTGTTAAGCATTCCGCTTGTGCCCATATTTCCCTGATGGTGGTACGAGATTCGCCGGGCCCCGAGTTATCCAGATGAGACCGGCAAGAATTAAAACGCCATATGTTCAGGACGGCACCTCGGCGCAAATCAAACGCTCCTGTAATTTCTCTCAATACAAAGGAGGCCCCTAACATTAGGCTCTCTCCGCTTTGCTGGTTTGTTTATCTCCTCCCCTGTTTTTGTCATGTTGATGTGGCGATTTATTCTAACTTAGAGCTGCCTCCTGCTGCTCTATAGGTGCTGTGTAGGTACGTGTGTCCAAACCGTGTCCGGTTGGAAGTGACGGATGTCAGTGTGGGAGTCTCACTGTGAGCCCTATGACTTTTTCCTCTGCGTCGCTGAAGTTAGAAAGCCAAAAAGTGTTCTTAGGGTCTTCTTAAAGGTAGAAAACTCAATATTTTACATTATTTGATTAAACTTGAGTTGTATTTATCTTAGATGTTTAAGTTGTGCGTCTGTTTTCTTTGCTATTTCGACTCAGACATATGTAAAACATGGCGTGTAGGTAGATTAAGCACTAATGCATGTAGAGGATACAAAAATGACGTTACCATAGACACATCACTGATCTTATATTCTGATTTCTTTATCGTTTGTCAGTGAGTTCGATTAGATAGCTTAACAGAGGAGCTTATATTTTCATGCACTGTGTTGGAACCGCATGGACCAGAAAATCCATGAAGAGAGCCAAACATAAGGTCCAGGACAGAGGTGGTGAAATTAGGAAAAATTAATAATTTCATAAAGTTAAAAAAAATATGAACAAAATCTCCAAAAATGCCAATTAGTCAAAATAGCATAAAAAAGCAAATAATCATAACTAGATACAAAACCCTAACTGTGCAAAATGGAGGCGATTTAACCCAAGAATTAAGCAACTAAATGAACGCTGAAAAACAAACAGTGCCCACCCCCCACCCCCCAGTCTTTGTGGGAGCTCCTTAAATGGTAGCCGAGCCCATCAGTCCGGTCCTTTGTCTGGTAATTCAAAGAAACAAGTGTAAGTAAATCATTCAAACACTAAACAAATATGTGTGCAGCCAAATTAACATGTGTTTAAATAAATACTTAGACCAATGATATTCACTATTTTTTTTGCACAAGAGCCACATTAGCAGAGCAAAGTCAAGGAGGGAGCCACTTTTACAACAATATATCAAATCACCCCCAAAAATGAGCATTTCTATACGGAAAACGGAGAAGCAACACAGCTAATGCATTTTCAATTAAGATCATATACTACTGTATGTACCTTAACCTCCTTGGACCCAGGAATACATTTTTGTCCTCTGTAGGGGACAAGAGTTTCACAGCTTTGTTGAAAAAAAAAACAAAAAAACAAAACACTGTCCACTGCAAAGGACATTCCATAAAAAATTTAAAATGCAACTGAAAAAATGGTTGCATTGTGCTGCTTCCAATAAAGGCAATGATTTAATGTAAAAATAGGCAAATCTTGTATTTTCCTGGATGTCAGGAAGTTAATATGGGGATAAATGTTAGTTAGCATGCATGTCCTTGACTTTCTTCATGTTGTATTTGTAATTTGTTGTCTGTTTTTGATCAGAAATCGATCCGTTTTGTGTCCTGTGTATGTCACGTTAGCTAGCATCAGATGCTAACACAGGTGAGCCGCTAGCATAAAAATGATGGGCGCGCGTGTTGCCATGTTTGACAGTTACCCCCTTTTTGAAAACGACATTATTTGAGATGAAAGGAGATGTTTAATGTGGGTATTTGCATGTTATCATGTACTGTTTGTTGTATACTTATAGCAGTTTTTGTTTTTTTTTTAAGTATTGGCTGTTATCATATCGTTCTAAGTTACGACGCAAGCTGCCAATTAAAACTTGACAATCTGCATGTGGCTCGCAAACCAAACAATGAGTATGACTGATTTAAACTTAACTGAAATAATAAGGAATAAGACACCCAAAAATCAAATTAAGTCCGTCTCAGTCGCCCCCAGAGTGAGAACAGTGAAAAAAAAAAAAACAGTTAAAATCCGTCCAGGCATTGTCCTGCTTTGGGAGCAGTGCGTTTAGCTTTAGCTTAGCACAGTTGCTGTAAACCAATGGTGTCAGTTAGCATGTCCTCCAAAAAAAGTGACCGACACATCTACATTTTTTTCTAAATATATCTTGAGAGCCGTGTGTTCAGAATGAGTACAAATCATAATGCAAAATGGAACGAGGCTATTACCTGGGCTGATATTTACTTGGAACTATATTCCGCCTCATCACAGGCAAAGCACTGCTAGATAGGAGCAAAGTTCTCACGCAGCACCTGTCTATGGCAGCACGAGAACCCCCATAAGTGAAGTTCTGGTCAAATCTGGAACTTTGCACCTTTCTATCGGTGCTTTGTCTGTGATGAGGCTGAAGATAGTCAGCTTTTTTAGTAACATTCATACCATCACTGTCTAAAAGTCATGTTCTTTTCATCTTACATGTGTTTGTCTTGTACTTTTCATATATACTTGTTGGACTTATTAATTGATTTATGTTGTTAGGTACATATTTTTCCAGTATTTTTATATATACTTTTTTTTTTTTTGTCACATTGGAAAGAAACCAAATACGGTAACTTCATTGACCTTGATTTTCTACATAACAATGAAAACACTGAAAAACATCACAAAAGTCCTAAAGTCTTACTGTATGTCCTCCACAGTATTATCTGTGAGTGTCCTATAAAGCATTATGATTTTAATACAGTGAAGCTAATACAGCTAGCTTTACATCCCAGTATTTCTTTCATCAGCTCAGTGGCTCTCCAAACACACTCTAAAGTCAGCTTTTTAAGTAACATGTACCATCACGATGTAAAAGTGATGTTCTTTTCACCTTCTATGTGTTTTTCTTCTACTTTTTATATATACTTGTTGGATTCATTGATTGATTGATTGATTTATGTTGCTGTGTACATGTTTTTCTAGCATTTTTATATTTTCCTTTTTGACTTTTTTTCCCACACATACAGTGAAGGAACCAAATAGGGTAACTTCACTGACCTTGATTTTCTACATAACCATAAAAACATTGAAAAAAAAAATCCAGAAGTACTAAATTCTTATGTCCTCCAGAGTAGTAACATCTGTACCATCACTGTCTAAAAGTGACAATCTTTTCCCCTTCCCGTGTGTTTTTCTTCTACTTTTATTTATATATATGTACTTGTTGACTTAATTTTTTGATTTACGTTATGTACATATTTTTCTGGTATTTTTATATATACATGTTTTTCTTTTTTTTTTTTTGCCACATTGGAAAGAAACCAAATATGGTAACTTCACTGACCTTTTCCACATAATAAAATCATTGAAAAAAAAACCCACACAATGTGTTTTCTTTGATTTTTATACATATATGTTGGATTGATTGATTGATTGATTGATTGATTGATTGATTGATTGATTGATGTGGGCATGTACATATTTTTCTGGTATTTTTATATATACATGTTTTTCTTTTTTTTTTTTTTTGCCACATTGGAAAGAAACCAAATATGGTAACTTCACTGACCTTTTCTACATAACAATAAAAGCATTGAAAAAAACCCCCACACAATCTGTTTTCTTTGATTTTTCTAAACATATATTGGATGGATTGATTGATTGATTGATTGATTGATTGATTGATTGATTGATTGATTGATTGATTGATTGATGTTGTCATGTACATGTTTTCTTGTATTTTTAAATTTTGGGATTTCGTTTTTATTTTTTATTTTTGCCACAGAGGGGAAAGGAACCAAAAATGGTAACTTCACTGACCTTAATTGTCTATATAACGATAAAAACATAGGGGAAAAACTCCCAAAAGTCCTAAAGTCTTATGTCCTCCACAGTATTATCTGTGAGTGTCCTATAACACATGATGATTTTAATACAGTGAAGCCATTCTTTACATCCCAGTATTTCTTATGTCATGTCAGTGGCTCTCCATAACACACTCTAAAGTCAGCTTGTTTTAGTCACATCTGTACCATCACTGTCTCTTTTTAAAGTGTTGCCCCTGTCTGGCCAGTCCCCATCAGCCCTACTCGTGCCAATAATAGTGTGTTTTCAACCTCTGCTGCCTTCGGCTAATTTAACCACAGATTGAAATGGAATGACCCCCCCCCCCCCCCACATCCACCCACATACACATACACACACCCAACCCTCACAAACCCACCTACTGCCACGATCCGCACACACACACACACACATACAGACTATTACAGACTGGCAATCAGGAGTCTGAATGGACTGTGTTTCCTCGGCAGACACCAGGCTGATTCCAAAGCTAATAGCCATTGTTTGAAGTGACACTACTGCCCTGGCATTTGCTTAACCTTCTGTCTTATGCACAAGGCAGAGTCAATGCACAATCCCTGCTTAATTAATATCTTCCCTCTCTTTCCACTCTCCCACTCCTCCCTCCGCCTCCCTTTCATCCCTGTGCAACCAGACGGAGAAAAAGTGAGATGGATAGTGTCATTTTCACTTTTTTTAGGCATTAAACAGATGTTGTTTTTGTATCCAAATGTGACTCTTTTCTTTATTTTACAGATCAACAGCCAGCACTGCACTGGGACATCTTCCAAGCATTTGTAAGTAGCTTCTTGTTGGTATATCGCATTACTAGGCAAGATAATGTCCTTTTTTTTTTTTTTTTTTAATATCAAACCCTCTTTAAATACAGTTTCTTCATGTATTGATTGTGCAGTTTCATACAGTTACTGCGTCTAGCTTAGATTTTATTGTAAGTCTATCTTTGCACGTGTGTGTACTGTTGTTTGTGGTCTACTTTAGTCATCTTCATTAACCATTCTTCAACAGGGATAGTTCCTTTTTTTATTATGACATATCCATCAGTGATAAAGGAGTGTTCTGCTTGTGCATTGAGTCCGCGGTTCAGTTCTCAGGTGGCCACGCTGTTTACCGCATTCATTCAAAGGCATAAATGTACGACTTTGTTGAATTAGAGATAGTGAGAGGATACTCGCATCGGAACACGCACACATCAGTTACAGTTATTGCAAAAAGAAACAAAACAATGGGCTGGTAACACACTCATCTACAGCGCATAATAAAACCCGGATGGCAGATATTCACAATAGATTAATGCGGCAAATCAGAGAGAAAATGGCCTTTTTTGGTTTTCAGTTGGAAGACTTCAGTAACTACGCACATAAAATATAATATACAGTTTATGTAACGCCTAATGTTCGATATTATTAACAGTATTTTCCATCTACATGACTGTTTATGCATGTGCAGGCCTAATAACACAACTGGTTCAATATATAAATGAAGGACTTTTGAAGTTCATATGAGATATATCTTACAAACATGTTTATGAAAAAATTTTAAAAATTCCATAATTATTTAATCTCGGAAAAACACACTTATTAATAAATGACAAGATCCAATAAAATGTGAATTGAATAACCATCCAAATTTATTAACAACCACTTTCTAATTTGCTAAGCAATCATACAATGAGCTTACTCAAAAATTCTTTTGGATCTTGTTCTTTTTTTCTAACTCAAGGCCCAGTGCTATTTTTATGGCCGTTCCAAACAATTTTTTTTTCTCTATATTTAACTTTTTGTAAGTGATTTATCACCATTTATCATGACATTATCCTCTGTATTTTGTGTTTTTTCAGTGAAACTCACGTATTTTCCGATATTTAATTCGCTGATCACGTAAATGTTCATAAAAACTTAGATACAACTTGACAGTTATTACATCAAAAACTGAGAAAACTGAAGAAAAAGTGACGTTTTCTGTCAAATATATCATTAATTGAACATAAACCCAGTGTTTCCATCCACTGTCATTGATCCAACTCTATGGATTTTACTGGTGAATCAATGCTGTAGAAGACGACTGTGTTTCCATGGTAACTACGGAGCCTCTGAACGTCCAAATGGGTCATATGTGAAGACCATGAAACGATGACAAAGTGTATTTTACACCGATTATTTACATGTATTGATAGGTTTAATGGATCAACAGGTATTAAACAGTTTAGATCTGCAGATGGTTTGGGTCGTCGGTGGCTGTTTGGGTCTTGAAGTTAAGATAATCATGACATTTTTTTTTTTGTGGCAATAAATCAATTTTTATACAGAAAATAACTAATTCTTTCTGTGTCTGAGAAATTACTGTCAATTAAGTTCCCCGTTGCAAAAGCCCCTCATGCAAGTGCATTAATTCCAGATCACATGACCTGCTCCACATGATGTCATTTCCTCCTGAAGAAAACACTGGCACGACTCCAATAAATGTTCTTTTTTCCTCTTTCTTATTTATTTAATATAAAGTATGTGTGAGTCAAGTGTGTATTTATCACACTTGTATGCCAACAGTGTTACTACAATATCATACTCAGCTGTATGTATGATATTTAGGAGAGTCTTACTGTAATAATGTCATGTGGTGTTATGTTTATGTTGATTTTAGGCCTGAAAACAGCAAAAATATCAAGTATGCATACCAACTACAGTATGTTGCCCTGTAAAGGTAACTGGAAAAGTCCCTCAATTATATATTGACCCAACTGATCCTTAGAGATAATAATATATTTGTCTGGATTATGAGAACTTTAATTATAACATGGTGTATCGTTTTACCTCATATCTGTATACAGTGTGTGTGTGTGTGTGTGTGTGTGTGTGTGTGTGTGTGCAGTCATTTCACATTTTCTGAACATGATACATTGATCTTCATGAAACTTGGTACATGTATTGACCATCTAGAAGTGTTTAGATGTACTGCGTCTAACTTAATCCTCTGAAATCTAAGCACGGGTTTTACTCATGTAGATTTGTTTGTTTTGTTGTTTCTGGAATTTTTAAAGCAAGTGTCGAAAGTCTCGTGAAAATAAGATTCTTTCTCCACTCTGCTTGGTTTTTTTTTTTGGTTTTTTTTTTACACGATTGTCGTACAAATAACAGCAGGTCTTAGTCACTGCTTTGGTATTTGGTGATTCATGAGGATCTGCTGTCTGATACATGAGTTCACTTTTTGTGCTGATATGTTTCATCACCTGTAAATAAAGGGTTTGTTGTGTAAAAGGCAAACAAACCAAAAATTTCAAGAAGTTGCTGCGACAACAAATGGGACGCCCACAGTACAGATTATATTCCATTAAATGATACTAAGAAAAATCAGTGATGTCATTAGCTTGTGGATTGCAATTTCCGACGCATACATTATTTTTTGTTTTGTTTTGTTTTTTTGTATAATATAACATATTTAATAGTGTGAACTGGCCTAATTAGCAGGTCACATGATCTACTGTAAATGAATGTTATTATCCATTCATTCACTTTACAAAGAAAACCAAGAAAAATGGTGCCGGGCACAACAAACCCCGCCCCTCGCACATGTTTCAGCCATTATGAGTAAATAAGAAGATTTTAAAGCGGACCTATGATGCTTTTCCACTTTTTTGAGCTCTTAATACTGTTGCATTGTTGAATAGAACTGTCAGTCGATAAGAAATTGTCAAAAAAATGATGTTCAGGCGTGAGCCGTATAAGTTACTTGGCATGTCTAAAATCGCTCTGTTCACAAACTTGTTCACTTCATGACAGACTTTCCTAATATGGGCATGCTCACACCTACTCTCAGACTGGTTTCACCCTCCCTCGCACTGCCCCGGAAGTTTTATTGTTGAAAATGGCTCCAAGAAAGTGCGTCTTCGGGTGTGAGGGAGTGAGAAAGGATGAATGGATGGATGAATTACAGGATGAATGGATGGATGAATTGATGAATGAATGGATAAATGAATGACTGGATGAGTGGATGGTTGAATGGATGGATGAATAGATGGAGGGAGGGATGAAGGGATGAATGGATGGATGGAGGGATGGGGGAGGGATGAAGGGATGAAGGGATGAATGGATGGATGAATGAATGACTGGATGAGTGGATGGATAAATGAATGGATGGAGGGAGGAAGGAAGGATGGATGAATTGATGAATGACTGGATGAGTGGATGGTTGAATGGATGCATGAATAGATGGAGGGAGGGAGGGACGATGTATGGATGGATGGATGGATGACTGGATGAATAAATGGAGGGAGGGAGGGAGGGAGGGAGGGACGATGGATGGATGGATAAATGAATGGATGGAGGGAGTGAGGAAGGAAGGATAGATGGGTGAATTACAGGATGAATGGATGGTTGAATGGATGGATGAATAGATGGAGGGAGGGAGGGACGATGGATGGATGGATGGATGGATGGAGGGATGAATGGATGGATGGACGGATGGATGGCGCTTCTAGTGGTCACTTCCGGAACTGCCCTTTTTCCAGTCTTACACTGTCTCCATCTTTAAACCCCTTAAATCTTAATTCTGGACGTTTTCAAGAAGTTAAATGTTCGGTCGTGTTTTTATAATATTTTATTATATCTCACCATCGGTTTAAATCACAAGGTCTGGAGAAAAACCATAAAAGCCACCACGGTGTCGGATCTAAACGCACACAAAGAAGAGGACGTATTTATAATCTGTCCCTTTCACACACCACCGGGGTCGTTCCAGAAGGCCTCTGTGTTAACTCCGCCTTCTTTTACAAACCTTCGTACTTGAGACTCGGCGCTCTTAAATAAGAATCAATGCCTGGTTAAGACTGAAGCGGTGCCAATAAGCCCAGACATAAAGCACGAGGTAAACAATGCCACCGCTGCTCTGTGTCTCCAACAAACACTCCCAGTCCTAATCCCTCTGCTCCAAAGCTGTCTTCTTTCTTATTTTAATTCTCTCTTCTTCTTCTTCTTCTTCTTCTTTTTTTCTGATTATTAGCCTGTGATGTTTTATGAATGCTCCATCAGACCAAAGAGAAAGTCGACTCAGACCGAGGGGAAGAACACAAAAAAGTGTCTAATCAAAGAGGGGGAAAGCTGACTTTAAACTGCATTATTATAAAGAAAAGCATGAGAAATAAATCAGTACTTCATATACGTTCACATATGAATAATGTATGGATGTATTAGTCTGACTGTTGGGTTTGCTGCAGATTATAGAGTTATAATGCAGACGTTTTATAGCACTGTTGTGATTAAAGTCTGACAATAATGGGGGGGTTTCATATGTTGCTTGATAGTTATTTGCATTGATAATAACTTTTTTTTTATGTTGAATGTGAAGTATGTTCAACCTCTGCTGTAATAGAGAGAGCTGAAGTGTCATTTATCCCTTTACCAACCTGTAACCAAAATAAATAAATAAATAAATAAAGCACTCCATAGACCCTTGGACCAAAGTGTTCAAGGATTTTACTCCATTGTAGTTGGAGCCGTACATTCCACCAGGTTATTCTGAAAGCACCTTTACAAAAATCAGCCGTAACTTAAGAATTGCAATAAGAGTTTTAAAATACATAAACAAACAAAAAAAAACACAGCAAGAAAAATCACATACCTGTACATGAACAGTGTGTTCCTAAAAAAAACCAAAAAAAACACCAGACCTCACAGCAAAAATATATATTTTTAGAGAAAATTATTATTAAATCCTATTCATGCAAATTAATGGAACTATTGTATGTACTTCACACTGTAAAAAGTAAAACTTAAATCAAGTTTAAAAAATTTCTTTAATAGGTCACACATAATAAAGTAGAGTGAACCAAATTAAATTACATTCAATATAATTTAATTTGGTTCACATCTTTTTTTTATGGGTGAGCTATTGAAGAAAAATGTTTAAGTTGATTTAAGTTTTACTTTTTACAGTGTACATACAACACACATCATCCAACTTTTGGTGAAAAAAAAAAACACTATGTAAAAGTCTTATTTTAATGTAACACACACAAACTTTCCGTGTAATGAAATCCCACCAGGTTATTGTGAAAGCACATCTTTACAAAAATCAGCCATAACTTAAGAATTGCAATAAGAGTCACAAAATACATAAACAAACAAAAAAAACCAGCAAGAAAAATCACATGCCTGTACATGAACAGTGTGTTCCTAAAAAAAATAAATAAATACACCAGACCTCACAGCAAAAATATATACTTTTAGAGAAAATTATTATTAAATCCTACTCATGCAAATTAATGGAACTATTACTGTACACTGTAAAAAGTTAAACTTGAATCAAGTTAAAAAAAATTTCTTCAATCGCTCACACATAAAAATAGAGTGAACCAAATTACATTACATTCAATTACATTCAATATAATTTAATTTGGTTCACTATACTATTTTTTTTTTAATGTATGAGCTATTGAAGAAAAATGTTTAAGTTGATTTAATTTTTACTTTTTACAGTGTACATACAACACATATCAACCAACTTTAGGAAAAAGAAAAACAGCATGTAAAAGTCTTATTTTAATGTAACACACACAAACTTTCCATGTAATGAAATGCCACCAGGTTATTCTGAAAGCACACCTTTACCAAATTCAGCCATAACTTAAGAATTGCAATAAGAGTCAAAAAATACAGCAAGAAAATCACATACCTGTACATGAACAGTGTGTTCCTAAAAAAATAAATAAATAAATACACCAGACCTCACAGCAAAAAAAAATATTTTTTTAGAGAAAATTAATATTAAATCCTATTCATGCAAATTAATGAACTATTACCGTACACTGTAAAAAGTAAAACTTGAATCAAGTTTTTAAAAATTCTTCAATAGGTCACACACAAAAAAATTGGTATAGTGAAATAAATTAAATTATATTGAATGTAATTTAATTTGGTTCACTCTACTTTTTTTATGTGTGAGCTATTGAAGAAAAATGTTGAAGTTGATTTATGTTTTACTTTTTACAGTGTACAGTACATACAACACAAAAAACAACTACCTTTAGGAAAAAAAACACTATGTAAAAGTCTTATTTTAATGTAACACACACAAACTTTCCATGTAATGAAATGCCACCAGAGCACACCTTCGCAAAAATCAGCCATAACCTGACAATTGCAAAAAGAGTCATGAAATATCTTTCAAAAATAATAATAATTTCTATATATACAGCAACAAAAATCATATACTCGTACATGAACAGTGTGTTCCTACTAAAATACACCAGAGAAAATAAGCATTAAATCCTTCTCCTACAAATTAATGGAACTATTATTGTATGTGCAACACAAATCAAACACCTTTTAGGGGGAAAAAAATACTGTATAAAAGCATTATTTTAATTACACATGTGATTAAATGCTTAACTCCTGCAAACTCTCACTATACAGTTAAAAGTATATGTCATTTCAGAAAGTTTAGAAATAGATTGATATTAATGAAACAAACTTGACTTTAGAGAAACTTAAAGTAAGTTGAGGTTGATAAGTGTGTGAGTTAATAGGTTATTGTGCCTTTAACAACAGATCTCTCATACATTTAATGAAAAGCAGACAACATGTCAGTATCCGGAGTGATTAAGAGCTGATTATCATCAATCTGGAATAAAAATAGGACATTAATGATCTTTTATCATTCAGCTCGTCGTCAATAAGTAAAACGTCATTTAAGACTGACGTATACAACCTTTTATAGCCCTAGTGTGCGTGGAAACTGTTGTAAACTCAATGATATAGCAAGAACACTAGAGTTAAAACTTAATTTAGTGACAAATGACATTAACGATGCTCAAAATACTCCTGTTATTGCATTTACTCAGAAAAAGGGTATCATCCCTTCTAACCTCATTACATGTCGGATGAAAATTTTTACTCAGTTTTACTCGGATTTCTGTTTACATGCAGTCAATTAAAATCTTTTTTTTTTTTTTTTTTTTAAACAAAGTTTTCCATGGGGAGGCTGTGTTAAGAGACCTCATGCTGCAAGAAACACATTTTATGATTGTGTTATTGTTTATTGACTGGAAATCTAACCTTTGACCTTTTCTGAAGATGTAAATGAAAACTTACTCCATTAAACATATTCAAGACAAATGCATGTAAAATGAATGAATAATGGATCATTAATGTATGTATACGGATGTATGTAATGGGTATAATATATATATTTGTGAAGGCCCAGCTTGGAATCTGGCCTGATCCAGAATCGGGCTGGCCCAGATTGGAATTGCATTCTTGGCCGGCCTAGAATGGAACCTCTAAAGGATTCCAATCTGGACCAGCCCTGATTGGACTTCTGATTCTGTCCGGCCCACATTGGAATCCTAAATCAATCAGGCCCAGATTGGAATCCTGCACAGATTCTGTTCTAGGCCGAATAGCCCGTCTACTGTCATTAGATGTGTAGAATTTTTGAAAAATTGAATCTGAATTTTTGGGGTTTTTTTTGCAGCTATTAAGTGTATTTTAACCAGACAGTTCTAAAGATATAGAACATGAGGAATCAGTGGAAATGAATAATCCAACACACGGTACAGTACGTCACCAATCATCTTCCAAAACACAGTATTTCATTTCATTTAACTTCAGGGGGGGGGGCACCTGCTCTGACTGTTCCTGTTTCATTGTACAGCTCATGTTAACGCGCACACACACACACACACACACACACACACACACACACACACACAGACACACACACACACGTGTTCATTTAGACACGAGGCCGTTGGTTCTGCACACGACTGTTGAATGTTACATCCTTAAATCTGCTATTATGGTCTGGAACACACATACTGGAGTGTGTATCTGTGATGTACAGTCGGACCCAGAGGTCAGATCTGTGTTTCCTGCTGTGTGTTTGCACTGCCCCCCCCCCACACACACACACACACACACACACACACACACACACCTCCCCTTTCTCTCTCTCTCTCTCTTGCTCTCTCTGGGGGTGTCCGATGAAGTGGTCAGCCGTTGACAGGTGCTGCCATGGCTGACAGGCCAAACACAGCGTGTGTGTGTGTGTGTGTGTGTGTGTGTGTGTGTGTGTGTGTGTGTAGCTGCTTCAGGGCACATGGGCTCTGTGCTGCAGAGCATGGCAGGAACAAAGCCACAGGGACACAGAGTCAATGACATCTCTCTCTCTTTCTCTCACTTTCTTTCTCTTGGCCTTTCTCTTTCTTTCTCTCTCTCTTTTTCTCTCTCTCTTTCTCTTGGCCCCTCTCTGTTTCTCTCTCTCTCTCTCTCTTTCTTTATCTCTCTCTCTTTCTCTTGGCCCCTCTCTGTTTCTCTCTCTCTCTCTCTTTCTTTCTCTCTTTCTGTCTCGGCCTCTCTCTCTCTCTCTCTCTCTCTCGCTCTCTCTCTCACCTGCCGTTCAACAGTCCCAGCCTAAATTTTCTCCTCCGCCTCCATCACATCCAATCCAAAACACAAAGGAGATGAACTTCTCGCTTTTTCCTGCAAAAGAACATGCACTAGTGGTGTATTTTGGAACCCAACATATAAGTTTCCATGTGTGATAAATTAGTGGACAGGACACCTACACACACATATACACACACATACACACACATACACACACACACACACACACACACACACACACACACACACACACACACACACACA
>JAQQZY010000008.1:7294096-7310866 GCA_030068375.1 Ostorhinchus rueppellii
ATTCTTACGGGACATCATCTTATAAATCTCTTCTTCAAAAATTAATTAATTTTTTTTTTTTTTTACTTCAAGAGTTTACTTTTCTCACTGACCTCTTCACATTCATTGTGTACGACACGTTAAGGTCACCAGCGATTTCATCTGTACCATCTGAAGGACAAATGGAAGATTTCAGTTATAAAAAGCCTTTATTTTCCTTTTTAAAGAAGAAGGACTATTCATGCTATGCTGACTTCACAAGGCAGAATCCAATCTGTAAAAGTGTTTGCATTTGGTGACCCAAGAACTCTCACTACCTGCTGTCCTCTGCATTCCTTTCAATTTGGTCCCATCAATCATCAGATACATGCATTCTTTTCATAAAAAATGTTAACCAACTTCAGAAAGAAACTTTATTTGTCTGAGGTTTATCGCTATGAAAACCTTGCGAGACAAATCAAATGAACATATTTAACCCATGGTATATCTGAGATCCTTTTTTTCTCTCTCTAGTCCTTTCTTTTTGATTATTTTTTTTATTCAGTATTCAAAGATACTGTGGAAGATCATCTCACTGCACAGAAGGGAAAGTCAAGCGTTTGTCTTCCCGTCCTCCTTTTAAATCGTTTCCACTAAATGTTTTTCCAGTTTCTGCAGTCATCGACTCAGCAGACGTTCGAACTGTCCTGGGACGGGACGAGGTTCTGCAGGAGGAACGCTCTATTATTACAAATAAAGACAAACTGAGAACACACAGTACATAAATATTTTACCGCCCACCGAAACTACGTGTACTCGTCAGTTTTATTTTGCAGTTTATCACAACTTTAAACAGACATAAATGTTCATGACCCACACTCATTTATCACCGTCAGCTTGTAAATTACATCAATATGAAATGTGGATTTTTTTGAAAACTCAAACTAAAACAGAAGAAAAATAACTTAATATCAAAGCATAAGCCACGGAACAAGCATCAGCCCAGTCGTTAATAAGTGAATATGATGATACGAATCTGAATCTGATATGTGTTTGTGCAGTGATTAAAGGAAAGCAAAATACGTGGAGATTTATATACCTGTCCCCCCCTATTTATTTATTTACAGAAATGTAAATAATGGATGAAAATATCAAGTATTATTGGTATTCTTATTGTTGTTGTTGGTAATAACTACACTAATAATTATCATTATAATCATTGCAATAAGAATTAAATAACAAAAACTAACAAAAATTGATTTTGCACAAAAAAATCAAGCATGTTATGTTCCAAAAGAGAGCAAATTTCTCTCCTTTTTTTCATATTATCCTTATGAAACTGTTATTTGATCAAATTTTTAACTAAATAATATCTAAATTTCATGAACATGAAATGATTTAGAGATAACTAAATGCAAATTGTGTATGTTTAATTAAGTCTTCTTTTGTTATGAAACCCAATAGTAGTAAATTTAATATTTATTTATTTTTATTTAGGAGGTGACTTTCCAAATTCTAATTCTTAATTTTACACCAATGAAACTGAATTGTTTGTCATTCTACTTTAGTGTCTTTAAAACTCTAATAGGAGGTTTTTAGCAATATTTTTGTCAGCTTGATGCAAGTACAACAGTGTATACAGACTTTACCTAATAATTTAATATCAATCAGATCAGAGAGGGGTTTTTTTAACTTTACATTTATTTATCACTTATTTACTTACTTTGCCTACTGTGTTCCAAAATCTGTACATCAGCTGGTTAAATGTCCTACTCAAATGTCCTCCTATTTTTAATGTTATGTACTTCCATTTCATGTCTTTTCATACTGTTTTGACTGTTTTTAAGTATCTGTGCTTCTACTTGAGGATGTGGGATGTGTGCCTTATCTGTGGACAGACATGCACACATTTGATTCCTGCCGTACAGCTATTTTTGTTTAATTTGGCCTCAATTATATCATCATTTAATCAATTTTCTGCTATTAAAGGCACAGATATATCTTGAAACGGTATTATACACCCACTTGTTATTGAGAAAAGTAGTGCATTTGATGAGAGAAGTTAAAAAGTAGCGCTCTAAAGGGATTCGCTGCCTATAAAAATCGACCAAAAAACATATTTCTCATTGAATTCATTGCTTCCACAAAGTGTGAGCGGAGGAGGCCTTGAGATAACACAAAATAAGTCAGCCTCTACAACATCTAAGTAAAGATAACTTTCACAAACATCCTCCACAAGCCGTCTATGGCTTTACTCCCAGAGAGCTTTACCTTCCAAAAGCTGCTCCGGTAACAAAGACAAAAGCCAGACACACACCTACACACAAAACATATACACTCCTCTTCCCCCTCACCGCTCCTCCTCGCCTGGCCAGTCTCAACATCCCAGCGCTCTTTGAGGCGACGTCCCAACAATTCCACCGGGTGCCTCATTAAGGCCCAGGCGCCGACTCTCATGGGGGGGAGGGGGGATGAGGGGAGGGGGACGCTGGGTAAACTTTGGAGAGGTCACCTCTTCGTTTCCATCCTCCGCCTCCTCTCATCCCTCATTCCGGCCTATCCTTGGGTCCTGACAGCGGAGAGTGTAAACAAGCAGAAAGGTTAGTGCTGTTTTCACCCGACACGTCTTCTCTCATTAGGGACAAGGGACAGGGAGCCGGTACCACCAACAACGCCACACTTTGTTGTTTGAGAAGCAACTTCTGTGACGGGCCTCGAGTACAGTACAAGAGGACGAGCCAGGTATCAGCTGGGTTGGTACATCTGTTACACAGGGATTCATCTGACGTATGACTCTAACGTGAAACACAATATAATACAACAAAATAAAATACAATCAAACAAAATAAAATACAATTAAACAAAAATAAAACAAAATACAATACAATAAAATAACACAAAATACAAAGTCTGTATTACTGAATTAAGCTTTTAATTAATTTTGAAAAAATATATTATATCTACAGTCTGAATCTGCAAACTCTCTAAACTTGTATGTAGAAATAATCAAAAATGCAATATTTGCCTATGTCATGTACTGGAAAATAAGTACAAGCTGGCAGAAAATAGAAACAACGCCATGTACCTCAAATTTCTAAATAATCACTTAAATAAATATTAAAAAATATTGTTTTGTTACAAAACATTTTGAATTATGATGTCTTTAATAGAATTATAGAATTAGATATTCATTCATTTTCTATACCCGCTTTATCCTCACTAGGGTCACGGGGGTCGCATGGAGCCTATCCCAGCTACTTAAGGGTGAAGGCGGGGTACACCCTGGACATCCAACATGTTACTAACAAAGTGATCATTAAAGAGAAATCATAACTTTAAAAAAAAGAATAGCAAACTAAATAAAAATCTAATGTCATTTCTTTCTTTATTAGTGAAATCGGTTAAATGTCAGTATCTACATACTGTGGTTTGATGCCTTTCAGAGATTTATATTGTTTTATTTCCTAACAGCCTTCCAAAATAATAATAATAATAATAATAATAATAATAATAATAATAATAATAACAACAACAACAAAAAGCTTCAGCAGAACATGTTATTTTATGTCAACTATAATGGAGTGGTGTGTACTTATTTATTTAAGAAACTTCACATCTAAACCAGGTGACGCCGTGGTGATTCATGTGAGTTGTACATATAGTTCAGTTTAGGAGCTTCTACATGTCAACATGTTTCACAGGATTTAATGTGAGTTAGCGGCGTTAGCGAATGTTAGCATAAATATGGCTCTGTATTACCTTATCTGTCCGCTCTAGGGATCAGCTACTGCTAATAAATGTATTTATACATCATGTTAAGTTAACAATTCTGTGACTGACATGTTTGTCATGTAGCTGAAATGACTTTAAGACTGCTGTGTTTGTTATTGTGCTGGCATTTATTGTTAGCATTAGCTTAGCGAGCACGAAAACTGAGTTCACATCCAGTAGATTAGCATCCTCACCATCTGTAGCTTAGCCTTGTATCTTTAGCCACTAAAGTATGGAGTCAAAGTGAGGATCTGTGCCAGATTTTAAGATATTCTACTTAGTTGATTTTTCTTTTTTTTTTTTAGAATTATAAAGTTAAAAAGCACTGACTGTCCAACCAACTAATGGATAGTGAGTCATTCTGTGGACGCAACTAAAACGGCTTCAAAACAAAAGTGCATGAACCTATAGGTACCTATGATACCATAGAGGCTTTGTCTACTTTTTATATAAACTATATGATATCTTTACATCTAAAAAGGTTCAATGAGGCATCTAACTGTAGGTCAAATCAAAACGCATAAAATCAAATGTATCTGCAGACTGAAGGCTGTGCAGAAGTGCAGTCTGTGGACTGTATGCTTGTTGCTTGACTTTTTTTTTGTATTAAGTGAACAAAATGGATGTGAGCTGAAACGCACTCACTTGTATTTGTGGGTACCTTTCCAGCTCCTAATGTCATAAGCGCTGGCCAAAAATACAACTGCATTTCACTGTTATTTTCTTGAACTTTTGGCCTCATTTAGCCTACATTTGTTCTGCTTTTAAATCTGCAGAAATGTACCTCGAGTCTTAAAAACAAGTAGGCCTGTAATCACCCAAGAAGCCAAAGTCAGTCTTGTATTTTCTGTGTGATAATTTAGCAAAGTTTTCTTTCCCCGCTGTGACTTCTTTTAAATTTAACAGGACACGTTTTGATCATAAAGTGTAAAACATATCTTCATTATTTGTGCAAAGGTCATGCAGAACAAATACAGCACATTTGAGAGGAGCAGGGAGGGGATTTCCATCTTCCAGTGGCTATCATTGCATTGTCTAGGGACTTGGCACTGCACTGCGGATAGAAAACGGCCAAAAACTGGAATTACTGTGTGCGTAACCTCTGCATACCAATAAAGTAAAAGATCCTATTAAAACTTTCCCCATGGCAGTATTAAAACCTCCTGCTAGAGTCATCTCTCCTCTCCTTTTATAGCACCTCTCCTTCCCCAGTCAGTGTCCATCCCTCTCTCTCTCACACACACACACTGAGTCCACATTCAGTGTTTCTCGGTACTATGGTGGTGGATGTCTCGCTGCCTGTCTCTCTGTTTGCTGACTGGCTGAGGAAGAAGCCATTTAACATGCTGAATGTCAAGGTCAGCGCGAACCGTCCTTGTCATCACTCTCCACAGCAGAAGGTCAGGGAAATGCTCTCCTCAAACGACCGGAGATAAACAAAGAGGAGGTGTGGAAAGAGAGAAAGGGAGGGAGGAAGGAAGGAAAGAAAGAGAGAGAGGAAAGAAGGAAGGAAGGAAGGACATAAAACAACATAAAAATGACCACAGACTGGTGCATATACAGTTGCGGAAAAAATTATTACACCATCAAAAGTCATGAAAAACAATAGTTATGCAATCAAATACTAACTCCTGTGCGTATCATGTGACTAAAACAGACAGTAAAGAAAACATGGAATCCCTATAACCACTGTTTATATCAGTACAATGCCATAGATATTGATGCAAGCACTGAAGTGATTTTGGTTATTATCAAGAAAACATGGAAAATGAGTAGATATCAGCTCTTATAGCTTCATTAGCTTCATATAAAGCCTCTGCATCTGCTACGTCCAGTATTATCCACTGTGTCCAACACAAACTATGGTCTGTCTAAGTACAGTTTTGGAAAAAATTACAAATCCTAATGATGTTTTCTTCCATTTCTTGTTCGTGTTAATGCCTGGTGCAATTAAAGATACATTTCTTTGGACAAATGTAATGATAACAACAAATATAGTTCATAACAGTTTAATTTCAGAGCTGATATCTATCCATTCTCCATGGTTTTCTTGAAAATAATTAAAATCACTTGTATGAAGGTGAAGCAGCAATAAATTCAGTTCTAAACTGAAGTTTCCTTAAAGCAGTGTATCCACTTCAACAACCAACACTTAAAGCTGTGTGTGATGTTCATCAACAGTTTTTTTGATCAAATCTGTAAAACCTGACTGACAGCCTAAGTATCGCAAATCTGTTAGTCTTTCTGGGATTTCACGGTGAATAGCTTTGAAGTTGACTCCATCACAAACTGTTTGTTTACATACCAAACCGAAACCAAATCGTCACTCGGGCCTTTTCGGAATTCCACGCAGCCGCAACAGCAAAAAGCAATGAAGCCACTTCCGTGTTTGTTGCTGCTGCGTCTGCGCGGAATTCCCATCCTCACAATGCACTTTACAACAAAATTTCTGAAAAGGCCTGAGTGACATATCAGTTTGGTACGTAAACAAATGGACTGCTTGTGATGGAGTTAACTTTGATCTTGTTCACCGTGAAGGAAGTGATTCAGGTGTGTAATTACGGAAAGACGAACGGATTCATGCGACATAGGCTATCACTGAGGTTTTACAGATTTGAGGAAAAATTGGTGACAAACATCATACGCTGCTTTTAGTGTTGGTTGCTGTGGAAGTGTATTCTTTACATGATCTGGATTTGTCCATAATGTTGGTCTGGTCTGTCTCCTAAAGGTATCTGATGCTGACCTCAATCTACTGCAGGTCACACACTGATTTATACACCTGGTTTCAGGAGCAGCTTCATAATACATAAAGCAGTGATAATCCAACAAAAAACACCCAGTCACATATAATGAGGCAATAATAAGACATGTGCAAAATGGGGTGTAATGGTATCATTTTCCAGTATCTCCATTTTCCCAGTCCACATAGATACACACAAACAGTCTTCTCTTTGGTTTTGGAAAATCTCAACATAAATCACCGTTTACATGTGGATGAAACACACAAATGGAGAAAAATATGATTTGTTAAATATTGGCATTAGTGTGGACGATGCATTAGCCTCCGATGACTTAACAGGGTTATGTGAAGGAATCCACTGTGAGGGTTTCTGTGTTACAGTATTTGTTAGGTTGGGTTTGTGTTAAAACATAATATTTTGGGATTAAAATTGAACCTTCACAATATTAAACACACATTGCTACCTCAGCCATTCTGCAGAAATCTTTTGCACTTGGGTGCAAACATACAACATGTGTGTAAATACCACAGCTGGCTATGGACGCATAACGTCATCTTGTCACCTGATTGGTTGTTAATAATCAGGTGGGCTGGTCTGGGTTTGGACTTCTTGGCCATGTAAATGCACTTCCAGCCAATAACAACCAGCTCTAAATAATTCTGTGCAGTAAACCGTATCCTTATTCAACCGGTGGCATGATCAACATGTGCACAGCTGTAAATTGTGTATAATTTTTTGTCATTTTTGTCATTTTGATTTAGTTCTTTATTTTGATTTTGCACTTCTTTTGCTTTTGTGTGGTTTTGTACTTTGCTGCTGCAAACTACATCAGCAAATTTCCTCTTGTGGGACATATCTTATCTTATCTTATCTTATCTTATCTTATCTTATCTTATCTTATCTTATCTTATCTTATCTTATCTTATCTTATCGTATCTAACAGTGGTCAATGGTCAACCTTGATAATACAAATTACAATCAATTCACTATGTACTGTAGTTTACAGCAATTATTTTCTAACATTTTTAAAGCTTTCCCAAAAAAGTATTGTGTTTACCCTGTTTTCCAAAGAAAGTTAGGTTTAACTGAGAGTTTCTTGTTTTAAAATTTCAGCAAAAGAACACTGGAAAGCATTGGAAACCATTTCCCCTTGTTATGTTACACTACAACGCTGCAACACTGATGCATGTATTTAGGTTATCATATTTTCGGACAGTATCCATGCAGATTTACTGTACTGTACACAATAACTCCACCAGGCTCCCCTTCATGCTGTCCTCTATCTGTGCTGCTGTATGTTTTCTGTCACATGAAGTAATGACCGCTGAAGGAGACGACTGTCAGCCGCTTCAAACATCACCAGCCCCCTGTGATCCATAACACAGAGCGATTTTAATGCAGCGAGTAATTACAATATGCCCCAACCTGCTCTTGCTCACTTCCTTGTGCAAAAGTGCTCCTGTTCAAGCTCACTATGCATGTGCAAAGTGGTACACAACTACACACAGGTGGGAAAAAAAGACCCAACGGCTGCACGGCCGAGCATATCAAAGTAAAGTAATTTAATTTAGCAGGGACTACTAAAAGCTTGCACAATGCAACATGTAATACATTTTTAGCTTAGTGGAAAATACAGAGTGTTCTCAGTATGGATTAAGATTATTTTTGCCTGTAAATGAATGAAAAAAGTATTGAAAAAAAGAATCGCTGCCACAAATATAATACGATCTCTGCGAACATACTGGTCACATTGATGGTTCTTAATGTAATTTACAGGTCTCAGATATGAATGAAAGAAAAAATATGACTCATCAATATAATATAAATATATATTAGAAATGTATTGGCACAATATTTGCCCATTTCAAGGTATTATGATGAAGCTGGAAAATTATCATTCGCGGAGATACCTCAGTCATAAGCTAAAGTGATTATTTTTCTCCAAGGCTACATTGATCTATTTTTTTAATTGTAGCAAGAATACTGTTGATACATATTTTCAGATGAGCTAAGTGTTTTAGAAAGAGGCTGGCCAGTTGTTGGTACAAGTCAGTGTTAATTGTAATTGTTAGTGTCATATAAAAGCAATTTGTCATAACATATTAAAACTACTCGTGGTAAAGTCATTCAGCCCACAGTTAAACAGTGAAAAGAAACAAAAAGCAGGGTTCAAATTTCATCTTTCTAAAATTGGATAAACTACAAAAAGAAAAAAGAAGGTTATAGCTGTGTGATGTTAGCATTTACAGTACCAAAACAAATGGGATGTTGCTCTTACATTTTTTTAATGTTAAATACTAGAATGTGTATTAGTAAATTCATCTGGAACTGAACCTATTAGTCAATTTAACATATTTTTTCTCTCTCTGGGTCAATGACAAAAAAAATGGATAAACACTATAGATTATTTTCATTCTTTTTACATGTTGATCTTGTTTATGGTTTGGCTTTTAAGACTTAGCAGAATTAACAGCAAGGATACGCCATAAATACCCAAATATCAACCAGTGATCAAAACTATCTACTGATTTAAAACGTTTAATACCTGTTGATCCACTAATCCTATCAACCCATGTAAATAATTGGTGCAAAATACAGTTTATCATCTTTTAATGGTCATCAGATATGACCTATTTGGAAATTCAGATGCTCTTTAATTACCATGGAAACACTGTCATCTTCTATAACATTGATTCACCAGTAAAACCCATGGAGTTGGATCAATGACAGTGGATGGACATACTTGTTTTTTTGGGTTCAGTTGATATATTTTACTGAAAAAGTCACTTTTTCTTTTAGTAACCTTCAAATGTAATCTCACCATGATGATTAAAGTAAATGATCAGTAAATGATCAGTAAATTTAATACAGGAAAATACCAGATTTTCACAGAAAAAATGCAAAATACAGAGGATAATATTAGGATAAATGGTGTTAAATCCCTTAAGAAAGGTTAAATAGAGAGAAAAAATGTATTTGGGAACTGACACAAAAGTAGCACTGGGTCTTCATGGGTTAAATTAAGTAGTGACAGTGAATATGTAATCTGACAAAGTAAGAGAAGTGAGTATTTTTTGGGTCTGATTCATGGTCATTACTAGCCCGGCAGGCCAAACTATATGTGAACTGTACAGTCTGGAATCGGACCATTGACAGAGCTGAAGCCTGTGGGTGGAGTCAAGTGTTGTCGTTCAAACTGTTCCTGCACGTAATAGGCCAGTTCTATGACCAATCAGAGCAACCGACAGTGTGATGTATTCAGAGCGACAAGTGGAGCCAGCTGGTATATTAGACTTTTACCATAGCCGGTCTGCAAAACAGCAAATCCATCCTTCTTTAAAACAAATGACTTGAGTGCTTCTTTCTGCTCAACTTTCAAAGAAAAGCCCAAGTCGAACTCTTCCAAAATCGACGATAAAAGCCAATTCAAACGAATGTGGTTCGTTAGCCACAGCCATCTTCGTTGCTCTCTATGGTTGTTCTGCTATCTCGCCCTCGCACAGTCCTGTTGTCATCGTGCAAAGCCCGCCCCAACAACTCACTACACAGACAGAGCATTTTGATTGGTCCAACGTACTTTGTGTCGGACCAGTGATGGGCTCCTACCGTGTGATGCCAGACCACAAACTCGGCAAGAATATTTTGTGCTGCTATGTGGTCTAGATTTCTAGACTAGGTCATTACACAAACTTAAGACGGCGGTGGGTGGGGTGGAGTGGGGGGTATGTGAGTGAATATATGCCTCTGTTGCACATCAGACATGGGCTCCTTACACTGGGAGGGGGGCGAGTGAAGTATAATGCTGTAATGTACAACAGTAACTATTTGTGACTGAGCGCCCCCCTCTCAGCTTTCTGATTCTACACGCCCCCTTGAAGACATCCCAAAAAAGTAAGAGAAGTGAGTATATTACAAGAATATTATTGAAGTACTTTTTTGGGTCTGAATCATGGTTATTACACAAAATTAAGACAGCGGGGAGTAGGAGGGTGGGGGGTATGTGAGTGAATATATGCCTCTGTTGTACCTCATACACAGGCTCCTTACACTGCGAGTGAAGTATAATGCTGTAATGTACAAAAGTAACTATTTGTGCCTGCCCACCCCCCCCCCCCCCCCCCCCAGCTTTCTGATTCCCCACGCCCCCCTGAAGATGTCCCAATGCCCCAGTTGAGAAACACCGATATAGAAAGACCTTTAAGTGAAATATGATTAGAAGTACATGGAGTACTACAGACCTGTCTCTAATACGAGTGTGTTTCATACAAGAGGCTTGTTCTCTCTGCAGTGGAGGTAAATAAAAGCCATGGCCACCCTTTAAAGACTTTATTTAAAGACTTTAGGCATACCCAGCAGGGTTTTTTTTTCTGCTCTCCATCCTCTCCACTCGTTCTGTCATTGTTTCTCTGTGCCCGTGCCTACTTTCCACAGCTTGAGTAAACACTGCCAACTCTTTCATTAGCCCTCTCACCACAGTCTCCCTTTCGCGCTGCATGTCTTTCATCTCCTCTCACTCGGGCTCTATACGCGCCTCTGTTTAAACAGATGAATGTGATTAGAACCAGTTTTAAATGACATTGGAAGTTTGTGTGTTTAATGACTCAAATAAAAGGCACGGTTATTATGTTTAAAGATAGGCCTTAATATGACGTCTGAGTGCTTCGTATGGATGTGTGTGTACTGACACTCCGCCGCCTCTGTTCGGTTTATTTTACCGTGCAGATTGTCAGATGATTGACGGTAATGCCTGGCTTATGGAGTGGTATTTTGTACATCAACACCACCATGCCTTAAGGCCACAAAATCACATCTGGAGTCACAATTTACTCATTAATCTCTTTTTTTTTCCTCAGCACCGGGCTTGTCAAAAAGCACTGCTGATGAGGATTTTAATTAAGCCAATAGTTTGTTTTGTTTAGCTTGATCTTAAAAAGTAATCGCTGCGTTTTGCTGTAAAATTTGTTTTTGAGTCTGATAACAAAATTGAGTGTGTCCGTTTGGATTTAAGTAAGAAATTATATCTACAAACCAGTCATTTCCATTGGTCAGCAGGCCTTTTAATGTCACTGAAAGAAATAACAGTAATTTCATGCTGTGGAACTCTTATAATTTCCTGATTAAAATTTGGCAAGAACCGGACAATATATCTTTTTATGAACCTCATATTACACTGAGGTTATTCTAAAATTCTTTCCTATAAAGTTTCATAACCAAATCAACGTCAATTAAGTCTCAACCGTCTGTGAACTATAAGCCAAGGCATAAAACCAGTCATGTGTTTGGGTCAATGAGAGTCACAAGGCCCTGTTGTAAATGCCCGATATGATAGCCCTGGGACCACAGCCCTCAGACGCCTGGTCACTTTTCACGGAACTGGCTTTGGAAAACAGAGATAAGCTGCCTCGAGGCCTGCTGGAGGAAAATCTTCAGAAGAGATTAGTTAATGTATGAATTATTAGTCGAACCCGTGATGATATAAATCTGACTCCAGCGTAGAAGGATGAGGCACACGTTATAAATCTGTTCAGTGGAATCTGCAGCATTTTCCTTTGAGGGGTAGAGTTTGATTTTAATAGTTCCTGCCGATTAGTACAGTGTGTTACTTTAAGGCACAGGGAGATGTTTTTTTTTTTTTTTTTAATTTGAGAAAATAACATGTTGACTTCAAAGCCAGTAATTTAAAAAAAAAAATATTGCATTACACTGAGAAAAAAAGAGAGACTGTGTGCGAGTTAAACATTGTATTATTTGTTATTTATTTGTGATATCTGGCTGTTACATAAATCCCTGTAGCTGAATGTACCGCTAAGCTCTTTGAAATTGTATTGGACTGCTGTTGATATTTATTACTGTGGTCAAATGTAATTTTACTATGAAAGAACCACACCTGTTTTGTTTTTGTTTTTTTCTAAATCAGTATGTGAGGATTTTGAATGATGCCCAAGCTAAACTTTTATTTTTGAATAATTTTTTTCAAAGGGATATAATAAGGGATATTAATAAACCCAATATGTGCAAAGATTAAAACCAAGGATAATTTCCATCTTTAGTCCCCACATAAAACAACATAGTTCATGTACAACAGTAGAATCCAGTGTACTCATTCAAGACACACGTAAAACACATTATACATTTATGCTACATTGTACAGTACATATATACACACACGCACACACAATTTCAGAGTGAATGTGTAGATATTAACAGCACATCACAGCAGTATTTTAGTTAATATTCAGTTGTATGTCAGTATTTGGGTGTTGCTCTTGTGCAGTGTGTCAGAGACAGACTAAATTATATTTAAATTATTACATTTCAAGTCCTTCACTCTTTGAAACCTGGCGTGTCATTGCAGACACACCCTGCGCATATGCACTGGATAGCTGTAACTCTTTCACTCTTTGTACAATTGGAAAAATTCCAACGGTTTCTGAAACCTGAGATGTTGTGCTTCATATGCTTTATTGGATCATTATGGTAATTTTACTCATACCTGCACTAGAAGCCAGAGAAGAAGCCGTTTTGGCAGTATTGTAACATGTACACTGCAAAAATCTAAATCTTACCAAGTGGATTTTTCTCATTTCTTGTCAAAATAATAATAATAATGATGGATTAGATTTTTATAGCGCTTTTCTAGATAACCAAACGACTTTACATTGTTGATCCATTATTCATTCGCTCTCACACTCCCCCTCTGGTGGTGGTGAACTATGTTTGTAGCCATAGCTGCCCTGAGTTAGACCGACAGAAGCGTGGCTGCCAATTCATGCCTACGGCCCCTCCGACCACCACCAATCATTCATATGTATTCACAGACTCATGTGAGTGGCACTGGAGGCAAGGAGGGTGAAGTGTCTTGCCCAAGGACACAACGGACTGACTAGCACAGAGCGGAATTCGAACCTCCAACCCTTTGGTTATTGGATGACCCACTCTACTGCCTGAGCCATGGCTGATATATATCAAAATATGTCATTACACTTAAAATAAGATGATCGCCACAGCAGTAACTTGTTAGTGAGATATAAGAACTTATTTTTAGACAGAAGATCTTAAAAATCTTATTTCAAGAAATCTTACCAAGATAATTTTCACTTTTTCCATTGCCAGTTTTTTTTGTCAATTCAATATTTTTTTCTTAATTCAAGAAAATACACAATTCTATTTAAAAAAAAGCAAAAATATCACTTCTTTTAAGTTATGTTGCCATAAACCTGTCGTCTGTGTTGTGTTTAAACATGTCAGTTAAATGTCCAAACTGCAGAGACAGTAACATTAGTCGACTCAGTTCCACCCCTTCCAACCCGACAATTTATATTAAAATTAGAAACCAATTATTGCTAACTTTGCAACCCCTGGTGAGAAATGATCCCAGAACATTTGGTCCAACACATGTGCAGCCGTTACCCAAAAAGTAAACATGAGGAAGTGCAAATTTAATAATGCTTGGTTGGAGAAAAGATCATTCTCGACCTGGTTGACACGAGTTTTCCTTATTCGAGGAGTCACAAATTTTTGTCAGTATGTCTGTGAAATAGGCTGTGAAATAGGCATTAAATTCTGTTCTAAGTAGTCTTAAAAAGGTCTTAAAAAGTCTTAAATTTAACTTGTACAAATCTGTCGGAACCCTGAAAGTGCTGAACAGTCCAAAAACAGATGGGAAAGTTTTCCACATATTGACATTTAGGTTGATGATACATTACTGTCATTATTTCAGTCAGAAACGATGACTAAGAAGCCCTTTTCCTGCTCAGGTGTGTATGATACACGTGCATGTTCTCACTAATGCATCATATAGAAAAAAAACATCACTACTGAATCAGTGTTTTCTTTGTTCACAATAGCCTCATCGTTGGTCACCATTTGACCAGTTTTTTCCTGCGGATTTCCTCTTTGGTGGAACATGGTAAACCACAATGCCCCATTTGTCATTCACTTTGTGTTGCCTGATTGCGTTGGACTGCACCGGCGTCTCAGCCCAGATCACAAAAGCCCTCTTCTCTAACCTCTAGTCTGCTGCAGCTTGGCCACTACCGGGCCATGTATTATAATACATGAAAGATTAAGAAGGCCTCTTTGTCATACCACACACATACTGTACATGCAAACACATCTGCCTGTACCTGCAACAGCCTTTGCACCCTCATCTGCATATCCCTTGCTCTGCACTATAAATTCCACCAGAAACGGGCACTTATACTTTCATAAATCTCCTCCTTGTCACTTTCAAATTACAGAGATTTATTCACAGAAGAACAGGCCTGAACAGTCGAGAGAACAAGAGAGAGTATGAAGAGGGGAAAAAAAAAACACTCATGCCTTTATGGCTACGAACAGCAGTGTGTGTGTGTGTGTGTGTATGAATCCATTGTGTTGTATAGACATAAATATCATGTTTATGCTTCGAGCTGGGATGCCTTTAAACAACATGCATTAATATATTTTGTGTGTGTGTGTGTGTGGAATGTGTAGAGTGTGTGATATTATCCAGATTTGGTCACTTGGTTGTGTCAAAACCTTTAAGTGTGTTAAAGTGTTCCCTGTGGAGTTGGCAGAGAAATATGTTGCTCTAGGGAGCTGAAGTGATACTGGAACTCTCTTCCAGAAGTAAGGAAACCACATCCAAAATCTAACTGGCGTTTGTTATAACTGCAAATCACTAAAAATCCAACCCTGGAACAGAACAGTTCTCAACAGTATGTCATGTATTTCCAGTACGTCTGAAGATGGATGGTAATTTGTTTAAAAAGGATGGAATATTATTTTTTTTTATTGTTGTTCTTTATCTAATATATCCTATAAGCCTTTAGAACACTGCTTACCATCTGAAATGAATGCAGCAGAAGCAGTTTAATTCCATTTCATCACAACAAATGGAAGAGTAAAGGGAGCCTTATTATTGGATCTCATGGGAACCAAGTTAATAAAATAAATAGCAACAGTGGTCAACAGGAACAGATGAATATTTTTTTTGACCCCGGTTTAATTTGTGTTACCATTTATACATATGATGTTTATCATAAAAGATTATTTTACAAGTCAAGAAAGTCGTGCTTTGTTGCAAAAATAGTAAATAACTGTCTAGTTTTTTTGTTAAATAGCTTTATGGATTGCTTTTGGTTGCACATAATTTGCACAGAACCTCAATCAAACCCACTGATTTTATTCACATTATATATTGTACATTTTGGAAAACTGGATAGCCCATTATAACTCTATTTTACTTGTATAGCTTACTTATTTTATCCTATTTCTTTGTTTTATTTTTTATTGCAAGCTTCTTCAGGATCAAAAATTAATTACAACAATATGTAAGGGTCTGTAAGATCCACCTTTGCATGAACAGTGAGTGTACCTGCTATGTTAGCTACCAAAAAGTAATGTTACTAATGTAAGGAATGATGTTAAAAAGGATAGTGTCGATATGGACAGGAGTCTGGATCAGCACTTATATTGTTGCAATTAGGGCTGCACAGTTCTGGCAAAAATGTGAATCATGATTTCTTTTTTGTCAAGAATTGAGAAAACGATTCGTTGGCAAAAAAAAAAATAAATAAATAAATTTTAAAAATCACAAAATGTCTATTGCACCACTGTCAAGGGAAATGGGCTCTTTTACCTCAGATTCGCATCTTTCATATCACTCTGCAAGTAGTCCGGCCACTTGATAAGCGACGTCAGTTGAGCCAGAATTCTAGTGTGGCCGAGAGTGCACGCGCGCGGTTCGGTCGAGGGGGGAGGGGCAGTGCGCGCGGTTCAGTCTGTCGGTCGGTCGGTCGATTGTTGGTTAAAGGTAGAGTTATCCTTAACGGCAAAGAAAAGAAATTGAGAGGAAGACCAGCGCATAAGTTCAAGAAGTGAAAGTGAAAAGACACTCGGATCTGGACGACAGGAAAGAAGACCGACATGAGGTAAACACCGCCAAATGCCAATTGGCAATGCCAATTTATTGGGCAGAGTTCAGGTGGGTGACTCACCACTACGACGGGGGTTTTCATCCATTTCACTGTCTTTACCGCATTTGTTCCTCCACTGTAATTCACTCTTTCCTCACTCAACTGCAGCCAAAAGCAACAGGGTCACATGTTGTAAAGACACTTTACCATTAGTTAAAGGTGGAGGTGCCGGTGTCAGGAAAAATAAGTATGGTCGTAAAATAAGTAGGGTTCCGCGTCACAGTGCATGCGCGAACTGCGCCCCAACATATTTTACAATGCTGGCTGTGTCCGAAATCACTCCCTACTCCCTATATAGTGCACTATATAGGGAGCACGCCATTTTGTAGTGGTGTCCG
>JAQQZY010000008.1:7332651-7343104 GCA_030068375.1 Ostorhinchus rueppellii
TATCTATCTATCTATCTATCTATCTATCTATCTATCTATCTATCTATCTATCTATCTATCTATCTATCTATCTAATCCAGTAATATGCAATTAACAAGTAGGCAATGATAACTGTAAGTATCAACTTCATTTGGTGTTGTGTAAATCCTTCCAAAATATAATGTAGTACAAGTGTAATTCAGTTGTAGAAAGAAAATATCTAGGAGCCGGTGTGTAAGATTTAGCAAGAATTGGGAGGCTCTAATAACAGAAATGTAATGTAATGTTCATAGTTGCATTATTTTCACTGTATTGAAAATAAGAACTGTGCTTTTGGTACCCCTTAATGAGGTGTTTGTGTATACATACAAAAGAAAAGTGCTTCTTTCTACAGTAGTTCCGATGGACTTCTTTCGGTTTTATGGTCCATGGAATCCAACATTGAGGCCTGTTTTTGTCATGAACCCTGACCAGGGTTATCATCCTCTTTCCAAAACCAAACACTGCATTTTTGCAGCTACCATAGGGGATGTTGAAGGTTGTTTTCTATTGATTTTAACCTGCATTTTCACTTTTTGATGGCACTTTATAAACCTTTAAGTACTAGAATCAGTACATTCCATGAGTGGAAGAAAAACAAAAAATCAATCAGTCAATCAATCAATCTGCCATGAAGCCCTGCATTGTGCTGAGCTTTGGTCAGAATTTCTTGTGAGGCTGGTTATGCAGACATATTGTAATGCTTTGTTCTGTAATGCATGTGCGTTACATACAAATATTCAAATGGCTGAAATATGGAGAATCTAGGCCTTCTAATAATATGCCGTATGCTCATATTGGCAAAAGTACTAAACATTGTGGGAGTGGGCTGTAGAGGTTGGTCTAGGATCGTACTTTGATGGGTCACCTGTGATTCAGTGGACATTACAGGGTTAAAGCTGATACAAAGTATGTAACATTAAAATGGTGTAGAAAAGAAAATGGGATTGGACTCTTAGTCTCTTAAATATACAGTGTGTCATTTCTCAATAAAGACTCAAAACTTAACATGTATTGGGGCCTGAATGACAACATTCCATCAACTTATCCAACTGATTGCTTTGATAAAGTCATTTAATCCATGTCTGAAAGGAGCTATAAAGCCTGTCAAATGTATGATGGATAAGGCTTTTATTGGTAGTAGATGGGTAATTTAACTTCAGTGTGATTTCATATGTTTAAATCAGGACAAAAGTGAGCAAATTTCCTATCTCTGTTGCACCTTTCTGATATTTGCTTTTTTCCCCTTTCGTTACCATTTCTTTGAAGCATTTAGCTTTCATTTTTATTCTTTTCTTCCGATTTTTCTTTCATTAGATTTTCTTATTCACCGGGACCATTTATTTTTTTTCAGGGAAACACTGTACATGGTTCTTGCTTTACCTTGCACAGCTCAGATCGAGGCTGTAGCTGCCTCGATCTACAAAAAAGGCTTTGACGGAGTGTCACTTGAAGTGAAATACAGGGATTTGTAGGTGAACTAATAGAGGCATCTCTCAAGCTCTTGGACCATTATCTAACATTGTCTATTCAACGTACAAACTCATATTACAGCTTACATGAGTGCTTGTGGCCGAGTTATTTCTTGCTAACACACATTCTATTAGTACATTTAACATATATTTTTTTGAGAAACTTACTGTAGAGGAATGCTTTTTTTCCTCCCTCATCACAGTCTTGCATTATACCAGCCGTGCAAACCTTGAATGGATAGATAGTCAAGATCTGACGAGAACATACAACCTCTTTTTCTGATTTATGGCAGCTCTGGGAAGCAGCATTCAGTTTGTTTGCTACAGGCTTGTATGGTTCACCAGCAACAGCTATTCATAAGTGAAGAATGGAAACACTGCTTTTGAGTAAAGCAGCAATAATGTGTAGAGTGCAACTGCAAGGTCTTTGAAGGCACCAGCAAAACAGAGAAAAGAAAAATGTGAAGAAAATAAATAGAGATGTAGACGTTTGCATGAGGGGGAGTAGCAGCTTATGCACATTTTCCTCAATGGAGAAAAACAACCCTTGACCTTCATCACGGTGGTAGTAACGCTTAACAAGAGCTCGGGCTGAACTCTCGTTAAAAAAGCTTTTGTGTCTTTAAAGGGACTGTTGGCAATGAGTAATTCCACTCTTCAATAAAACCATTTCAAAAAGCTTATCTGTTTACACTAGAGCTAGGTGCAAGCTCTTTATTTGCTTTGTTTTTAGGGGACACAAATATTTATCAGCTTTGAAGGCCTTTGGCTTGGTCAGTTATATTAAAGCCAACATTGGGTCAAAAACACAAATTCCCCAAGGTGTGAAAGGCTTACTTCAAGGACAGAAAGAAAATAATGTTGATTCTGAAGGTGCAACCACAGCTTTGACTCTGGTCACCCCGGCCGAGTTTTTACTAAATGAAGTATTCTCTGTAAATTGTACTAGAATGTGATGTCTAGTCGACACTTAAATGTGATATTTGTGCAAAGGAGTAGATTTCTGGATTCAGCAACAGACTGTGTTGGATTTTCAAAGTATTCCTGAGCCCATGTGGTTATATTCATCACAGTGGCATGCAATTCTTCCTGGGGGCTAGTAGGTCACGCATTTTCAGCAATGGTTTCCTTAGTTGAACTCGGAAGCTTTTCACCATATAATGTATGGTAGATGGTGAAAGACGCAGTAACAGAACAGTGAACATTTTCTCTGGAAATGATAAGTCATTCACTCTCTTTACTTTGGTAAATTAATTACTCCACCATTAATGAAATCTTATGGCCTTTGACAGATGTTTTCGTGGTATGCGGACTTTGATTGACAGGTGTGATTGATCGTTTAGTGCCTGCAAAATTGAATTTTCAAAGCTTCTATTTTTTTTGGGGGGGGGGATAAAACTTTTTTTCCTTGGCATCCCATCAAACTATGTATCACAAAGATTTCATGTAGTTGACTGATTTTCTATTAGTACAGGAAAATGTTGTTGACTTTCATCATCACACCATCTTGCCATCTTGTCCAAATATGGTCACTAGAGGTAAGATTGCAATGGTCAAAGCACACAATTTCAGTCTAAAACTTGATGGATGATGCCAGTGTGGCTATGTCTACACTACTTTTTTGTTAGTCTGTGGCTGGATTTAATTGGGACCCCTTAGTCGGCATGGGTTCCTCCCACAGTCCCAATACATGTAGATTCACTGGGGACTTAGGGCGTTTTCACATTGGGTATTTGGATGAACTTGCACCTTTCCCACAGATGCTGCATTCATCGGCACATACCGCGGCCCATGCCCAAGTATGAGTGGAGGTTACAGGGGTGGCAGCGTGGAAGGAATTCTCTTGCTATCCAACAAATGTGGAAGTCAGAAGAAGACAAACCCTTACATCATCAACTGAGCAACTGTTCTGTTCATTTGTCTACGTTAGTGATAATAGTTTTCTGTTAGCCTGTTTGAGGCAAAGCAAAGAAGAGTGATCCGTTGTCCCTGATATATCACTGAGTTTTTGGTCGATAATGCGAGATTGTGCTGCGTGGATCCGAGGCTTCTTCAAGATCCAACAGGAGTGCCGTCCGTGGTTTTGTGGTGATTGCGTCACTTCCAGTCTCAGGCGGGGATTAGAACTTTTACATGGCAACATACCATACTGACATCCACGCAGTCCGTACCCAGGACTACCTTCTCAGCTGGACTTAAGTATGGTAGTCACATCAAAACGTTTGCATTCACATTAATAAAATCAAGCGGACTGTGCGGTCCAATGTGCTCAGGTGCAGACTCTGATTCCCAGTGTGAAAACATCCTCAATTGCCCAGTGATCACCTGTCTCCATATGTCAGCCCTGCAATGATAGTTTTTTAGTTTATAATGGAGTGTCATCGGCAAATTATTATAATAGCTGTAATAGCTCAACATCTGCAGTGTATAAAATGTTGGAAGATGAATGTAAATGGAAGTGCATGACTTTTTTGAAATTAAAGATAGTCTGTTTGCTTTCTCCTCGCAGAGAACCTCCACAGATTAAATGCAAGTCCATCCAGATAACCGGTAATTGCCTGATTCTATACATTTAGTCTCTGAATGCTTCATTGGCTGGCAAAATATCCCTAAACCTACCACCTGACAAAATTTTGTGCTGTCTCCCAAATTAAAGAGGCTCTTATTAGACTGTAAAATACTTTCTGGACTAAAGGTGGCACACAACCTTACTCTAAACATTAATCGAATAGAGGGCTTTCAAATCTGGCATTTTACCGTGGGAAAAGATGTACTACTTTGCTGTCATGTGAATGAATGGGAGAGGCATTTAGTGACAAAGAGGTGGCCTTTTCCTTCTACAGTGTAATTCGAAGGCGGGGGTGGTGGTGGTGGTGGGGGAGCGGTTGTAGCTTTATCAAACTCTCTGAATGGCTAAATGCAATAGTTGAACACTCTGAAAGTGCTCATCATTTCAGTTTGACAGAAGGGAGGGATGAGAAGAGGGAAAGAAGAACATAAAGGATGTTGTTGGTACTAGAACAAATAGAGAGAAGGACATTCCAGGAGACACAAGCATGATTAATGTGAGCACATGTCCACATAATTATGATTAAATTTGCAGATTTACAAAAAGAAACATCTTTCCGTCTCCTGTTTGTTACCCTTCTTTTCATTCGATAGATGTCTGAGCGGTTGTTAACATCCCCTCCTCTCCTTTGGCTGATGGGGTGAAAAAGATCCGCTGCTCCCCGGGACAGAGGAGACCTCATTTTTATATGTGAATGGCTGTGAACACCGCTGAATGACACACTACAAAGGTTGGATGTGCTGCTGCCCTTTCTCTCTTAAATGGTACGTTGGCATTTAGCTTCACACGTGTCAGCGGAACACTCACCTCTCAAGTATTTGCACCCAAAATGTGTGGAAGTGTGTGCACCCACATCAAGATGGAGGATTTTTTTTTATCAGTTCCCAGAAACAGGAAATAAGGAAGAGGAAGGTGTGTGTATGTGTGTCTGTGTGTGTGCGTTAGAGAGAGAATGATGACAGAAGTGAGCAAGAGAACAGATTCATATGCACATTACATTTCACAGAAAGACAATTTACATTTTGAGTCCATATTATGTTAATTTTGAGTGGCCTCTCCAGATAATTCTATTACATAGACAGCTCTCCCATGTCGTTTAGGGCAGAAACATCATTTCACCCTGGAACACACACCTGCTGACGAGCTACGCAACATGACGTGATACAAGGGCTGAAGGCAGGTTGGTGTGTGTTCGAGTTGCGTTTGTGTGCATCGGTTTCGCCCGCGAAGAGCAACTTATCTAAATGACTTGTGATCCAATGAAATGGTTTATCAGTTTCTCTGTACTGCCAGTGAGTGCTACACAAAGCATTACAGGTTCTCAGAAACCATATCGCTGCAGCAATCCCAAAAGCACCCAAACTGCTTTAATTCCCTGTCATTCTTTCACAGTCCTCGACTACACCATTACTCTGAACGCAGAGTACGAGCCACATAGTGGCCGGCCAAGCTTAAAATTCACAGAGGGACGACTAATAATTATATGATAATGCAGCCAATACAAATAATTAAAAAATGTCCGAACAGTTATCCGTACACATGATGGCAATATGGAATAGAACATTTTTTAGATTAGTCAAATCTATTAGTTTGGCTCATAAGAAATAGTCAGAAACAGATCTGCCACAATGCAACTATTTCATTTAATATTCTCCTCCTTTCTGTTATCTGTTTGTGACATATTTTACAGTATAACTGAATAACACTGTGTCTTGATCAGTATGTGAAACAACAACAGCATCACAGGTACAGTATGAACTGCACATTAACCCATAAGGGCACAGTAGTCGCTTTTCCATTGGACGTACAGTCACGGAAAAAAATGATTAGACCATCAAAAGACATAGAAAACAAGGGTTATGTAATCAAATACTAACTCCTGTGTGTATCATGGAACTAAAACAGACAGAAAAGAAAATATAGAATGTCTAACGGCACTGTTTTTTTCAGGACAATGCCATAAATATTGATTTAAGAACTGAAGTGATTTTGGATATTATCAAGAAAAAATGGAAAATGGATAAATATCAGCTCTGAAATTAAACTGTTATGAGCCACACATTAGTCTGTTCTAACAAGCCTTAAAAAGGTCTTAAATTTCACGTGTAGAAACCCTGAAATCAGCCCGTGTTATCGACTCTTTAGTTCTCAGATTAAACTGTCAAAATGCCCAGTACGACCTTGGGCAGAGCTCTTAGGAAATTGGGGAAAGAGGGCTCCAGGTCTGGGGCGTCGATAAAGGGGTTAAACATGACAAAAATCATGAGGCCCAGTGTGTGGGGGGGTGGGGACATGGAGCAGTGGAGGGGCCCAGTGGATACAGGGTAGAAATTCTGAAAATGCTATGTAAGATCCGCTGTACGTAAGAGGTATAGAAGTCAGGAGGCGAATGATGATACACTGTTAAGTTTGGCTTTTATGCTAGCATAAACAACAGTGTGTATATATTTCACACATAGTGATTTTTTTTTAGGTCCTACAATTATGCTTTCACAGGGCCCATAAATGGTAACAGTATCTATGCTCCAGGTGAGGCTCGAACTCACAACCTCGGCATTGCTCTACAGTGTACTGTCATATAAGTACCGCGCGCTAACCGATTGCGCCACTGGAGCTCCTGCGTTAGTACTTGCTTTTAGGGAAACAAAGGATCAGCCAATAATATGCAAAGTTTTTATTTTTTTTTGGAATTACACATACAAGCTCACATGTGACGTATATCTTTAAAATAAAAACAGTTATTTTTACATTATACTTGGTTTTGTCTGTTTTGTATTTTCCCGGGGGGTGTCAGTTATTCTGAAAATGTACTGGAAAAGCACATGTGCATGATCTGTGCTTATCCTGTTGTTTGCTACTGTCACTATAAAAATAAGAGTTATGTCTATTCTGCCTCCCAATAATTACTATAATTCCTTTTTCCTCTCTATAACAGAGGATCTATTTTTTTCTGGAATACACCTTTAACTGTCAAGCGCTCTGACAATTTTGTTGTGTCAGGCTGAAAATAAAGTCTAAGCCCCCCGTGTTTCTCTGCGGCCTGTCAGAGGCCACTTTCTCTGGCCTCTCCATCTCTCTGAGCAAGTAGGGATCATTAATGAAGTGGCCTTCTCATGGATATTGACTAGCCTGTCAGCTAGCCTGCCACACTCACTAATAGGAGCCATTGGTCTTGGCTTAAGACCTGACAGAGGAGAGGCTGAAAAGGAAGAAAATGAGTGAGCATGTTCCTTCACCTCAAGGTGGGTTTTTGGCTTCAGCCTTCAACCGACAAAGTTTGAGTCTGGCTTGGACGTAGCCAAGGTCCCCCCCCACCCAACAAAAACAAGTACAGAAAACTTCCTCCCTGGATCCCTTATAATGCCACGACTGCTTGTAGAATGTAAGCAAAGCTGCAGTAGGTGTCACCGTGCGCTGTAAGCCAAGGAGAGCTCATTAAAATAGGTGTGATGGCAAATTGGCACTCTTTAAAGCCTGAGGGTTCCCTAGAACTTTTAGTGAATCTAAGTTATAATATGTGACATTGTCATACAAATAAATGCCCACATATCAGCAGTGGATATAACAGCGGTTCACTGTAATCAATGTCATTCAGTCTAGTTCATACAGTGGTGTCAGGAAAGTTTGACTGAACAAGAATGGCGTCTAAGTGCACCTGAACAGTAAAAGCCAAAAGAACTGGAAAAATCTTGACGGAATAATTTCTACACTAAATATATAGTATATGACTCATTCAATAGTGGGTGTTCACTTTGTTCTGAAGCCAGTTGCTTATTTGGTTGGTCTGTTGTTAACCCCAAAGCAGAGGCAAGGGCTGTTGTTTTTGGTTCGGTTTGTGTGTTTCTTTGACTCCTAACCCTCTAGCAGCAAAACGATTTATTGAATTTATACCAAATTAGGGTTTATAGATGGCCAGTGACCCAGAATAGATCTGATTACATTTTGGGAAAAGTAGGTCAAAGTTAAAATTTCTTATGAATTCAAATCTTTTTTTTTTTTTCCTCATTTACTTGTTCACCCATTTAATGGGTGAAATTTGTAATTCTGTAGCAGCAAAACTTTTGCTTAAATTCATACCAAATTGGGTTTATAGATTGCCAGTGAGCCAGAGTAGATCCCATTATATTTTGTGAAAAGTAGGTCAAAGGTTTACACATTTTTTCATGAATTTTTCAAAAAAAATTTCTTCTCCTATTTACTTATAATTGGCGAAATATAGAATGAGACATTGATTGTGTTTCAATTCACTTATGATATACTGACATCACTACATGCATAAACATGAGGACATCAGGTGGATCAATACCAAAATAAGCTACAATATGTGCAAGGAGTGGGGTTTGTTGCGCCTGGCACCGCTTGTTGGTTTGAGAAGATGAGACGAAACAGAGTTGAACACAGAAGTGAGGATGAAAAAGCTAAAACTACTGAAAAGTTCTGCTGAGATGCAGTTTCTCCTCAGATTATCCTTTGGTTTCTTGGTTATAGAAAATTGTCTGAGTGGTGCCTTAGGTATTACCATATATTTTATTTATTTTGGTTGAAAATACTGCAAAGTTTCACATTAATGTAGACCCCGATACCAGGATGTACTGACTTTTCTGGAGGTACATCTTCTTAATGTTTGAGTCTTCTTTAAACTTGTCAGTGACACGGTGGTTACTCGGGCATTTTCAGAAATTTGTCGTGACATACATTGTGGGAAGCAGAGCTTCACCCAACCGCGTTATGGCCACAGCAGCAAAAAACATGCAAATGGCTTTATTGCCTCTTGCTACTGCAACTGTGGAGCTCCATCAATGCATGTTGCGACAAATTTCCGAAAATGCCTGAGTGACCTAATGTCTCTGTAAACAAATGGATTGTTTACGATAGAGCCCACTTTGAAGTTGTTCAGAGATTCAGGTGCGTAATCATGGAAAGACTGAGGGATCTGTGATACTCAGGCTATGATTCAGCTTTTACAGATTTGATGAAAAATTTGTGACAAAAAGTCATTCGCAGCTTTCAAAGTAAAATTAGTATTTGGCAAAAAATAAATTACAATTGTTGTTGCTACTCAAGTTCCAAATGGCAGAAATTCACTGAAAAAGCTTGCTGGAAAATAGTATTTTCCATGGAGACCCCGACCAGAGTTTTATCAAAACCTGGCAGTTGAACAACATTTAATAGAGGTGGTCACCTCATAATATTCTATGCAGGGAAAAAAAACCAAATCCTGCCCTATAATGCACTCTGCAGCCAAGCTTTATTTCAGATTGTTTTGCATAAAAACACGATTTGACTGGTCAGACACTGATACAGTTGAACATTGAATGACTGTCCATGTTGTGTTCATGTTCACTTTAAGTACGCAAAGTATGACGGACTGTAACTTGATTCAATGCAGCAAAACCGGAAAGTAGTTAATGAAACAAGGAAGATTCTGTCGTGTCATCTTCTGTCTAAGTCTGACGTTAGTCTCTTTTCGTCATATCACTGTTCATCAGATGTTCAGAGCAGTAGAGTTTTACTGAAGGACAACAAACAAAACCTGAGTACAGTTCATGAACAGCGTTGTTATCTGTTTTCTACTAACTGTGCGCATCTTCATGACATAATCCTCATTTTACACCAATAAATTTTAGATTATTCTAATTTATTCCAATAATTCAGGATTTTTTCCCACCATTACTTTGTTGTTTTTTTTTTCTCTGTTTTTGATTTTGTTCTGATGTATCTATCATTTCCCTTTTAATACCTGTACATATTTACCAAACGTACAGTATTTACTCAAACCGATGCAGTCAGTAGCCTTTTATGTCTCTAAAGTCAAAAAGATTGAACAATGCCAGGACTGATGAGGGTCATCAGGCTTGTGACAGACTGGTTAAAGGAGAATGAGTCATTATTTCCACACACGGACTTGCCAACATAAAATCCAGACTCTAATTTGGGATGTGATGAAGACTTGATGCAGCGGTCTGATTCTGCATCATTAAAAATAAAAAATTAGTGATATTATGGATGGGAAAAATGTTATGACTCTTATGATGACATTAGATAAGCATTCTGTGGCAAGAAAACCAAAGATGTCACAGTGAATGTCTCTTGTAATCAAAACCAAAGGTGGTACAGTCAAATATTGCTTTATTGCAGGGGTGTCAAACTCATGTTAGTTCAGGGGCCACATACAGCCCAATCCAACCTGAAGTGGGCCGGATCATTAAAATAATAACATCATAAGATATAAATTGTATCAATTCAAAAATGTGTATGTCTATTATGTTTTAGAGTGGAAAAAAAAGTTTAATAATATTATCAAAAATGTTTCTCGTCTCGTCGTCTTCCGCTTATCCGGATCCGGGTCGCGGGGGCAGTAGCTTCAGCAGCGAAGCCCAGACGGCCCTCTCCC